>VXBC01009543.1:1433963-1690063 GCA_013399945.1 Ploceus nigricollis
TCAGCAAAAAGATCTTTCCAAAAACTCAGTACAGTCTTGAGTAAGCAGGAGATGGGGAACAAACAACCAGAAGGAGCAAGAGAACAGGACAACAGCTGAAGCCAGAGGGTTTCTGTTCAAGAGCAGCTTTTGATGGAAGGTACAAAACAGAGATATATCCCAGGCAATTCCTGGATCAGAAGAATATTGATTATCAAGAATATATTCCTGTCCAAAAATCAAGCTCAATGTAATATAAAAATAGTAGGAAAAAGAAAATTCACTGCTGAGAAGAGCTATGAATCACTAAAGAGTAAAAGGCAGGTAGTTTGACATAAAGACAAACATCTTAAGAGGCTGTTTCCTATGATGAATTATGAAAAACTGTTTCTTTGACTTGAAATGCTGCATTTTCCATTACATGCATGCGTGGGTCAAAATATTTCAAAACTACTTTTTATAGAAAAAAAAGGTGTAATCAACAAACCCACAAGAGAAGATCATTGATCAATGGCTCGAAAATGCAGAGACTAAAGTGACACTTCCACCAAATTAATACTTATGTAATTAAATCCAGTCCAGGAGATGAGCACAAGACATTCTCATAGGGGCCAAGAGGCTGGCAATGGGTGCTCCTGCATGTGGTAAAACAGGCTCTGGTTCAAGGTTTTAGCTGTGGCAAAGCCAAAAAACTACTTGAGCCAGGGTCTTACACATCTCCAATAACTTAATGAATCTCACCAAAACTCCACCCTGAACCTAGGAAATTGTTAGTCAGTGAAACCTGAAGAAATATTTGTTAAAAAAAGAAAAAAAAGAAAAAAAGTCCATTCTTTTCCATTTTTCACACACTTCATTTAGTTAAAACACTTCATGACAGTTCTTTTCTTTTCAAGGCATGCTCTGACCAGAGACAAACACAGTGAAATGCTGCACAGAGAGAAAGAAGACTCCAAGCCCAGAAGAGCTTACATTTAAATCTTTGTACCTGAGAATCCAAGAAGAATGAGACAAAAAAACCCAAGAAAAGTCCCTTCTCATTTAGAAGGCTAAATGATTATAACTTTTCTTTTGTTCATGTGCACATTTCTTTTTATTAGCATTGAAGATTAAATGAATAGAAATTGACAAAAGATGGAATTCTGATTCTAGAAAAGTCAGTTTGTAAAACAACCCTTTAGAAATGAAACTCTTCCTGTACAACTTCTTCTAACAGTAATGAAGCATGTAGGACTAACAGCATAACAAGCTAAAAATAAGCTCTCACAGATATTAAAAGTAGATGCCAAGAAGGAGATCTGGACATTTGTTTGAATTCAGATTCTCACTTGGCAATGTTCTGAAGGCAAACCTAATTAAAGGTTACAGTTGGCTACATTGCATTACCCAGACATTACAGACTGTAATTGTTCTAGGACCATGTGAGTGTTTAATTTCTACAAAAAAATACCTCACAGTTAAATTAAACATTTATCTATTTGAGATAGTGAGCTAAACACCCACTCAAAAGAAAAGAAAAAAAAGTCAGAAAAGGTAACTGAATGAATAGCAACACAACAGTCAGAAAACTTTTGCTAGTTTCACTTCCATTACAATACTCAGCGTGAAGCTCACAGCACTACCACATGCAGAAGGATGTTGCATAGAGAAAATTGGTTTATTGTCTGAGAAATACAGGAAATTTCTCTCTCCTTTTTTGTTTCTGAACAATTAATGCAGTGCTGGTTAGGCACAGTCTGGAATTGGGCACCTAACACAATAATAGTCAAGACTGAAATGAAATTAAAGTTAAGAACCAAGTTCCACCTTCACTGGAGCAGAGGGCTCAGCACTACTGTGGAGTGCCAGACACTTGTTCAATTAGTTCCTTTACCCAAGAGCATCTCAGTTAAAATTGTCCACCTGTCAAGATGCAGGCTATCCTTTTTTTGGGTGAGCTGCTCTCATTCCCTGCTGCAGTGAATGCTAAGAGCTCTGTCCAAATGGAGCAGGCAGAAATTGGCCCATGAAATTTGAACCTGGTCCACTGATGCATCTGAAGCCCACCAACCCACTGATTTTCTTTGGCTACCTAACTTTGAAGACACAAAAAACTGTGTAAGAACTCAAAAGTTCTGGAGTTAGGCCTTAATTTTCTGAGCTGAGCCCCCACGATCTGATTTTAGCATACAACAACCTCTCTAAAGCCTCCCAGAGGCACTTGAACAGTCAAATTTGGTCAGGACTACACTCTTTGGTGCTGATGCCTCACTTTTTGTAGCAGCGTGATGGTTGGATTACTCACACTGAGAGTAGGAGGCAGTGGATTTAAATCTCTGAACAGTCTGATGGAACCAAATTTGTATTTTCCATGTCCTGGGAGAATGACTAAATCCCTGCCTCCAGCCTGATGACTCTAAGTGAGTTTCCATGCTCCACTCCCTGCAATGTACATATATTTTTACAAGAGATCTTCACTGGATAAAAAGAAATATTGTGGGTCACCTGATGTAAATGGTACTATGAATCTTAAAGTATTTGATGAAAAGTTGAACTGTTTTAAAAATATATTACTTTCTTGGACTTCAAAGATCTGTGAAGGACCCTGCATTCCAAGTGAAAGTTTTAATTCCTGAGAATAAGAGGGAGAAAAATAGTGCTAGGAGTGGTTTGAGGATATCTGCCAAATTTGATGTGCAATTGGCACAGATCTGGCTCAGTGCTCCTGCACGTACATGAGCAGCTTGGGTTGCCAGGGAATATCGCTGTGGAACTGGATTAGTGCCCCCACCACACCTTGGAGATTCAAGGATCTCAGCTGCAAAGATCATCCTCAGATTTGCATCTTGGTGGACCCAAATGCAGACAGGTACTCATCATCTCATTGCTGTTTCCCCAAGGTCAGCCTCAAGTTTCACACTGATCAGCTACCTCCCAGTGAAAAAACACGGCCAAAGCCTGGTTTCAACTAACAGCTCGTGCTGAGGCAGCTATTTAATTTCGCTGTCTTAGAACAAAACTTTCAGAGATGCTCTGTTTGCCTAAAGACAAAAGGCTTATTTATACTCTGATTTTATATCCCTACCGGATACTTGCATTTCCAGAGGATGGCTATGTTTAGAAATCCATCTATGTAAATAAAGTGACTTACACAGCTCTGGGTCCCTGAATAACACATTTACAGATAAATCAATGGGTTTGCTCTGTTCCAGCTGGAAATCTTTCACCTGAAGCCATGCAACGTGGATCCTGTCTTACATTGTACATCACCAGCAAAAACTCTCAGCTTGAATTTTGGCAGCATCACATTTGCTATGAGTGACAAAGAAGAAGATGCAAAAGAATTGCTCTGTTTTCAAGAGGAGGTGGAATCTCCAGAATCTGGCTGCAACAATCTACATTTTTCAAGTGTTTTCCATGCCTCATGGAGTCCTTTGCACTCATGAGAAGGAAGTGAAAGTGTGAAAGAGAAGAGAGCTACGAACACATTGGTGCCCCCTTTATCATGAAGTCAGTGTTCTGTGACTTCAACATTTTAAGTCATTTTATGTTAAAATACGAAATTCACAAAAAAAAATTCACAAAAAACATTGTTAGGCTGGCAGATTTAGACCTCTGTGCTGAAATGGAGACCTCCAACACAAGTGAAGCATATAGTAATGCATAGAAAATACAGTATATTAAACACAAAGAACAAGGTTATGATTGAAAAGAATAAGAACTTAAAAATTCATGGTTACTCATGCTACACCATATGTCTTCCACCACCTAGCCACAACAGGGTGCCCTTTAATTACTCTGCTAATGTGCTCTTTGTGTCTAAGTGCTGGAGGACATATGGTACATTTCAGTTGTAGCCATGAATTTCATGTCTTTAATGCTTTCTGTCAAAATTGAGATGTCCTTTTAAATGTATACATGTGTATACATTTGAATTCATATGCTGATATTGTCACCTCTTTGAATCCCTATACTGTTCTGCACCTCATGGTGCAATTCATTTATACTCCATTTCAGGAGCAAATGGATAAAAAAATTGAAATCTATTATATTTTTATTGCACAGACATATTAAAACCAAACAAAAACACAGCACCACCTACTTAATGACCTGGAAGAGGGAGGGACAGGCAGCTAAATCACTAGTTATATAAAAATGGCTTTTTAGTTTCAAACTTTCTGGCTGAGCTTACGCACAGAAATACTAAGTGAATCGACTGCACTTCTGCCTTATTCTTTGAGATTGTATCAGAGAGCAGTTTTGCAATTTATTGTCATGTGCTGCTGTCCATTAACAGACAATATTTTTAATATATTTTTTCATTTCAGGTTGAAAAGGAAGAAGGTTTTGTCAGTCTCCTCAATTTTTCTGCAAGTGACAGTTCAGATAGGAGCTGATGAATGAAAATGCCATTCTGATGTGCCTAATGTATTGTAGGCAGCAATCAGATCTTTGGTATAAACAAGGTGCAACACGGACTTCAGAGCATGGTATTCCTCATCTTAAAAGGTGTCAGTGTCTAGACAAAGAGGATGACATCCTTTAAAGTGCCTTTGGAAATTAGACAGCGATTCAATGCACCCTGGACTCAGATGGTGGTGATGTGCTTGATGTATGTACAGTCAAGACAATTAAGTTACATTAATCACATTCTGAGTCAATTACAGTTCCAGAGAGATTTGGGATTTGCCCTGTGTAGGAAGAAAGCTCATTTTATGTTCCAGTTACAATAAAGAATTTCTCAAGCATCTCTTGTGTCATTTAGGGGTTTAAATCAGAGACAGCTCTCGCATCAGCCACTGAATACTACAGTGCTTCCTCCAGTCCCCCAAACTGCAACCTCCAAAGGCTTCAAATGCTGCTGCTCAGACTGAACACATCAAGGTCAAATACTGTGCTAGAAAACATAGGCTTAAAGTACCCCATGCCATTTTACAGGTTAGGAAACTTACAGACTGTTCCACTTTACAATAAATCACCAGTGAGAAAAGCAGAAATGTAGCTCTATGATGGATTGAGTTTATTCTTTCAGGCTTGATGATGCTGCTGCTACTTTAAAATTAACCAACATTCTGATGCTTGTCTTTGATCTGTAAACTCACATGAAATGCAGTTTCTTACCTGGAGGAATGTTGGGTGTAGACTAGAAGTCCAGCATTTGGCTGCTCTTACTCTGGAAACCATAAATAAATCCCCAATCTAAACTAGTTTCTGAATATGACCAAAACACAATAATCTCAGAACTAATCACAGGAAAATAATTGTCAAACTGAAAGACACAGAGAACTTCCCCTCTACCATGATTGCCTAGAGCTGCTGTCCTTTTTTCTTGCCTTATATTGGCATATGAGCTCCATTTGAGACAAGGGAGCAGGAGAACCATGGCACAAGGAGATTAGGTTATTGGGGATTATGTGGACAAATTCCACACATTCTTACATAAAATGAAAACCCTCTGTAGCCATTTATGATTCAGTTTTCTTGAAAATGTGCCAACTGAATTATAGCTGTTTGAGACCAATCTGCCAAAATTCACAGGATAAAGCAAAATGTTTACGAGGTAATGCAACTCAGTGCACAAGATGGCTAACAGCACATACAGCTAAAGATTCACAGCTATTCAGGGGAAAAGAGACAAAGTGCTGTAAACAATTTTCTATGAAATAGCTTTCAAAACACTGCCCAAACCAGATAAAACACTAGAGGCTATAAAAAATTGCCAGAAATTGCAAGTTCATGCTTTCAATAACCCTCCAACTTGGCAGTGTCTTTCTACAATTGCATTAAAAGAAAATAAATTCTATTTACATGGGCAATGAGCTTGGTTTCCATATTTGCAACTTCCAAAGACAGTTCGAGTGCAAGGCCAACCTGGGAGGTCAAATTAATTACAACTGTCTCTTGTAAAGGTTTGCATATTGGAAAATTGCAGCTAATCTGAATTCATATCCAGCACAATAAAATGTCATTTGAAGTAGAAGAACAGAATAAACTATTTCATGGAGGATTAGTTAATTGCAAACAAAGTATAATAGATTACTCTGAATCAAAGTCTCCTTATGGGAGATCAAGAATTATGCTTATTTTAGCACTGGGACAATGACTCAGATTTCTTCACACAAATTTAAGCAGCAAAAATAAAACTAAAAGGTAAAATTCAGCCATACTCATTATTTACTATTATTGTGCCTAGAAATAGCAAAAACTAAAACATTTTGCCTCAGAAATATGACATTAATGTTTTTAAAATGATTTTATAGTAATGAATGCTTGAGTACATCCAGAGGAGGGCAACGAGGCTGGTGAGGGGCTTGGAACACAAGCCCTGTGAGGAACCACTGAGGGAGCTGGGGGTGTTCAGCCTGGAGAAAAGGAGACTCAGGGGTGACCTTATCACTCTCTACAGCTCCTGAAAGGTGGCTGTGCTCAGGTGGGGTTGGTCTCTTTCTCCAGGCAGCACTGACAGAACCAGAGGACACAGCCTTAAACTGCACCAAGGGAAATACAGGTTGGATATTAGGAAAAAGTTTTTTACAGAAAGGGTGATAAAGTACTGGAATGGTCTGCCTGGGGACATGGTGGAAGTCACCATCCCTGGGTGTGTTTAACAAAGCCTGGATGTGGCACTGGGTGCCAGGGTTTAGCTGAGGTGTTGAGGCTGGGTTGGACTCGATGATCTTGAAGGTCTCTTCCAACCCAGTGATTCTGTGAAAGCATTGTACAGAACTATATAGCACTGATAAAATTAGAGAAAGTTTCAAATCCAACAGGATTTTCCATTAACATTTGACAAACACCTTTTTCTTAAAAAATATGCTTCTGTGGTTCAGGCTTGACTTTATGACTGCATTGAAATAAACTGAGCAAAGACCTGAGGGATCCCATATGTGTAGACAGAACAAAAAGCAAAATGATATTTAGATAGAAGGATACCTTCAATTATCAGTCTACATCCAGTGACAGAAGTTTAGATGGCCTATTATAGTGAAAGAAATAAATAAAAGCCCCTTTTTTCTGTTAGGTTGGAGGGGTCTGGGGGTCTTTTTATTTTTTAATTTTCATTAACTGCTAAACATGAGAAGATTTTTTTTTTCTCTCTTTGTCCAGAAAATAAAAAAGTTCCCTTGTGGTTGATTTTCATCCAGTTTCTTCATGAAAGAACTATCAAAGAAAGTTACAGTGTATATTACTTTTCATTTCAGAAGGATTTCAGCAATCCCTAAACCTCCAATAGAATCTTCTTGACAACCTAATCTCTTTGTAGTAGTAGCTAAATTAAACCAAACTGTCATCAGTGAAAGCTCTCAGGAGAAACTCAAGGATATTCAGTACATATGATCTATAAGGGTACAGTAACCCATCTTTAAAAAAACTGTTTAGGGTAAAAATTTTTATTAAAGACCAAAGTCTTCACAGGACATTTGTATTTAACAATTATTTTTGTCTATTCTCATCTTCCAAATGACCTCGATCTTTCTTATTTGAAGTTCAGCTTCAAAAATTACATCTTCATTGGCCAAAAAAAAAAAAAAACCACAAAATAATATAAACTTCTAGAAAAACAAATTTTTGTTGTTGAGTTGAACATAAAAACAAATATAAAATACCGTAGATTGTATTTCCATATAATTAGTGTAATGCCCAGACACTTATATCTTTTCAGGTATTTCTATGAGGGCAAGAAAAACACATTGCATGATGCATGAATGCCACATTTGAGTAAGGAATAAAGGCATCCAATCCTTAACACAATACCACCATTATGAAGGAAGGGAAGAAACTGATTTTTATTCCCACAAATTGAAACAGAGGAAGAAAACAGGTGTGAAAGAAATTTTACTTGAGCTGCCTATCACACTTAACAAGCTTTTATACTTGGCTGGAACCTGAAATGCTCAACAATGGGAGCAGGATACAGATTTGGTCAAGACAGGATATCCGACCACAAAATCCACACACTCCGCAATCTGCCACCCCATAATTCAGATACTGCCACTTTCATTTATTTAAAAGAATATGTGAAACGTGCTGCTAAACGGAAAAAAAAAGCCCTGAATTCCAGATTCCACCAGCATTTTTCATTCCATGGAAGAAAGTAGGGCTGTTTTAAAATATCAGGAACATTTGTCTTTGTGAAGTGTATCTATGGTATTTCCCTGCTCTGAGTGGAGAATGGGATATACACCTTGATAAACTTCACTACTAAACGTGATAAACATTAACTTCCATATTGAGAATCCCTAAAACCACTGATATCAATTACACAGCCTGAAAAATGTCAAAGCTCCAAACTACTATCATGATTTTCACTCCAAGTTGTCTAAGGCCAGAAGGATAAATCCATTATAGAACACCTACAGATTTTTGAATACTGATCTTGCTGCAGGTAGTGCAGCTTTGCAATTGAAAATCAAACTCCTTGCTACTGGCTGTACATGCAGATTTAAAGCAAGAGTTTAGAAACCCAAGTTTGGAAATAAGTTATCTATATTCTTAATTAAGGAGTGGTTAAGAAGATGACACAGGCCCAGGAGCCCACGGGACACATTGCTATGTAAAACAAAGTGGGGAACAAATGCTATTGTGAGCAACAGTAGATATCACTGCTTTATGCCTCTGGTTTTCTTCAATTTGGGGGATTTTTTTAAATTAACATACGAGGAGATGATAAATAAAACCTCTCAGACATTTTTTTATGAGACATAAAACTAATTTGCATGCTGTCTTGCTTTGAGGTTGCAGCAACAGATACCATTTTCAGAGACAGGGACACACTTGTCACCATGATGACTACAACTGAATTCTCGTTATCCCTGTAACACATCCAAATATGTTCAAGATGAGGGAACAAAACAAGGAGAGTTAAAACATTTTGTTTTCCCACTTGTAGGAAAATAATTCAAAAAATGGGAGGTAAGAATATGCACAATCCACCACTTTGCAAATCCTGCCACAACCTGAGGAGCCAGGTGAGTCCAGCACCCTGAACCTCCAGCTTTACTCAGCTGAGTAGGTGGCAGCTATTTAATGAAACAGCATTTTAAGAACAGCAAGTAAAAACTCCATACTGGGTGTTATTAGTGCATTGTGTCCTCCATGAGAGTGATGGAAAGCAGGAACTGCTAAATGGTATCAGTCAAATATAACGATTTGTTACTGATGCTGTCACCTGCATTTGAGCGTTCGCTGCTCTCCCCGTGCTCTGCTATTCACAGCCAGGGAACACTCAGCCCATGCCTGTCAGCCCGAGGTTATCTCTGAACTTTTGTCACCTGAAGGCATATTTAGACATGGCAACACGCAAACCACCTTTTTTCTCACTCATCAACACTTTGTATTACAGTGTCAGAGAGAGGATATTGCACAAAGGACCCTGACTACCCAAATTGGTTGGTGAGATGTCAAAGCCATTTCGTGGCAATCAAATGAACATATTTATTCACAGATGAAATAACTGAACATAGATTTATCGTAGTTTTGATTCAGTCCTCGTCTTTCCTGCAGGAACAAACAAAAGCTTTCATCTTGGACAGCAATGCAGATGGTAAAAGCAAAAGAACATTACAGAAAAAGATCTGTCTTAAAATTCAGACTTTATATAACAAATTACTTGAAAGGGCAAACAGAATGCTGTCATATTCCTTTCCATGTTAGAAGGAGCCCCACAGCACAACTTCTATTTCAAATAAAAAGAAATACTGTAAAAATAAATAATTAAGAAAAATCTTCAAGCCCTAGTAATTGGAAGGGTCCCAAAATCCCTTTGTGTTTCATGCTGAGATGCACGGAGAGTTGTTCCTATTTAATTGAAAATGTATTAACATTACAATTTCAAAGGATCAAAAATAAAAGGAGTTCCCTGAAAATTTAAACCAGGCTTCCAGTGTTTCCTGTTGTGCAGAAGAAAGATCTATTTTTAATGGTATAAACTGTAGAAAAGGACCTAAAGAGGGCAATTTCTTCATTCTTCAGGGAAACTGGTGGGAAGTAAAATGGTGTATAATTAGTTTTTGTGGGTTTTCTTTTCAAATATATTTAAAACTTTGTGAAGGTTAATGCTCCCACACATCTGCATTCAAGCACAAACTTTATCTGAATGGTGTTTTCAATAATTTTAGATCCCACTAATTTAAATTTACAAATACTAAAGACTAATTTGAAACCCTTAAAAAGGTTTGCACTTTCTTTTTCATGTTTTAAAACTCTCCCTTATCATAATATTGCATATTCTTTTAATGTTAATTATTTTTCCTTCTTGATATTTTATGGATATCCATATAGCCTCAAGAAAAGACCTTGATTATATTTACAAAAACATATATATGAACTAAAAGGTTAAAAAAAAGGGGGGGGAAATTAACTCACTCATAGAATAATAGAATTGTTAAGTTTGGAAAAGGCCTTTAAGATCATCAAGTCCAACGATCACCATGTTCACCATTAAACCATGTCCTCAAGTTCCATATGCACACATTTTTTTAATGCTTACAGGGATTGCAACTCCACCATTTTTCTGGGTAACCTGTGCAAATGCTTGGCAGCCCTTTCTGAGATTTTTTTTCCCCCTAATGTCTAATCCACGCTTCCCCTGGTGCAACTTGAGGCCATTTCCTCTCGTCCTGTCACTTAACTGGGAGAAGAGACCAACCCTCACCTCACTACAGCCTCCTTTGGGGGAGTTGTGGAGGGTGATGAGGTCTCTCTGAGCCTCCTTTCCTCCAGGATAAACATCCCCAGCTCCCTCAGCTGCTCATCACAGGACTTGTGCCCAGACCCTTCCCCAGCTTTGCTGCCCTAAGATCCTATTTCTGAATATTAATCTTCCCAGGTGGATATTTGCAACTAAAGTGAAAGCAAGCACAACCAGTTTAAAAGAATTGTCAGGAAGAACCGTACTCAAACACCCTGGCATTATATTTTATATATATTTTTTAAAAACTGCTTTCTTACAGCTTGTGATGCCTCTTAAAAACTGTAATTTCATAACAAGTAGTCACTCACTGGTCATGCCACTTTATGGGAAAGTGCAATCAATGGCACAACTGTAATTGGGAAACATCATTCTCGTCAAACTGTACTTTTACTTTGGTCTCCAATTATCCAAAACTTTGAAAGGCCTGATGCATAAGCCAGTCAGAATGCCTTAAATCAATACTGGTGGAGTGAGCAACTGACACTTCTTAGCACCATAAATTAAATGATTACATCAATCATTTTTCCTTTTTTATGTAAACAATGTTAAGGCAACAGAACACTGCCACAGGATCGATGTCTCCTGCTTGGAAAATAAATTCTTCAACACTTATGCAGCAGCAGGAGATTACTATTGTACAACAACAGTCTATACCACTTTCTTAATTACAGCAACAATCATTAGTGTTTGTGCTGGGTTTGGGTGGGATAGAGTTAATTTTATTCCTAGTAGCTGCTATAGTGCTGTGGTTTGGATTCAGGATGAGAACAATAATGCTAACACTGATGTTTCAGTTGCTGCTGAGCAGTATTTACATTTGTCAAGGACTTTTAAGCTTCTCTGCTTTTTGTATTTTATTTTTGGTATATCAATGATATCATTATTATTTAAATTATTAAGCTGTTCTTGCCTCAACCCACAAGTTTTCTTACTTCATCTTTCTCCATCCCACTGGGGAATATGAACAAGCAGCTGGAGGGTTTTTAGTTGTTGGGGCTAAGCCATGACACTAAAGAGGAAGAAATACTGAGTTTCTTTTACAACAAAGATTCTTGCAGGGCATACTTTTACTGCTTCAGAAGGGGCAGGGAGCTGGTGCTTTAAGGTTTTGTTTTAACAAAACATAAAATGACCCAAAAATAGGAAAGGAAGTCCACCCAGGATGCTTTAACCAGTGCTCAAACCCCTACATTGGAGCTGGTCAGCAAACAGCAAGGGTGAGGTCAAACTAATTTGTTGCACAGAGGCATTCCCATCATCTTACTGGGGTACATCTCCACTTCAGTGACTCCTCACACGCCTGACATGCACACGAGCTGCAGGATGCCACAGGAGCTGCTGGCTGTGGTTCCCTCTACAACCTACACGTGAACCCCTCCCCATGTACCCATGTTCTTCTCAGAGCTGTGCCAGCACTCTTGGCTGAGCACCTACAGAAAGCATATGGTGCACCTTGAGTGTGTGGTAACAGCTCGGGAATGTGTTCTCACACCTGTGCGACCCATCCACACTGACTTCTCCAGTGCATTCCCACAGCTATTTCAGCCATGTGTCCAGCTCTAGTAGCTGCTGATTTTCCCAGTCATTCCTTGTTCAGAAGTCACCCCTGCAAACGGAGATACAGCTGGTCAGGATTTCACCTTTTGCCAAGATATAGGTAGTCCTGGTTTTCTCCGCTGCTTGCTGTGAGAAAACTACAAATGATGATGCTGGAGCCCAATATAATTTCAACTATCCAACTCTTTGGGTGCCAGTTTTTATTTCAGGCATGAATTTGTGTCCTGAAAATGCAGCTCATCAGTGATGTTGACTGCTCACACACTTCTATCAGCACAGCAATGATAATTCACTTGTTAATACCACAATACCAAAATCACGTGCAATAAATCTGGGATACATCAGGTTCCAGTTACCTCCTTTGAGAGACTGGTGTGTTCTCCATCACCTATGGCCAATTCTTTGTGTTAAGCAGAAGGTATGCTCCTTTTCCAGTTCAGCACTCTGGAACCACGATAGATCACCTCAAGCCACTCCCAGTAAAACCCATGTCACTGTATTGAGTCAGGCTTTGTAAGGCCCAGCCTCCTGGGGGGTTGTTCCCTGCACTGGCATTCTGCTTTGCCTAAACCAGGGGACACTTCACTGCTGCTCCCTGAGCCTGGGAGAGGGATAAAAGAGTATTAAAATATTTCATATTTTCCCCTTATAGTTCTCTATTTAAATATATTCTTCATGTAATCTACAACAGAAAATTAATAATTAAATTCTTAATTTATCTTAATTTTTTCATATACAAGCACCATATAAACCATATAGATTTGGAAATCACAGATCTCTGGCCTTTATTACATGTGAAAATTTGCAGGGACATTTGAGAATAATGTCCAAATACCTCTGTATTTCTCTATGGGTTAAGGAGCAGTTTAACATGGTAAAAACACAATGCTGGCTTGCCAAGCATATAATTCAAACAAAATTTCCAAGAACGTGTTACAGTAGATATTTATCTCTCTAATCAATAAAAGTGGAATCGTAAGTTCTTTGTGCTTTTTGTGAAATAACTGGTAGTTTCTATTCAGACAGATTATGCCAATTTGGATGTGATACTCCACAAAAAGGGATCACATTACATTTCAAGAATTAGATTACTAGAGTAAGAGAAACAAAATATTTTGATCACATCTCATGCAGCAAGAATATCTGACCTCCTCCCGAAAAAGCGACAACTCAAAGCTTCAGCAGAATCATATTACTCTGCTCAGGGATATTGGAGAGGCAGCTTCCATTACAAGTGTCTGCCACTGCCTAATTAGCCAGTGGGCTTTGGGGCACAGTTGCCTCTTTTGTCTTTGGCACTTGGAAATGGAGCTTTGTAAGAGAACACTGGGCCCTTGGGAATAAGCATGCAATTTGCAGAATACAGCTGAGACCTCCTGCTTGCTTGGTAATGGAGCAGGCAGGCAGAGCAGGGCTGAATTTGGGAGAAGTTTCTCAGAGGGTGACAAAGTGGAGAGAGAGGCTCCTTTCCACTCTTTTCTGAGTTGAGAATGATGTCTGTGTTACCAAGATTGCAGACTTCATTATTACTTCTAAGAAGGAGCTGGTGGAGGTGACTAATGACAAGTGTGACAGATGTGATTGGGAACATCGGATGTGACCCAGGCTGTGCTGCCCTCCTCTCAACAACAATGCTGTCAGAGGAGACTTTTACTCTCAGCCTTTGCTAATACTTCATAATAAAAAGAAATTCCATGCTGAAAAAAGGAATCAAAAGCTCAGCCTTAACCTTGAGGTGGTTTCATCATCTGAAGCAGCTGACATATTGCCTCACTGGATCACACACACACTCACATTCCCAAAAAAAGATATGGCTACAGTAATAGATGTCCTAAAGCAAGAGTTTCAGTTCATAATGACTCATGTAGCAACTGCATTCTCAGAAATTAAGTATAGTGTAAATGATATGACTGCTTTGCCAGAGTGGGGTGTAAGCTCAGATGAAACATCCAAGAGAATAATCCTATTATGGCCTGGCAGCTGGGTAACTGCGAGAAAAGAAACAAGTTGTTTATACATCTGAGTCATCATCTACTGAACTAAATTATTTTAATGTGAAGGCTCTGAGACCTTTCATTAATGAACATGTGGGAAAAACATGCCTAATGTTAGTCCATAAAGACAGGTGGGGCAAAAAATTGACTGCAGAAAAAACCCAAATTATATGTAATAATATTAAATAACAAGAAGGAGGATTTTGGTCTTAAATACAGATCTGGAGGAAAAAAAAGTTCCAAAGAGGGGAAAATGTTTGTTCAGGCAGTGCATTTACCCCTGTCTAGTTCATCTTCATATATTGAAAGAATGAAAGGTTGCAACTGAGAGCTACCATAATGAGATATTTTACTGGACGCATTTACCCATTAGACAAAACCAGAATCTTTGCCATAAATAAGAGTTCTGATTGTTCCATTAAAGCTATACAATTTTAGGCTAGGCTGTTTTGTCATCAGTCCAGTCTGGTCTCACTGGTATCTGAAGTTTGTATCAAATTCTAGAGCCTGGAATGTCCCAAATCATTAATTTTGGGCAGCTGTTAAAGAAGTGCAAGCACAGGCCAGGCACTTGCTCTTTGCCACATGTGGGTGTTTGGCTACATTGAGCCTCCATAACCAAAGACACAACCCCATTCAATCCAACTCTGAACAACAGAACACACAAGCCCCTAAATCACATTGAAATTGATAAAGTTAACCACATTCCTACAGGTTTTGCTGAACAGGTGCTTCAAGGAAATAATCTGAAAAGTAAAATTTATTCGTAGCTGTGGCTATAAAATTAGGAGATGTCAACACTTATGTCACACGTCTAGCTCTTGCTATATTAAGTTATTGACTTTTACCTTTCCGAGCAATAGGAAAGCATTTGGAGTAGGTGCCAAATTGGGCCAGCACCAATGATAATCAGTTAAAAAGCAAAATATATTTGGCATCAGATACCAGCAAGGTTCACCACTAGCACACTTAATGAATAACACTATTTGTTTCTTGTGTGCAGGCAGCTGTCATTTTGAAGCAGATAAGACAACACTTGCTTTTCATGTTCTTCTGGAGATTACAGATCACTACTCAATTCCACTGCTGCAGACAAACTTTTGGGGATGCCATTACCCTGCTGGTACATCTCACAGTTATGCTCTATCACAGGGCCCAGGCACACTGTGACAGGATCATGGAGGCACTAAGGATGCAAAAGACCTCCAAGATCATCAAGGCCAGCCTTCAATAAAATACCACTGTGCCCACAAAACCATATTGCAAAGTGCCACATCTGCTCATTTTTTGAACACTTCAGTGACTCCACCACTTCCTCGGGGAGCCTGTTCCATTTCCCCCTCACAACTGGTTTGAGCTCTCCAGACCTGCCACAACTAAATTAGTGTGTGAGAAAAGGGTCAATAACAGGAAATGGTCAGAAGGACATTAGACATTAAAAAAAAGTACAGAAGGATGTGGTAATAGGTGCCTCCCCAGAGCTGACAGATTTGCTCGTGATCAGGGTTTCTCCCAGCTGACCTACTTCACCTTGAAGCAGCCAACATTTCTGGGCTGTGTAATTCATTTCTCTCACAGAGACACACTATTCTTCAATAAAAAAAAAAAATCCAAGCTCTATACATTTGTGTCTCAGCTTCATCACTCACATTCCAACTCGCCTTCCCTCTGTGATAAACAACAAATCTTTGTGCATTTACAGACTAGTAGCTGATAGCTATAAATTTTAGCAGTTTACCTTGCTGTCTTTTAAGGTGTTTGGTCTGTTACAGGGGACAACTACCAGGGAGGAATATTTTGTGGTGAAACTGGTGCACACACATCACTTGGGTCAACTCTCTGCTGTAATGAGCTCTGTATTGTTTCACTCCGTGCACATATCACCACACAAAGGTGATAACACCACGGTTAATTTTTCATCTTCTTTCCAACAATCCCATTTACCCAACACTTTTATTAACCAGCCTATCCCATAGTGATGCTGAAGCTATTAAATGCACATTTCAGTCTTGGAGGAAAGCTGTAGTAATCATACTATGCTTGAGCATGTTTTGAGACAAGTGACACTGGGCCAGCAGTTTTAATTGCCTTGAGTTGGTGAGAATCAGATATAGCCAAATACTGTCACACTATAAATGGAAGTGTAATGGGTATCTGAGATAAACAGAAGCACAAACAACTCAGCTGCAAATGAGCAAAATCTGTTCACAAGGCAGTCTTATGAAATAATTGAGCACTTCTGTGCATTATGTTTTTGCTTGGACTACTACCAGTCAGGTGCATCAGCCATTATTGTGAATTACAAACCTGATTTCTCATGTACTGTGGTAAAATTTGCCCTGAAAACAAAAGGCCATCTAAACCAGATTCCAGCTCTTGTTCTCAGATTGCTCCAGCTTGTTCTAGAGCTCCCTCCCTGCATTTCACCCCTGCTTTCAGCCCTTGGCTTTGGCAAGAGTTTAATGTTTGTTAATAATAATACTCCTTGTCCATAATGCTGACCACAGTGAGGAGTTCTGGGCTCTGCACAACCACTCCAGTGTTCCTGCTGCTGCAGTGTTCCAGAACTGGCCTGCCTCCATAGGGACCACGTCTTCCCTCTCAAATGATTTTCCCGTAAAGTTGTGGCTCTTGCTGATCACTCCTGACCAATAACTTCCAGCACTCCAAGCTTCTTACATCCCATTCTTAGCAGAAATTGGAAAATATACATTTCTGCCTGTTGACATGCCAACAAACATCCCAAGTGTGGGTCATTGACTCAAACATTGTGCTCCTTTCCTGTAACCACACTGCTCTGAACCAGCTGTGGCTCCCAGCCACCCTCCCCTCTAAACACCAATTAAGCCCAAGGAAATGATCAATCTCAAATTAACCCTTTCACAGATTCAATCCTACATAAATGTAAACTTGGAAAGTACATAGTAGTTTTCTAGCAACTTTAAACATCTGTATTGCCAGGATAACACTCTCCCATGGCAGCAGCAAGTTTGGCCTGTGATTCAGTAAAGCATAGATTCATATTCTCATAATAAGAAATTTCACTGTGAAGAAGATTGTTCATTTGTTACAAAATTATCTTCATAATGTAATAATTTAATATCTCCCTACTGGCAACAGATCCAAATATTCAGGTTATTCTTAGAACCAACATTTTTAAGTAATGTTTTTTTATTATAGCTATTTATGTGGCTGCCACAGCATAGCATTAGACAACTTGGTCCCTGAAGAACTAGTTCTAAAAGATGGTTTTTGGCACAGCAGGCTACGCTTTATGGATTGGAAATTTAGGAAGATACTGAAGATTAACAAAGGAATGAGCACAAGGCCTGGCAATCATGCTTTCCACCCCAGTTCAAGTCCAGAATCTGTTATTTAGATGCCTAAAAAACCCAAAAAACCAACCCACACTCCAGTGGGCACTATGTCCACCCTCACAGGATGCTCTCACAAACCAAGCAGGCCACTGCTCAAATTTCTGGTGTGGGTGAGCTATCTAAAGCTTTGGCACAGCATATGAGTACCACACACTATCATATGCTTGGAAGTACACGACATCTGCTTAAAAATGAGACATTACTCCCCTACCAGGAGGTGTGTTCAGCCAAAAAGGAGCCCCATCACACAACCTGACACGCACATGCAACCTTGATACAGGAGACATTCACAAGATGCTCACATCCAGAGGACATGCTGACATTTCAGTCCCAAGAGATGACCTGCAGACACCTGAGGAATCTCCAAGCAACCCCTTGGAAAGGAGTAGCAGAGAGCAAGACAGCCAGGTCAGTTTAATGACAGAGAAGGTCAGCAGCCCTGATTTAAGCTACATTTAATAAAAATGCATTGCAGTTAAGACCTGATAAGCTGAGAAAATGAATAGAACATAGTTGCAATTCATTAGTTATTTATCATTTTTATCATTCCTCTCATTTTAAATAAGTTATTATACAGTTTGAACAAAACCACTTAATAAAACCGTACATCAACTGCGGAGCCTAAGATGGCCACCTGCTCAGCTAAAATTATAGCATCAATACATTAAATAATTATTCCTCTCTAGATGTATATATATCTACACCTTTTCCAGCTTTGATATTTTGGATGAAATTTTCAACCACTACTTGTAACTACAGGATACAATCAAGAGGTGGCAGCAGAATTGTCAAGTATTCCTCTCTAGATATAATTTTTGTGTACTTCATTCTAGAAGCAGACCATTTCCTTGACATCCCCCATAGAGGAACAGTTCTCAAGTCTCATTATAAACTTGGATTTTTAATCACTTCTTCTTACAAGTTTCGTGCATGTAAGAACACATGTTCATATATATACTGCACTATATTGCCAAGTAGGCAACGTAAGAAATGTTCTTAAACTTGACTGTGTTTATACTTTCAGTTTTTCTGGGATCAGCTGACTGTGCAGTCACTACTACCAGCTAATTTAAACAACTTAAACTGACAGAACATCTTACAGCAATTTCATGTTGCACCCTGACACGTGTACAAGCATTAGCATCATAGCCAGAGCGTTACAGCTGAAACATAAAAAGGAGCACAGGAATAAATCACTAATTTTCAGGATGTTCTTGTTTGTGACTACAGATACATAATTCTAGGAGGACAAATCAGTTTCAGTCAACAAAACCTCAGCATTTAAAGACGAATTTTTAATGCAAAAATGTGTGAATCAACACAAGATTGCATGAGGTGCTTTGCCTCCTACTGTCATTCTCTGCATGTGACCAATAATAGAAGTTGGAAAAACTCCAGCAGCTGTGTTTAAGTGTCTGCAGTTTTGCACAGATGCCCAGTAACATTCTGGTCAGCACTTGTACCATACATAGCACGTGGGAAAGCATGGACAAGCACAACGGGTAGAAAAATAAAGGCCATGTCAAAATAGCAGCAAGTCTGCAAAATTAAATAGATTAATTTTTAACTCTTGACCTATACCCTTTCTGCATATGCAAAATAATGAATTTTTCATTGCATAGTGAAATCTTCATTGCTTGTATTTCCCATGGAATTCAAGCAACACTGAGGAAACAAAAGGCATATTGATGTGCAGCTGCTCTATACTTTGCTTTCTCTTCAGTGCTCAATGCATGGCCTCCTGACTTACTGCACAGTCTGCAGAAGGGGCAATCAGCAAAGCAGTGCATGGGCTCATCACAGGCTGTCATTTGGGTTGTATTCCCAGGTTCCCATACTTTTCCAGTGTTATATTCAGAGCAGCTTCACTGCATTCTGTGAGGAGAAGCAGAGGTAAAACAGAGCTGTTCCTCTTGCCTGGAGAAGTGCAACTTCCCCACCTTGGGCTAGGAGGGCAAAGCTGGGTGTTCCCTGAATCCACAGCTCCAGAGCAGGTGGAACCACAGTTCCCAGTTAGTCCTTTGATAGAACCACTATTCCCAGTTGGTCCTCTGTCACACCCACCAAGAGTGGTGGAGGATGCTCCTTCATCTCAATGCAGTGATGGCAAACATTCCCCTAGGGGAACAAGATAGTGGCACTGTCTGGGACATGTAGAAAATGCAGAAGCACCAGTTTTTCGAAGTAAAATAAATAAGTAAATTGATCCTTTCTGTCAAGATGGCAAAATATGCATTCTGTGGGGAATTTACACCAAAAAACCTGAAGTTCTAGGACAGTCAAAGATCACTTACATTTTTTAATGCTGTTCAAATAAAAGCTTTGTTTTAAGGGAAAAATAATAGCACTTATGTTGAGGTTTTCCATATTAAAAACAGTGGCACTGCTGGAAGATATATAAAATATAAAGCACATTGCAAAACTCCTTTTTCAGTTAATTATATTGTAATTTGATGCATCATTCTGGGGTTATTTCCACCCTCTTACTGAGCCTTCAGCCAACTCTGAAAATGCTTTTGTAGAGTAAATTGAAACCAATACTGGAAGCTGTTTCACACTTAGGAATTAGGTCCTTTATGATGAAATGATACACCTCATGATAAAACCTGAAATCACACTGATGCTGCTGGAACAGAACCCCCTAAGCTGCTGAACAGACACATCAATCCCTTCAATTTTGGAACAACAGTTTTGTAACTCATTTATGACCTTATATATCTGAAGTAGGAAAAAAAAAAACCTATCACAAACTACAACGTGGCAAACTATTAAAGAAAACACCAATATTTTGTGGTCTAAAACTGAAGTACAAAAGTGGTTAAAATGATAACGCAGCTTACATATATAGCTCTTTAGCTAATAATTCTGGCGTTGTAGCCAGCCATAGCAAAAGCACCTGAGCTCCTGGTGATCACTGGCATGAATGTAGAAACAAAACCCTTGCAGGCTGCACAAATCCCCATCACCCGGGGCTTTTACTACTGGCAGCCGTTGGCATTCATCACCATCCCACTGCTCCTGCGATCCTTTGCACACAGTTATCGCCGTAGGACCCGCCGTAATTTAGATGGAGAACATGAATTTGCATCAGAACAGAAAAAGGCCATTTGGCCCCAAATCCTCACTTTCCAAGTACTTATCTCAACACAGAGACTGACAAAAAAACCCCAACTCTCCTTTTTGAACTGGATCCCAAGCTGCTGTAGGGACACAAAACAAGACAAAATAACAAACCAGATGCCACAGGGAAGCCAGGTAAGAGGGGAAATGGGGTCTCTCACAGATTGCTGACTTTCAGGCAGACAAAACCATCTATAAAACAATTCAATTAAAATGATTCAGCAGGCCAACTTCAGCTCTCCTTACCAACAGAGTACTGTAATGCCACTGAAATTAAGATAATTATTTTGCATTATTATTTTGCATGAGTGCCAGGGGCAGGAGGATTTGCCTGGTAAATCACTTACAAGTCTTTAAATCACCAGACAATATAAATAGCTCCCTAAAAATTACTCATTCAGTGGTTAAGTTCCATATATTAATGTATATCTTGTGCCTTTATCTATATTCAATGTAAACTCATTTGTAGAATAAGAAAAACTAGCAATGAATTGTGGAGGGCCTGGTAAGGATTGAAAGAAAATAACAAATTCAGATGACTCCTCCTATTTTAATAGCAGAATTAGAATGTACAGATCAGGGAGAAGAAGTCCATTCAAATAGGAAAAGCATAAAAGCCAGAACTGAAGTGACAATCCTAAACCAGTTGTTTCAGTGTCTGCAGCGAAGGGTGATGGGACAGACAAATCTGATTCACAGCAAGGAGCAGGATTTAGTTGTACAGTAGCAGATAAGAGTGGAGATGAGGGATGGCAAGCTTTCGTAGAGTTGTGGTGACTAAGAAAAAATATGTACCAGGGACTGGACAGATAAAATATAGCTGGTGATATAAACCAGAACAGTATGTCAGTATTTCCACTGCTAAACTCAAATATTATACAGCCTCCACATCTGCATTACAGCCTGGAGAGAATTTATCAGTATTTATGTTAATCAAATATTTTAAATCCAATATATTAAAAACTATTATATATTAAAAATAACGAGTCACTATTCTCTCCTTCTTTGTTTATGCTGTAACACAACAGCTGTGATAACATATTTTCAGTTATCTGATGCATCCACAAACCACAGTCTCTAGGAACACAACAAATTAAAAATGAAAATAAATAAATAACTGGATTAAATTAACAAATTAGAGAAGCCATGCTCAATAGATGAAAAACCTCTGAAGTGATGAACCACTGATAAAGTGTCCAATCCAAACCAGGTACCTTGTACAGTGCACAGATCTTGGCAGGTCACCAAAAGGTGAGAGGTGTACAGGTTTTACCAAAAATACTCAGCCTTCTCAGGCACCTACATCTGGTGCTCTCTGCAGGTAGCCCAAACTCCATCCCAGCCACTGCACCTGGAATTTTATCTTGCCTGGCTCCAGCTTCCAAGGAGGGTAAGTCAAATGGAAACACAAGATCCAGAGGCTGAAGTGGAATTTACCCATCTGAATAGAGCACCAAGGTAGCCCCTGCACTGATGCCCATCTTTTCAAAGATATAGGAAGGAAGCCTTGGTTTCTGGCACACCAATGTCCTAAAACATTGATGTCATTCTCATCCTGTGCCCAGGCAGCACCTGAATTACCCCTCCTCCCTCTGTCCCTTCAAGTCACATTGACTTTAAGAAAGTTCAGTAACTCTAAAATCAGCAAATTGTGAGCCTAATCCTACACAGCCTACAAGGAAAAGAACACACAAATAGTGTCTCTGAAATTTCACATAGCATTTACTCAAGACTGAAACACATCTACCCTACAGCAGGAAGCTGGTCCTGCTGTTCCCTGCACATGCTGCAGATCCAAGTAACTCTCCAAAGGTAATCTTAAACAGACCCCATTACAGTAAACCCCAGCAAGAGGTGAAAATCTATAATTAATGATCACTGTCAATTTAGCATCTCCCATGAGCGATTCCAGAAAGCTGAAGTCTTGACATTTTGAGAGTTATCATAATCAATTTAATTAGTTGAAAAATGGTTATTCTCTGTATAATGACCACTCTAACTGTTCCTAAAGTCCCAAGGACACCAGGATTTAAGAGCATTCAGAAGGACTTACCTGTTGAGAGACTGATGCACTCCATGAAGTGGAGGATATGACAGATATGGTGCAGGGAATAAAAGGCTATCAGAAGGATTACAAACAGACACACATCCATAATAATTAAGCACCCTGGAACAGTTATCCCAGCCGCTACTATACATGCATGATTGATGCAGACTTTTCCAGATTTTAAAATTACAGTGTAAATGATTATGCCATAGCAATTCCAGAAAAGGACTGGTCTTCTTTTCCCACTAAATTAAGATTCAAAGAGAATGTACTGGGGAGAAAGCCATCCCACAACTCAATCAGTTCTTTAAATAGGTAACACAGGACACAGGAATTATTCAGGGTTTTAATGAGACTTAGTGCAGAAAGCAACAACAAAAATCCTGAGGCAAAACCTCACCAATTAGGAGACTTTTTATCTTGCTTTATGTTTAGCTTAGAAACCTTTGCATCCCTGCAGTCTACAAGCAAAAAAATTCTTTACATAGCAGGTTTCAAAGATTGCCTAACAATCAATATTTGGGAAGAGCTACATGAGAAATTTCCCCTGTGATTTGGCAATGACTCTGATTCCCCAAGGTCTGTGTTACTGACATTGCTGCAAATGTAGTGCAAGCAATGAAAAATGGAAGCTGCACATACTGTGCTTTCCCTGTTGCCTTTACTCAAGTCATAACTCACTCTTGCATATACTGTAATTTAAGCTGTGGAGATCTCAGAGGGGGCTGTACAAACACCGTGTGGAAACTTAACCCCATCATTAAAACAGTATCACAGATTTTGCAGATTATTGAGCGTTTTCCAGTAGATCACTCAGCTGAACTTTCTTGAGTTAAGCAGGGCTTCGTCCAATTCATAAATTAATTTTTCATATTAAGCAAATCCCCACAGTACTTTGGCACCTAAAATCAGCCAGGAGCTGAGAAATGAAAGCCATGTGTGTCAAATTTCTGCATGTTTTCTGACAGACCATAATCTCTCCCTTAGCATGTCCCTTAAGGTGTCATAAGTCACTGTATAAAAAAATAAAATACACCACCACTGGTTTTAAATTTGGAGCTGGGCAGCTGCTAAAGTTACCCTTGGAGGAAAAGCTCGATCTTTGGGCAAAGACTGTGCTCTGTCTCACAAACACCCAGCCGAAGTCTGGCACCCATTCAGACCTGATACCCACCACTCAAATTGTTAGCAGGTATTAGCTGTCACGTTCCATTAGCCCCTCATCATGCTATCTTGCATCATGCCAGCATATAATGTGATTTAATGGGACATGACGTGACATATGTGAGGTGACGTGATGTGATGTGACAGCTACCATTTAAAGGGGAACACACCTATTTTTGAATTAGATGTCCATTATCAATTAAAGCTGCTCTGGTGATGGTCAGAAACTTATATGTCAAGCCCAAGCAAAACTAACCAGCATGTGTTGCCTGCACTACTGAACTGATGAGCTGGGAATCCGCCAGCCACCCAAAGTATCCTTGGGTAATTTGACAGATCTGTAATATAAGTTCTGTGTATCAGTTCCATGTCATATTTGCTCAGGACTACTGAAAGCATGTTTTTGCCATTTTTCTCCTTCATCCATCATAATTAAAATCACCTAAAACGGTGATTTCCAAGCTGTAACTTCGGTTCTGTTATTATCAGCTGCTGCACTCAGTACGTGAGAGAAAAAGAGGACAAAGAATATTGTTCTGTAGCTGCAGTGAACAAAGTGCTGAGAGCATGGCAAAAATGGTCATTTAACTGACCAGATACAATGTGGAACTAATACAAAAGTTAGGAAGAGCAGCACACAGTGTGAGCAATAAAACCTTTTTGCATCCACTCTTGCACAATGATTTTTTTCTCCCTCAGTAAAGACATTAAGTGCTTGATGCTTAAAACCAAAAAAGATTTGCATAGGTGCAATAAGATTGTCATAAATCTGTTGTAGGCAACAGGCTATGGAATGTATGCATAATTCAGAAGGAGAGAGAGCTTGCAGATGAGTTCAGCGTACGAGTGAAATTCAGACACTGTAGTGCAGCAGCTTTACAATGCATAAGGAACGCACATTATCCTTATGCAGATTAAAGTATTGATTCTCCATCATTCTATAGCTTAGCCATTAATATTCATGCAAACCCTCCGGGCTGGTCACCTTGTGGGAAGGCACAGAGCTGTGGAGGATCAGCCCCGTTTTCCAGCAGTGCCTGAGCTCTGGAGAGAGCTCTCTGTGCATCACCATAACATGGCTTCCCGGGAGTGATATCCCTGCACTTGCTGCTCAGTTGACTGTTTCTGATGATCTTGCTGCTGCTGCAAAAAAGGGTAAAGCTGCTGCCTCTAGATTTCCCGATGCAAAAATTGCACTTCAAGGCCGGATGGCAGCTTGAAGGTCACACACGCTGACGCCTCGCATGCCAGAGACAGGAAGCCTAATTTTAGCCCACAAGAAACTAGAGTGCTGATTAGAAAAAATGAGATTCTATAATGCTTCAAAAGCTTTACAGGGGAAAATTATTCTTAGCACAAGATATCCCATCATACCTATGGGATGCAATGCTTCAAGGATGTAGAAAGAAAAGGTTTCCATAATAAGTGGTGGAAATGAATGAAAAGTAATTACGCAATTGTCTAAAGCAGTGAATGTTGAAAGAGAGTGTGGATATAATAGGATTATATAGTGATTCTTTACCTTATGATTATCCAGCATCATAGGATAATAGAGAAATAAGTAGCAGGCTATGGATTAAAGGCGCTGGAAATATTTATAGTTGTATTTCCTGGCATAGCAGTTTCTACAAAAACCTGCAACATGAACTGTAGACTGTGCCACCTTTTCCTCCACAAAACACTCCCAGATTTAGTATGAAGGCTCCCACACAGGTCTGTCTTATCAGAGAACTTGGTCTCACCCGAGTGGCCAAGCAGGAGTAGACAGCCTGTGCGGTATCTGCCCCTGATATTCTGCCAAGTGCCAGTGGTTGTTCCATGAATTGGAGCCTGGTGCCTTAAGAAAGGGAAGTTATGTTGCTAGGAGAGGTTGTTTCACAGCCAGTTCCATTCATGAACACATATTTTCCCTTTCTCCTCTTTGTAGCCCATATAATTCTTGCAGAATATGTTGCACTCACTTTCAGAGAAAAACAGCTCTCTCCCTGCACTCGTTTTTAAAACTGTGCTTAAGAGCATTCAGTGGCCAGAAGAGATGGGCAGATAGAGAAGGGCCATGACCAGCTCCCTAAACACCTCTTGCAGCTACTGCTGAGAGTCACACCAGGAATCTCCAGCTGGGCACAATCCTGGGAGAGCTCAGCAGGAGTTCTGTGGCTGCATGACCAGCTCTGCTCTCACACGCTGGTTACCTCCAGTGTGGCACTAGTGCACTGCTCATGGTGACAATGAAAGAGAAATGCTGTGCCCTCCACATCCTTTGTTTCAGTAATAAAGCAGCTTTGGGAAAGCTTTTGGGAAAGATTTATTTGGAATTTTCACTTTCCTGTTCACAGTTACATATATATTGCTTAACATTCACACGGTCCTCACTGTAATTTTCAAGTTCTCAAACAGTTATAAGAATCATTTCTGAACTTCATACAATGCAATTACAAAACAAGCATAACCAGTTCATAAAACATGCCACAAAGATTATTGCCAACATTTCATTTCCCCTAGACTTTTTGTCTGTGTCAAATCATAAGAATAAGGTCGAGTCATGGATTTACTTTTGTAAGTATTTCTGAATGCATTTCTCCTAAAGCTTTTTAATAGAAAAATGAAAATAAACATGCCAGAGCAGGAAGTAATAAAGTTAAAGGGAGCAGTGCCCTATTTAAAAGTTTCAATGAAATTCTCCTATAGGCACCTGGCCCTTCTGATATAGTGAAATTTGTTTGCTTACATGTACCTTTTGACGGAGACTTGACAGATTATTGGCATAAATTGCTGGATATATGCTCATTAATCTACAGTGCATTTTTCTTACTTCTTTTCATGATCATTTTAAACTGAATGCTTGTCCATTTACTTCATTCTGTATAGAGTTCTTGAAAAAGCATTGCAAACAAGCAGGAACTGCAAAGGGAAATCAGTGTTGAGTTGTTTGGGGTTATATTCCTGTATTTTGCACCTTCAGGCACAGTGTTTATTTAATTATAATGATATATTTACCACTGGGGAATTTCTGTTCCCATCCAGATTTAAAAGTTCAAATCAAGGTCAGAAATTGCTTTTTAGACTCAAACTTCAGGTTCCAAGTCTGACCTGGTTTTTTTTAAACACACACAGAGTACACAATTCCTCAAATTCAGGTAAATTTGAAAAGCAGTTGAGAACATAAAAACAGCCGTACTGAGCCCAGAAACCCCTCTTGCACTGTATTCCATCTCCAACAATGGCCATAAGTGGATAAGTAGGGAAAAGAATAAAAACAGGAAAAGTATAAATCATTATTTCCCCTAATATTCCCCCCTTGTTCTACTTATTTTCAACTTAGGGACTCCCTGAACCAGACACAACAACCATGTGTTCAGCTAAACCTCAGTGAATTTCTCCACCATGGACTTGACCATTCTCCCCTTAGACTAATAGAGAATTTTAGCACCCATCAATCTTTTGGCAAGATCACCTACCCAACACATGAGATCTGTGTTTTTTTATTTCTTTTAAATCTGGCTCCTGCTACCTTCATTTGATTTCCCCTGGCTCTTGGACAAGATACTGTGAAGAGAATGTGAACAACTGAGCCTTATCAGCACTTTATGATTTTATAGACTGCTATCACAGTCTCCATCAGCCCTCTCTTTTCCAGACTGAAAGATCCTCATTTATTTAATCATTCCTAATACAGAAGCTCTTCCATTCTTTGCTTATCTTTTAGACCTTTCATGGAGCCCTCCTCAGTTCTACTGCAGCCTTCTGGAGACTGGGGAGGAGGGAGGTCTGGAGGGGGGGTCAAAAACTTCTCAGTGTCTAGTTGGAGGCAGATCATGGATTTTCATACAGCACAATAATGATATTCTCCATTTTTTTTTTTTAATTCTAATGATTTCTAACATTTGATTTGTTATCTAACCATTACTGAGCACTGAACTGACACCCTCAGGGATTTACTTACTGTCAGTGGAATATCTTACCCCAGAATACAGAAGATAACATCACAAGACATCATCATAGATCTAGGCAGTAAGGAATTTTTTTTTCTCATGTGCATCACCTGATATTTACCTACACTGAATTTAGCTGCTATTTTATTCTGCAGACACTCACACTATCTGTTTTTCATTTGTCAAGCAAAACAAGGCAGATTATCTGTGTGCACATCAGCATACTCCAGACACATTTTTAGAGTGGGCTATTTGTCCCATCAACTTTGAATGATAGAAATTGCTCCTGCATTTGTTAAGGTATTTGCCCCATCTGTCCAAAGGGGTCACAGCATGGATTTATTCCAGTTTGCTTCATAAAAATATTATCTTCATGGAGGGTTCACTGTGCTACACCCCCACTTCTTACACCTCTGAATACATCTAGGCAAAGCTGCTCAGAAAATCTCAGACATGTTTTTAGCTGAATATTGAAATAAAGACAATTTGCAGAAATAGTTCTATTTCTAAACATTCAGCAAAACTCAGGCATAATCCTGGAGGACTCTTGCCTGTGCCTCCCAGCTCAAAGACCAGTCTGGTTTTAAGCTCCTGGTTGCTCCCAGGTCAGCAGGACTGTGGTATTCCCTAGATTTCCCAGCTCCCAGTCTCTCTGGAGACAGTTTCTAGATAAAGGTCTTGTGGCAGCCTCTTTGGGTCTTGGAAACTCTGGCAGCTGAACAAAAAAGCTGCCAAATGTTTCCAGCTATTTTTATAATTTAAGGAATTGTTTTAACAGGCTGATCAGTTGCCCTGGTGTTATTTATTAGTGGGCAAACACAACCAATGGGAATTGTGTTACCTTCTGCCCACAGTACAAGGAATTTCCAAGGCTTTGCTGCATATTACTTATTTCCCCTTGGAAAAAATCTGGATTGTCTTTGATAAGGAAAACAATGTAGGATTTTTACATAACAAATATTTCCATAGTTATACTGTGGGTTGGGTCCTGTTTTCATATTTTCTGATTTTGCACCCATTTGAGAAGAACATTTTCACAAATAATTTTTTCAAAACATTGACCAAGCACAGTTTGTTCATTGAAAGTGAAAAAATATATTTGTTTAGATTTCTGCCATCTTCAGAAGACTTTTTTATTTAATTTCACAGATGTTAAAGATGCACATCTTGTACATCTAATGATGTGATTTATTTAAAAAATCACATCATTAGGAAGATATCTAAAATCAAATCTATTAAATTGTCAATAGACAGAATTAAGACTTCAGATTTATTTCAGCAGGGAAATCATTTATTTATATGTTCATACTGGTAACTGTTTCTCCAGAGGAAAAGAATTACTATCCATATACACCTTCCAATTCCCTAATGAATTCTTCCATTGCCATGTGAAAACTTTTACACTTGAATAATCAGCTGTTTGATGGCTTATCATTAAAAATAAATAAATCAACAATTCAAGCATGGTTTAAATTCCCATGCAGGGGAGTGGCAGAAAAATGAAACAAACAAAAAAAACATCACAAATGTAAAGATTTCTAGAACATATTTTCATTTAAAACCAAGTAGTATTTACTGATGAAAAAGGTTCAGCTGTATTGGAAATTTAAAACATCTGTTTTCAGAGCAGAAAACCCCAAACTACTAAACTTCTCAATTCTTATAGAGACCTTTTCTCACAGATCTATGCCTTGTACTCTAATTCTTGGAGATGATCTTTACTCTCTCTGATCTAAAAGGGCAACTTGAATGATGAAGCATTGCAGTAGACTTCTATTGCATTTCAAATTTTAGATCCCCAAAAAAAGCGAAAAATTTTTGGCAGCATCATGAAGGTATCTGTTCCTCCCAAAATAGAAACAACAGAATACGCTTCAGCGACTCTTTGACTACACAAATCAGTAATTGCAAAGATCAGATGATTGTTCTTTTAGTGCAGGAAAGAATCTCAATAGTTTTATAAGAGAACAATTCCCATGTGATTTTTTTTTTTTTTAGAAGACAAAATATAATCATTTTAACCCGAGGATTAAAGTGCCTTTCTCCTTCAATTATATAAATCCTACACCAGATTAGAAGACAAAATCATATATCTGTCTACATTATGACCTGAAATGAAACAGGTTTTTTGCTATATTGACAGAAATATTTATCTCCAGGGGCCTGCATTTGCTCTTACTGAAGTTAATGCAAAAAATCTAATTGGTTTCAATGGCAGCAGGAAACATTCTGAGGCTCCATTCATGTGCCTTTTTGAAGGAAACACAAGAACATTTGTGACCATTATCCCCTCCCTCTTTTATCATTTATCCTTCCTTTTCCTTTTGCCCCACACTTCAAAATTTTAATAGTCAGACATAATTGCTGGGGCTAGAAAGAAACTGCCAGGTGGGAAATGTATTTCTTGGGCACCTTTGAATTATTTTAAACTGTCACCTCTCAGAGACTGCTGGCTGGCAAGACTCCTGCTCTGTTCCACAGTGTCAAATTCTATGCTGGATATTGTCCATTTTTTGGAAAGATGTACAGAATTATACTTGTGCTTTGCATTAAAAATATAGCTAATTTTCTATACATAAGCCTGAAGATGCAATGTGTTAGATTAACTGAGTCATATTTTCATGAAGGAAACAAGGGAAGGAAAAACAGGGAAAAGGCAAAAAATATTTTTAGGTACAAGTGAAAAACAAAGAAATATCCTGCTACCTTTTCATCGTTGGTTGAGTGGGGTTTTTTTTCAGTATAATTGAAATAAAGCAGACAAGGGCCCATGGCCAGACAGGAATGGAAAAGTTAAGACACTATTCCTGGAATGGGCTGGGTTGGAAGATACCTTAAACACCATCTATTCCCAACCCCCTGCCATGGGCAGGGACACCACCCACTATCCCAGGTTGCTCAGAGCCCCATCCAGCCTAGCCTGGAACACTTCCAGGTACGGGGTAGCCAGAGCTTCTCTGGGAAACCTGTGTCAGTGTCTCTCCACTCTCACAGTAAAGAATTTCTCCCTAATATCTCATTCCTAAACACAACGACAGAAAAGGTCAGCATTCACACTGCTCACATTAATATTGCAAATCCACCTCTACAGAAATGGGAAACAAATTGAAATTAATTCATTGTTTGCTGGTTTCCATATCCTCAAATCTTCTGAGCAATCAAATCTAAAACTAGTACAAGGTGACTACTCAAGTATCTTTCTAAAAGAAGCCAACTGCAAAAGAGTTTTTCCTGATTACTTTGTTCACTCAAACCAAGTGTTTCCACACTGCTAGAAAAAGTATTTCCATAAGTAAATCCCAGGTGCAATCCAGTCACACACACACTAATAGTATACAGCTCTTTTCCCAGGCATATTATTTACATTATGGATTTATTATTGTCTTATGTTATGTTGACACGAAATAATCTTCCATCTCCTTCTATGTTAAAAGAGTGCAAGCGTCCTTTGCTCAGTAAATAATTCAAAGACATATAAATATTTTAAGAACAATAAGCAGTATATTTTGGAGCAGTGGAAGAGAACTGAAATTAGTTATTTGTAGCTGAGATCTTGATTGCAGCAACATAATTGTTTTTCAGTTTTCATTATCCCCACAGTGAACCAAATTTCTCCCTTTACTTTCAGACACTGAATATTTACTTTCATCTGCAAAAGTAATTTTTATGAAAAAACACAAAAGCGTTCAAGCATGAACTTCCAATGCTTCCAAAATCTCTGTGCTAAACGAAAGGAAATTTACTTATAATAATTTGTTTGTCCTGCATACAAAATTTTAAATCATGGTATATTAGTCTTTTTTCTCAAATATTGTGTTTATGGGTTAGTAGATACAACCTCACAGAATATTTGAATATAATTAACTTGTGAAAAAGTTTCAGTTAAAAGGAGCTTTTCTTGATCACACTGAAATAACAAAGAGGAAAATTTCTTATTCTTTTTATATTCACATAGTAACTACAGTTGAAATGATAAATCAAAACTGACCTACAGTCAAAAGTAATAGAAGTTTAGAAAGCTGAATAATGTGCAGACACAGCAAAAATTCATTTGGGAATCACTTATTGCTAGCTATTTTTCTATGATCTGAGGCTGGCCCTTAGATCTGCAATGCAGATCTCCAAAATCTGGAAGGAGACAGGCTATAAGGCCTGGCAGGAGATCTACATTAATATTGTCAATGCATTCACATGTCATCTTGTTTCCCTTAAAAGATTAGCACAGAATCTGTGTCTCCCATTCTCTTTTCAGTGTTGGATAGGCCTGCCCTAAAACATGTGTAAGAAGCAAACATTGAAACTCTGTGTAGTACTGAAGTTTTAGGCACAGTTGACTTGGTATTAATTTTAAAATATGAAGGATGAAAAGTTTCAGGAAAAAAAAAAGAAAAAATATGTAAAGCTCTAGATTGCTTGCAGAACAAACAGTCACCCATCTCTGAGCAGCCAACCCCTGTCACTCCCTCTCTCTGGATAAGAATATTTTGTAAGGGAGCATTTGGCTGCAGTTCTTCAACATGGCTTTGACAGATGCAAACCTCAGTGCTACAGACAACTCTTTAAACCCCCAGAAATTTACAACTTCAATTTAAATCGTGCTTCTGAAACATAGACAGTGCAAAATCCAGAGAAAAATATCTGTTTGATCAGATATTTTCTATGAAGGTGATTAAAAGTATACTTGTGGGGGGTTTTTTGGCTATTTGTGAAGATAGGTAAAAGTAAGCATGTCCCATGCTTCTACTAAATTTTAAGTTGGGACAGCATTCCAACTCCATCACACAGCACTGCATGACAAATACAGGGCTCAGAGAAAGTTTGTTAGATGAAAAAGGAATATTTTGAGGAGAGATGACCAGCAGTATGAAAGTCAAGGATTGACCTCACCAAGTCTCTTTTACAAACACATCCTTTTCAAAATCTTTGTCCATTTAAAACAAGGAGATTTTATAAGTTTTGGGTTAAGTCCCTTTTTCTTTATCCTATTGTGCCTTTCCTTACCTTTCTCCTGAATAGGGCTTGTTATCCTTTGGTTTTTTCCCCCTCTTCCTGTTTGTTTTAGAAGCCTGAGGGTTACATAAAAAAGTCTTTGAAATCCAATAGAAATTTAGTAGCTGCCCCTGTGACCTTGATAAAGATCAAGGACAGACTTGACTTAACACTGCTAAAAGGCAGTAGCAAAAAAAAAAGTTGGAAATATCCCATTAGAAAATACAGGAGAAATAACCCCTTCAGCCCTCAGAAATATCAGAGATAAAGCTGACACATTTGCATACTCCCAAACATGGAAAACAACAATTTGAGTACTACAACTACCTTTTCAAGCATATTTCTAATCTTTCAAGAGAGCAGGTTGTAAATGTGAGTGCTTAGTTAATTATCTAATGCACATTCTGTCATAGGCATTTTGGTGTGCTTTATTTTCAAATCCAGATGAAGGTGTTGGAAAACACCTAACCAGAATTCCTCCAGCTCCAGACACCTAAGGCAATACCAATATTTTCCCCTCATACAGGAACTTTACAGACCTTGTACCTCTAGACGTGCAGGAGCAGGTGGGTTTTTTTTAGACTTTGACCAAGTTTCCAACTTAAATCCCTGGCAATCTCTATCTCAGTATTTTGGGAGAGACACGATGTTTCAGATGAGTTTCATTAAGACCAGAGTGGCCAGTGAGGGCCATTACACACACCACAGGAAGTATCTGAGAAAAGGTCAACCTAGGAACTTTAAGAAATTATTAGTATAACCATGGATTTTGTTTAGATTACTTTATGAGTAAAAAACATGATAACAAGACATCCTAATTGACTATATCCCATGGACTTTAAAAGTGTCAGAGCAATTTAGCCTTTAAAGCACTACATAAAATATTTTATCACATCTCTGCCTCAGTAACTTTAATAAACTACACAGCCTTCAGGGACCAGGCTCCTTATAAATTAACTGCCTTCAACTTGCTGCACAAGGGTCTTTATCTGTTGTCAGCTTAATTATGTGTTTAATTTTATTTTTAACATTTTTTTAAATGACCCATACCAAGAGAAGCCTAGATTGTTTAATTAAACAAATGAATATGGTTATATCTACCACGATCAAAGCACTAATTTGTCATACTAATGTTTTATACGAAGCTGATAGTTCCATTGTAGTGCTGATACACTAGTTTAGTCTCAAGTTTATCAGCTCACCTTTCCAGCAGTAATTTAAAGTTTAACTTTGTTCCACCGCCCTCCTACAACTAATTGGCTGTAGCTTTTCCCTGGTGTCTCAACAGAAGCCAGGCTCTAATAAGTTATTAAGCAATAGTTAATGCATTATTGCTTATGCATGTGTTCCAAACTCACACTCTGCTCCAGAAGGGCTCCGATGAGTGTCTGGGTAGCAGAACACAGCTGCACAAGTTGCTCACTTCAGCTGCAAAGGCCTCAAAGCACTTTAGCCACTTATGCTAAAGGGTAACAGAACTGGGAGGAGAGAGAAGAGGCTTTCAGCTCTCTCTGTTGAGTTGGCTGCAAGAGGGAGGAAAGGAAAGAGAGCCAAAATCTGCCAGCCCCAATCCTCAGAAAACATTCACCTCTGGCAGGAGTCTTCATCTCCCTATATGCTTCCAAAAAGTAGTTTATTTACTTTTCACATTGAAGTATGATTAAATTAGAACAAATCAGTGGAAACCAGGCTACTCTGCTGCTCTGTGACAACACAGAGCAACAAGGTTACCATCAGACATTCCAAATCACTGTGTGAGAAGCTCTGATAGGTGAGATTATTCTCCCTTCCCTTCCCAAGCAACCGCTAGATTGGACACCCAGTTAAGGAATGAGACCCTGATTTTGATCACATAAAAATGGGAGCTGAAGCGAGGTCTCCCACACTTGAGAAAGTCTCTAACACTACATGACTGAATAACAGCTGTGTGGAAGGAAGGACAACAGTAGTTTTTGGGGTGGAAACAGGTATTCAGAACCCAAATTCAGCACAGCTTCTCACTCCAAGGTTACAATCAAAGGACATGCTCCCAGGGCACTGAGGCAGGTACTAAGCCCTTTAAGCTGAATTTAAATTACTCATTCCCCTCACTTTGCAAAGAGTAAGGAAGAGAAAAGGGAGCTAATGGGATTTTCAGAAGAGACCCACAGAAGAACTTGAGTGTTTGGGATCCAGTGGGAAGGCACAGTGGTGATGGCACCCTGTCTTTCTGGAAGTTGTGTCTCCCTTTGAGGCTCTCCATATTCCCACTTTCCCCTAAGAGCAAGCCTTTTTCTTCATAGAATTATTAGCGTTTCAATCTCATGACTTTTCAGTCGATATTGTGATTTTTTTGGACGGTCTGACTCCTGACCCATGCACACCAGGACTGGCAATAAGGACAGAGCACATTTGCCTGCTTTAATATTAATATCTCTTATGTTGCCCTTTTAGGAAACTGCTTAGAAGACATAGTCATGTAGCACAGTAAAGGGAATCAATTGTTTCACATTTACTGAAGGCCCACAACAACCCTCCTTGCCCAGCCATGTGACAGAGTTCACAGAAGTGACAAGGCAGCAGATGTGGGAACATGATGAAGCACTAAGCACAGGCTGTTTCCCCACTAGGCTGTAGGGTCCATTTGGTCAAGAGGCTCATCACTTCCCAAAAGCAGAGAAGGGGGAGTGGCTAGGGGTGACAAAGTCCATCCTGTCACAGAGATGCCAACTATCACAATGGCTAATTTATACCAGGAGGTCACTTGTCTAAGTATGGGTTTAAAACTCAGGTCAGTAGAAGTCAAATATGCATTTTTTGAAATATTCAGTGCCAGGATGATACCAGGCAGTAGATGGGAACAGTGCAGGGTGACACAATTTATGATGGCTCCACAGTGCATATGCAGAGCAACTTCAGAAAGTGATAGAAAGCACCTGGTAAAAGTCCATGGTGAAGGTCAAAGCTGCCAGAACCTTTATATATGTGGGAAGATGCCAGGGAAAGAGCAATAACTTTTAGGAATGCTAAAAGAAGTAAAAAAAGCTGAAAAGTACAATTGCAAGATCTTGTGGAATTTATGGCTTGCTTGGTTAATGTGTCTGGCTGGCTGATTAATAGCTCCATTGTGGCAATAATACAATAGCAGAAAGTGAAGTTCAACTGCCCATCTTTCTAGACAAAATGTAGAACTTTCACTTTGTTCACAGTGCCCTCAGACCAACAAGGACTGACTTGTTTTCTCAAATGCATTGCAGATGCTCATAAGTTATTATCCAATTACTTTTTTGCCACATGCATCCAGGCAGTTACTACATGAAATTTAAGACTCACACTTAATGGAAAACTTTAAGAAGGATTTTAGTTAAAATGCTTCTCTATATAAACCCCAGATTTTTCTGTTTTCTTGGGTAAATTTTCTGCAAGTCCTTTGATTTTAGGAATTCCATTTGTTCCTCTGTTTTTGTCTTCATCTGAAACCATTATGTTTTACTCATTTTTCTCCATAGAAATTATGTCACCAATGAAGCATGATGACTTCAAGGCAGAAACAGAGAATAAACATTTAATGTTTTCAGAATTAAAACATAAAAATATTGGTTTAACATAAGCAAAATGTGATTGCTACATGTTGCAGAGGTAAAAACAATGAGCTGCCAATGGGGCTAAATCATCAAATGAAAGCAATAATTGACTTAAAAGGTACTGTGCTAGTTTTCCCCTAGCTGCAAAAAAGTCATCTGAGATTACTGTATGTGATCTGATTGACAGCTTCTTCTTTTCAAGCTTTCTGAATCACAACTCACTAAGAATGGTTTTCAGTTGTTGAAATTATGCTGAAGCTCATGATTTAAGCCAAAACTTCCCACACTGAATGTTTGGACTTAGATGTTCCTTTGACTGTTGTATGAACTCTGTCCAGATTAAAAACTCTCATATCATCACAATTTGCTCCTCTCTGTACAAGTTTGTAAAATCTCAACTAAATTCCCCCAAGATTTATCTTCTGATTTGTAGCAGTCACCATGTTTTCCTCTTAGGTTCAGTTGCTGATCTGGAAAATAAGCTAAAAGGTTTTCCTCCCATACTCCTGATTTCTGTCTTCCCCATGATGAAGCTCTGTGGAGGAAGTCTTTTGAAAGTAGAAGATCTAGACCAAAGGAATTAAAGGAAAAAGAAAAACAGACCAAGTGGCCAAGAAACTTTTTGAAGGTGGGATTTGTTCCTAGTGGCTTATCCACTCCACTGGAAATACCAGAGCTGGGTTTGCAGCCAGATACCAGAATGGCTTTGCAATTTCAGCCCCTGCACACCCTTGTCTCAAGGAGGGTATTCCCAGACCCCACAAACCCTGCCCCAGGAGCACTGTGCTGCAGCCAGCTGGAAGTGTCTCTGCTCTACCCATGAGCCATGCACAAACTCTGGTGTTTTGCCTGTGTGCAAATCAAGGCTGTACAACACCCACACCTCTGAGTGTCTACATGGAGGTAACTGGGCTGGCCTAATAATTCCTCTGGTTTTATAAATTGGTGTGTAGTTATATTTTTACATATAGTCCATTAGATTAAATAATTATTCCATGTCTATCAGGTAGGGGTGAAGGGATCCTCAGCTACCGCAGCTGGTAAGAAATGGTACGTTATCAATTACATTTACTTTTATAAATCAGAATAATCAGATTCCCAGCCCAGTCTTCTTACAAACATCATTACTTCAGGTAATGTGGTACATTACATGACTCACCTAACTTCTGCAAACTTTTAGTTGTTGATAAGAAATCCATTTCTTCACTGAAGTCATCAGATATTTCATTACATTGAGAACTCTATTCTATGACAGTACCAGTTAAACATCCATTTATTTTTTTCTATGCTTTTCTCATTTGCTGAAAGCCTGGGCAACAGCACACCTTAGGTTAATCCTAACATTTTAATTAGTTCCAAGCTGACAGCTATTTGCACTTTCAGTAATAAATTTTAAAGTCACTGAAAAGTAGATTAGTGTGTAATTTTGGAAAGCTTGCTCATGTGTTTCACTTCTCTGTGAAAGAGACACACTCATGAGATTAAGCTCTAGCCTGGCAGAGAACCTGTTTTTCCTAGCACATATTTGCTTCTGATGTCATAAATTATGTTTAAATCCTGACTTATCCAGCCTGTTGGTGGCAAGTAGTTCACAGAAGGTGGCTCATTTGCAGGTAGAATACTCAGGGAAGTGGTCCCATTCTTGGAGATACCGCCTGGTTCATGAACTAATTTGACCTTACTCAGTTCTTATTGTTCTACATGTGCTGCTCCAGCACAGCTGCCCATGGAGGTCACCGCATTTGCAAGCAAATTAAGTTGGCCTTGCCATCATTCACACCTCTGGATGGTCTCTCTCTCCATAAATACTTCTTGAAGACCTGCATTACCAGTTCATCTGAGATTACTGTATGTCATTTATGACAGAAAGAAAACTACTGTGCTCAAAGGTAAGGTCTTACTGGAAGGTTTGTGTGTTGTTTTATTTATCTGTGAGGAAACTGATTCATCAAGTAGAGAAAGTGACCCTGATGGTTTGACAGGGTCAAGTCAGACTTAGCCAGTGACATAAAATTATGCATCAATCATCATTCTACAATATATATTTCAGAGAATGAAAGAGAAATGAAAACCTGTTCCAGAGTATACAAATCTTCTTTCTTTGCAACTCTAGACACTACACAAATACACCTGATTTTCAAATGTCTTACAGTATTGTAAAGTTATCATATCAAATTTTAGAAATTCATTCACTGCTGTACCATCAGATTTGAACCTTCCTTGTGCTTCCACAAATAAAATAGGAATGTGCTTTCTGCTACAGATGCTGGAAATGACTAGATAATGCATTTCACAACCATGCCAATGGTTATTTTCTTTCACTCATCATCTTTTGTTCACTGCCAGTTATTTCAGTTGGCAGATGTGGTTTCACAATCCTCTATAATTGTATCTGCTAACATTGCATAGCTGAAAGTTCCTCCCAAGAGCCTCTTTAGATATTTCTTATGTCCACTGCAGGTCTGTCTCCCATTAGTTATTTCCTTACAGAATAACTTCTTCAGTAAATATCTCTTACCCAACTGTGGAAGGCATTATCCTTATCCAGCTGTGATAGGAAATGGTACCACACATTCCCTTTTCAGTTTCTGGCTAGCCTGGTACAAAAATAAAGCAACTGTACTCCTCAGTAGGAGCTCAGCTAACCCCACTGCAAGAGTTTCTGTATTTCCTCTTTCTATATTATTTGTTCACATTCCTGCAGGGAATGACTAGAGGGGCACCTACAGAGGGTTTTCCCAGCAAAAGGAGCAGAATTATGTGGGATATGCTAGATCTGATCTGTTTAGTGGTCAGCAAATGCAGACCACAATAAAAACTGATTTAAAATGTTAAGAAATTCTCCAGATGTTTTAACAGTAGGAATAAACAAATGACATGATTGATATTAGAATAGATACAGTAATTAATTCAAAATAATTTTCATATTTTGACTCTTCCCCCCACCATCCCAATCTTATAAAGAATCAAACACTATCTAATCAACACTTAATGTCTTCCCCACTGCTTCATAAAGATATTTTTAATTCCCTTCAGGCAGTCATATTTATAACAAAAAGTTCTGTTTCTGTTCTAGAAATATTTTGAAACCCTATGCATACATACACACAGGAAGTGAGAGTAAATAGTTGCTGTAAACATAATGAAAAACTGCTAAAATTTAGACTTTGCTAAAAACTAATTTGATTTCTCAGTTATGTTAGAATCATCACAAACACTAATCTACAGCTGGTAGTCTCAACTGTTCCTTCACTCGTAGTGATTAAAGATGGGTATAAAAGTCTAAAACAAATGTGAAAATTAAAATTAAAATTTCAAAAATTCACTGCTGAAAATAGGACAAGAATTTTTTTCCTTCTTTAAATATGTCTGAATTGCAGCTTATTTCTTACATCACAGAATGGTTTATGTTGGAAAAGGCCTTAAAGATCATCACCAAACCCCCTGCCATGGGCAGTGACTCCTTACACTAAACCAGTTGCTCAGAGCCTGCCCTCTGAAGAATTTCTTCCCACTATCCAGTCTAAATCTACCATCTGTCATTTTAAAGCCATAAAAAACCCACCAAAAAAAAAACCAGAAAACCACTAACAAACTCAAACAAAAAACAACGAAAAACCCACAAAACCCAAAACAACAACAAAAAAATCACAAAAAACTAAACCCCCCAAGAAAACAAAAAACAAACAAACAAACAAACAAAAAACCACACACACACACAAAAATCCCAACCAACCAACAAATCCCAAAAACAACAACAAAAAAAGCATCAACCCCCCACAAAAAAAGAACCAAAAAAACCAAACCCCAACCAAACCAAAAAATGGAAAATCTCCTGCAGAGATTCTGCCCTGGATGAATGGCAATAACTAGACCAGAGAAAGGGATTTTTCTAATTTTAAAGGTATTTCAACAGTTCCTTAAGGAGTTTTGAATATACTGTGCTGGCTTTGACTGTGACAGAGTAGGTTTTTTCATAGCAGCCAGCATGGAGCTATATTTTGGGTTTTACTGAAAACAGTTTTGATAGCACAGGTATGTTTTAGTCATTGCCAAGCAGTGCTTACACAGAAACATCAACTAACAATAAACCATTCCTGTGATTTACACCCTTTCTCCGAGGGAAGAAAATTTACATTATAATAAAACCAGTTGCCCACCCTGGGGGAGCAGCTGTGCTGAACTCTCCACAGCAAATAATATTGGGATGTCTCCTGTCAAGCAAATGGGAAGGATAGCTGGGGTGCAATCTCACAGCATCCAGCCTGGGAAGCACAGATATGCCCTGACATTTGGAAAAGCTATCCAGCAGTGATGCTACAACAGAGATGAGCAATATAACCCACTTCTCAATCCTCTAGTCAATTGGAGCTGTCAAGTGGCACCTTGTACTTGGCTAATGTGAAACTCTCAAGAATGTCCAACAGTTGGGTGCTGTCAAGTATTTTGCTGAAATCTACAGTCCTTAAAAGCAAGAAAGTCTAATAGGATATGTATGTAAATCATGCAAAGTACTACTAAGGATGTGACAAATCATACGATAGGAATAGCTTCAAAGCCCAGCAGCATGTGCCAATCTGTGCCCTGATTACTGATTAACGTTCAGAAACATTTCAGAGAGAAGCCAGGCTCAGACAGGATTGGAAGTGATATATGTTATGTGAGAGGTACATTCATTTTCATAAGTGACTCTTCAGAGACTTTTGATAATTCCCAGAGGGACCTCCCTCTAATGATTTAACAAAGTGATCAAGGATCAAGGCACCTAGAATTCATGAACAGCATGACACTGCCTCCCTTTCATGTCTGACATCCTAAGGACAAAGAAACTATGAAAGGTTCACAGCTGTAACAAAAGTGAGAATTGTTAAAATACAGCACTGTAGTGGCAGTGATGGCAGTTCCAAAGGAATTAGTCTGCACTCAGCAAAACTTTCCAACAAACAAATAATTCCAGAAAAATTTCCCTCTAACATATTTCGGTATAAATCAACGATACCTTTTCACATATGTCCCATACTCTTCTCCTGTGACTCCACAAATGCAGCAGCATGTTAGGTGGACTATTCTTAGATCAGTAGGGCAGCCTTTACATCAGTTCTTTGTGATTTGCCCTGTCTGTATGCCCACCTAGCTATTCTCAGCTGTTGCTTGTACCTGCTTTCTCCAGGGCACATTCATACCCAGCATAAACTGATGCAGTGCTATGCCAAAGAGAAGAGGGTGCTCTATTTTGCCATATTCAATATCCCAGGATGCTGTAAGAGAGGAGTAACATGCTTTACCAGGTGTGGTTTACTATGAAGATCCTGTACATTTTTGCTAGAACACTTCCAACTCCTAAAGAACTCTCCATAAATTCATAAATCGCAATGTAAACAAAGCATGGACGGGTACACATAAAACAAAACAGGACAGGAAGTCACTGAGAAAATAACATTAGTACTGTCTCAGCTCCTTGTGGAGAAGTAGAGAGACACAGAAAGGAGCAAGTAAAGCACACAGGGATGCTAAAGTCCATATGTTACCTTGAGAAAAAACCCTCCCAGTGATCGGCATCTGGGGCCAGCAGATGCCAGGTCTGCCTAATGAGGGGCCACAGCAGCTCCCAGCTCTGAGACAGGATGAAGAGCAGTGGAAAGAGACCCACTCCCCACTACAACCCACAGCAGCAAAAGGCAGATCTGCATGGCAATGCTGCTGCCACAGCAAGTAAGAACACCATGATCACTAGAAGAGTGAAAGGGAAGTAATTTTAAAAAGCTTAAATACCAGACAGGTGTTTACCACTCCCATACACTGCAATCTAGATTTGATAGCAATGCAATATTTGAATAGGATAATTAAACACAATTTTTTCTGTCACATATGGAATTGACTCCTAGGCTCCTTTTCCCACACCCTTGTTACTTAGCAGTTACTAAAACAAAGTTCACTGACTTCAGTATGAAATCTGTTTCAGCTCCTTTTGTCCTGCTCTTGAAGGGAGTTTTGCTCATTTGCCTGATTAAACTGCTGTGGTTGCTGAGAATCCAGGAATATCTCAACATGTCAGGCTACATTTTCCTGAAAAACAGAAATTCTGGGAAGTCTTATTCTATTAATTGATCCATTTCTGTAAGTGCAGATAAATACGCACGGAGCAGGATATAATTTGTTTGCAAAATAGGTACACATAGCTTAAGCTATCTCAGCTGAAGTCTATGGAAATCACTGAGTGACCTCTATTAGAGGGCCTTAGGATTTTGCACTGAAGCCGTAAGATCCAAGGGGCAATTACTAAGGAAGGAAACCAATAAATTATCTGAACTGAAATGTGTGTGGTCTGTCTGCTGCTATGGATACTTTCTAAAATAGTATTTGAAATATTGCCTTAAGGGAACACTGACCAGTTCAATGTATTTCATACAACCCTAGGAAGAAAGTTCCAAGCCAAACACCAAATATTTTTTAAGTAAATAATTAAATAAATAAAAAACCCCTGCTTAACATTGCTAAACATTGAGCATGGAAATGAGATTCAGGTAAGCATTACAAAATTTGACCCTGAATCAATATAGTATAAAATATACATTTAAATAAATGCAAATTCTTTAAAACAAAGATGAGACACTTGTGAACAGATGAAGAATCTAGTCTTTGATATTTTATTCATGTTTTAATAATTCTGCTGTTTGTATTCTCTCCTCTCTAAGTGAAGGTTATACCTGGAATTGTCATCAAGATAGGTAAAAAGCACTTCAAACTATTTAAATCCAGATTTGCACTTTCTCTGAAGTTTTTGGCACTTGAATGTAATGATTTTTTAAAGGTCTTCGTTATGTCTAGGAGACAAGATAGGATTCCAACTAATTCTTTTTTCCTTTGATTCTTTGCAGGACCTTGCAACATTTCTAAACACAGAGTTTCTAACTTTTCTCAGTGGATAAAATCCAAATCTCTGTGAAAACAGTGAAAGAATCCTCCTTGTCCCTAGCAACCTTTGGAAAAGGACCTGTATACCATGTTGACTGCAGGTGAGTCTTCATTTTCTTTTCATTTTACTCCATCCTTACCTTTTCTCATAAATTAATGGCAGTGGCTTGTGAAATTTAAAGATCTGGTAGAAATGTTCTACTTGGAAGATGTCGTAAAAATAGGTGTATCTTTAATGTTTGCCAACTGCTTACTAGATAATAAACAAACTCATAATGCCAAACACTGCAAGCAATTTTCAGTGAAAACTCCTTTAGCAACCCCTGTCTAAAATTTGATTACTGTATTTGGTACATTGATTTAGCAATGAAAGTAACAACAATATCATAATTTTGAACTTCCTTGCAGGAGTGTTGTAGAGATACACTTAAGTTCATGTTTGTGTAGCTTTCCCTGTCTGCTTTAAATTATGAAATGCATTATTTAAGGAGAGTGATAACAGCTCTAATTGCAAATAAAAACAGGGTGTATCTTTGAAAAGTGCCCCTGTGAGACGTTACAGCTAAACCCAGTACTACAGGAACAGCACATAAAACCTGATAGATTATAGAAAAAAAGCCCAGTGACAGTTTTCATGGTCTGTTCACCCCATATTGCATTTCTGAAGAAAGCATTCTTACTTAAATTTGCTCAGTGAGCAACAGAAACACTGTTATTTATGTGTGCTTAGAAGCTCCTATTACGGACTAAGGCCTCACTGTGCAAGGTGCAGTACAAATATAACAGAAACTTGCCCAGCTGGAAAGGATGCATGATGTGAATATTATAAATATGTTCTGTTTACAGTTGTACTGCAACCTTTATTTTTCAGTTCAGACACCTCCTGTCCATTACCAGTTGTTTCTGATGTCCCACTGAATTTCCAAGCACTACCATGACATCTCACACTGGGTTTGATCTCACTAATGCTACACTTGTTCTGGAAAAAGAGTAGGAGGGGTTGTCTGCTATTTAGCTCTGATAAAAATCCATAATTGCAAACATTGTGTTTTCTTCCCTAACCTCCAGAAATTCTAGAGCACACCCTCCCAAGACATTCAGTGTTTGGACAACACTCTCAGACACTGGTGGGGTTCTTGGGGCTGACGTGTGCAGGGCTGGGAGATGGACTTCAGTGATCCTTGTGGGTCCTTTCCAACTCAGGATATTCCATGATTCTATGAAAAATGTTAGAATAATTGACATTTTTTGCACTAGATTTAAGGTTGGGTTTCACTGTTGCACAAGCTAGCTGATTTTAGTTTTAATGGTATTAAAAAAGTGGTAACACTATCAACAGTGGGAGTAGACTATTTGTTATGCAGATACCACTGCCTGATAAAGAACCTACTTTACTCTCAATTCATTTCCTTGGTTTGTGATATGCAAAAATTGAAGACAAAGTTTTACCTTGATAAATGACTGTTTCTTTTTCTGAAAGCCTCAAACTTCCAGACCGTCTGATGAAGTATGCAATGCTCTCAATGCACCTCCCAGCTAGTGGGTCTGGTGACTTTGCCTTCAGTTTTAGCTGTCTCTCACTCATAAAGCACAAAAATATAATTAGTATATCACTCAGCACTCAATGGTATGTTCTTTATGTTCATGTAATTTATCTCCAATTTGTCAAAGCTCCTGTCAAATTGCCTACTGCTACACGGTGCCTTATTCTAGGTCTGTCCATTGACATGAAAGTCTTGAAGCCAGGCAGATGGTTTTGTGAAGTAAAGACTGTTTTGCCTCAAGCAAGAAGCTTGAGATTAAAAGAAAGGTTAATTCAAAAATAATTCAAGGTAAAGATAAAAATTTGACAGATGTGCGCGGTTCCTTCGCCAATCCCTTTTTCCACGGTGTCACTGTAGTATTTATACATTCTAGATCATACCTATGTGGAAGTGTACAAAATTTATCATGGGAGCGAGGATCTGAAATTAATTCCTAATCAGCAAAGAGTATCCTGGCAACATTGCTGGTCTAAATTCCCTTAGCCCACAGGCCACGAGTAACCCCCGCAGCTCTGTGCTTTCAAAGTCCTCTGAGCAGATATTGTCAAGACTTTGTGGTATAGATTATCTGGTTTGGCAGTATCACATTCCGCTCATGTGGAATGTCAGTGTAGGCTTGTGAAATGATCTTTAAAAAGCAAATTAATTTTTAGAAAAATGCTATCTTCCAAAGGAATGTAATCAAGATGTCACATGGGAAATTGCAATGCCTCCTGGTTTCAGAAGGGTAGTGAAGAGAAGAACAATCTCCTTTGTATCTGTCGGTTTTACGTCAAGTTCTACATATATAATTAAAAGAAAACCCCAAACTAGTAAGATGTTTTGTGCCTGTCTATTTTTGGAGGAAAGAGAAAGAAGTAGGTAATCTTGCAGAGTAAGAAATCAAGATAGTATTTCCAATTTGCCCACTGAATCTGTCCCACTGGTGCCCAAGGGGCCTTTACAAACATTTATGACTTAAAAGCATGCCTTGAACTAGGGCTCCTTTTACTAAAATAGACATCAAATGAATGGTTGCAATGAGATGTTATGAATGAACTTCACAGAGTTTGGATGTTTGGCTTAAATAATTATCCACATCTGGCAGTTAATACAGCACCATCATAAAAAGATTTTACTTTGAAGTAAGATGAACATCTTTGAAATAACGGGATCTTGGATGTTAAAAAAAAAAATTCCTCCTCTACTTCAGGCTGCAAAATGTCTTAGAAATGTCTTCAACACAGCCTTTTCCATGGCATTCTGGCATTATTTCAGAAGTGTTTTATATGTCTATAGTTCTATTTTAGAATTGTCTCAAATAAGCCAAACAACACTTAACAAAACAAGATAATTTGTGACATATGTTCTTTGTGACTATGTCTCAGATTTGACTACAACAATTTTGACACAGCTAAACCAAAGTTTTCTGATAAGGATTTCTTCACATTCATATCTCAGTCTTCCCACTGTTTTGTCTCAGGACAAGGAGATGACCTGTACAACATTTCACTACCAGCAGCTGAGGCCCAGGATCTGGGCAGGGCTCCCCCAGCTTGGCAGTGCCCACCCGGTTTATCCTCTGTCTATGGCATCACTGCAGTTTCTGTATAAAAATTGCAGTAGAGGTAAAATTGGCACCCAGCCCTGCCAGGGAGCACAGAGCAGGGGTTAAGGACAGGCAGGAAAATTCCTTTGGATTTGACTCAAGCGACTTAGCTCTGAGATCCTAAACCAAACCTCAAGCACAGCTATTAAAAAGAGATACACCCCAAAGAGCCTAAACTTTGTGTTCAGATGTGATGGATTTTCCTGGAGCCTCAGTGCCTTAGCTATGCAAGCCACATTATGCCATGCTGAAACAAGAACTAAATACCTTTGCAAATCACAACCTCGGAACTGAAACAGGGACAAAACCTGCGAGATCTATAAGCCTCCATCCTTTTATTTTTTTTAACCTTCCTTTCTGACCACTAAAACTATTCTCATTCTATCACAATAGGTTGGTTCCTCCACTTCTCTCAGTTTCATTTGTATCACTGTCATACAATTACTGTATGTACAGAGTGACTTCCCCAGCCTAGATTTAGGGACTAGATCCTTCCACCTGGTGCCAGAAGATTTTTGAACTCCAGTGTTTGCAGAGGTTGCTTCTGCAGTCAGGCATAGCTAATGGTAGCTATTCTGAAACAGCCAACATCTGCTTCAGTACTTTTAACTCAATTTTATCAGCCACTCCATGTCCACCATTCTTGTTTTCTCCTGCTGTCATTTTATAGGATATTTTCTCAATTTTGCTTTTGCAAATGTTACTCTGATTGAGACTAGGTAAGTGAACAAATGCAATCGGCAGTGCCACTAAGCAGCAATGTTTCATCCAGCTTACAGAGGTTAATGCTCAGGCTTTAATGGAACAGAACTGCGACTTCTGTAGCTTTAAGAAAGCTGTCCATGCTAACCTTAGTTTTTCCTTTCAGTATGACTTCTAATTTGATCAAACCCTGTAAGTATCTAGTGTGAAACAGATGGTGTGTGTTTGGGAAAGTTTAAAAAGGGAGCATAATATACTCCCTTTGGCGGGCGACTGTGAAATGCATCTGTTCTCTCTGCAGCGAGGCTCCTCTCCCTACTGCAGGCAGGCGCTGCGAAAGCCTCCCCACGCCGCGCTCGCTCTGTGCCGGCTGAATCACTCTGTTCCCGTTCTGCTCGGGGCCCGGGTCCCTTTGGAACTGAATGCTAATCAAGGCGGTATTTTTTATTTTTTTTTTTTTTTATAAAGGACAAACATTAACAAAATGAGGACTTGGAGAGAGCCCTTTCGTTCGCGACCTGCGGGTTGAGGTTTGGAAACGTTCAGGATGCTCTGCGTGAAAAGTACTGATGAGTAGCGCAGAGGGTTTTAGATGAGGGGCGAGCAGCCCCTGGCCCACACAGCCCTGTCAGATGCTGAACAGCAGCAGGGAGATGTAGCATATCTGGGAATTAACAGTGCCCACCTCGTGACTGCCACCAAAACCCGAGTTCAGCACAGGCAAGGAGCTGAACAGATGTCGATCATCAGACTGAGGGGCAACCCCACACCTAGTGCCTCCTGGCACACTTCATTTTCTCATGGCAGGAAAAAAAAAAAAAAGCAATACAGGCAGGCATCATCCCCCTTTTAAAATGGGGAATTTGCATTAAAATGGCCACAAAATTATTTATCAGCTCAGAAAGGCAATGCCCATCAATTTGCTCTGGAGTCCAGGGTGGAGATCAGGTGACTCGGTGAGTTAAATCAACATTCATACTGACATTGATTTGGTTTTCCTGTGCATCATCCATCAGAGATACGGTTTTAAATTTAACCCCACACACATAGCACCAGTGCAATATTAAATCAGAGCCTGGCTTAAGCTGCCAGCAAAAATATTTTTGGGGTCTAGTCACGAAGATGGGAACGTGCATAACACGTAAGCTTTAAGGAAATTACTAGCCAAGAGCACCAAGATCTCATCAATAATCACCTTTGCATTAAAACACTGATGAGTCATGAGCAATACTCTGTGATTATCCAGACTGCACAGACACTGGCTTTAGAGAGGAAGTGGAGCTGTGATTCCAGCTTCACTACTAGAGAAACAACAGAGGAAAGGAGTCTGAGCCAGACTAACAAAAAAAGCTGAAGTACTCTGTATCCAGAATGCTGTTCATGCTATGCAACCTCTCTCCTTTTTTTTTTTTCCTTTCCAGTGATTATACACCACTATTATGTGAGGAATTCACTTGAACCCACCATTCACCCATGTTACTTCCAATACTTTGGGGCTTATTTTTATCAACAATTGCCCACTGGCCAAACAGATTTACACATCCGTTTATAACCAAAGCAACTTCAGGTACTGATCCTGGAAAATCTTAATTGTTTTGGGCATTTCAGTATAATACTTCTTTAAAAATCAAATCACTGCAATGCTCTTTGAGATTGCAAATATATTATTGTATTTCTGAACTCTTCTAGCTCTAGTGACATATTTTGATTTCTGACATTTCAAATTGGTTCTTTTCATCTGTTAAATTTAAACCAAAGGTAGAGGAACCAAAAGCTAAATCTCAGCAGCACTTCAGGGTAGTAATAATCTTGTGAAATGACCTCTTGGTTCCTGTATTCCCCCAACACCATTTTCCAAAAGTCACTTTTTAGGTAATATAAAAATTTAATTAAAGTTAATGAATTGCTTTGGGACTGCCAGATTAATACAAAAAAATAAAGTCAATGAAAGAGTGTTTTCGATACTGAAGCATTCAGAAACATTAACAGACAAAGAGGAAAGCACCACTGTAAAACTTCAGGGCAAGTATAGGGCATTTCTTTAGACAAAACAGATTTTATTTTCCTCTTCAATTTTCAGAATAAAAGGTTGGCCATGGGATGTACAGCTGCTACTCAGATATATAGCATATAAACCAAACTCTATAGAAAGGAGTCGCCTGTTCTACATAGATTGTTTCATTAATCTGAATGATTAAGCACTTTATATTACCACTTTTTAAAAACATAAAGCAATTAAAAAGTAATAGGGCATTCTGGAAAATGGAATTCCTCACTGCATACTGTAAACCCCGGTCTCACTTGTTATAAATACTTAAACACAAAAAAATAAACTTCATTATTTAAAGGCAAATAAAGCTACGCTCCTTTCTCAAACTGGAAAGTCCCAAAGGCTTGATATTCTAAAGTCTTTCCTCTAAAAGATTTTTCCAATTTATTTTCAAAATAGAAACCAGCAGGACAAAGGACTAAAGAGTCCTCATGGAATGGAAGTGTAGGAACGATCTTCCCTTTCACTCTACTCAGATTTGTTTAGCTACAAAATTCTGACACATTTGGCCATGACTGGGAGGAATCAACTTAGCTAACTTGGCTATCTTGCTGTCCATGACCTTGTGGTCAGTACAAAACTAAACAAATTGAGTTCAATACTTTTGGCTAACTACATTCCAGTACCAGAACTACAGAACTTCATCGAGCTCGAATGTACAGTCAAGAGCACAAACCACAGAGAGCTAAGCTGATTCTTCAGCCATCTGCACTGGCACTGAGACAACTGCTCACCTTTGGCAGCAGAGAAAGCCACAGAGCCAGAGGGAGGCCCAGGGCTCTCCACCTGCAGCTGGGGATGTGTCACCTGGGCAAGGTCCCAGGAGGGAAAAAAACCTGCAGCACAGCCTGACATCGCTGCCCCTCTCCTCTCACAGGGCTGGGGACTGGGCAAACTCTGCCCTACTCAGCTGGCAGAGCTCTGTTTTCCAGGGACAAGAGGGCTGAGAGATGTCCATACCATCAGCACTTGCAGCAGGGCTTGTGTTGATCAGGAACCAGGTGAAGCAAACCAGAACCCACTGTTTTCCAGTTAAGCACCATATGCAACCCTGATGATGAAGATCGAGGTAATAAAAGGATCCCTGATCAGATCCATCATTTAAAATGAGTTTTGCATACAGTGACACACATGTAAACATTAGTTTTCTGATGAATATCATGACTGTGATAGCACTGACATTTTGCTAGAGCTATTTTCAAACATTTATGGTTTGTTCACCACAAAAGAATACTGGTGAGCTTGTGAGTGTGTGAAACATCTGGGGAAATGCTGCATCTGCAATCAAAGCCAGCAGAGTAGAACAGCAGGCACATTTTATTTACAGCTTTAGACGTTTATCAATAACTCTCAGTTATGTGACTGATGCTCAGTGTTACTCAGGCATGAGGCTAACAAACCTTTTAATAGACTAGGATTAAAAGTCAAATGCTGAAGGAATATATTGGTAGCTGCAGTTCTACTAGTAACAGAACATATTGCATAATTTGTAAGGTCTTTGGCATAGTGGTTCTCTCAAACCACAATACATGGACACAACCTGAATATAATTTGGCTTTAATTATAGCTGTGATAGTAAGCACTATATGAAGTTTATTAATCTCTGATATAGTTCTATAAGTTGGAAAGGTGAACTTTACTTTTGAAATCATGAATCAACTGTAGAATAAAAGCAAATTTAAAACATAAAATCTCCATTTTGTATATACTAGCAGCATCCAAGAAAACCAAAAACTGGGGAAGTAGAAATAACCAAGCACAAAAACCATCCCATTTAAAAATGTAAAACCATTGACAGCACAAGCTAAACCTTTAAACATGATAGATAATTACATAGCATTTGAACACTGATTATTAATTTGGATTCTGTACTATGCTTGTAGCTAAAAATTACTCTGGCATTAAAACCAGAGCTAAACCCAGGCAAATAGTGTGTTATTTTTACAGCATATCTATGTTTGATTACAATACCAGAGGGAGAAGGAAATACAGGCAGAATGGCCATGCCTACACCTCTGACACAACAACAAAAAAGTGGCCAATAGTTCCTCCAGTGCTCCTGATGCTCAGGTGCGAGCATCTGTGATGCTCCTGAAGGAAAGCTGCTCCCAAGCTCTGCAGTTGGGGAACTCAAGCACAGGCACAGCCAGAACAAGATAGCAAATGCTGTTTCTGCCCACAGAACAACTGAGGCTGTCAGGAACCTTTCTTGTGACAAGATCTCGAACATTTTTCCTGGATAATTCTTATTCTACTGTGAAAGACCCATACAAGAAAAAAAAAATCCACCTGTTGATTAAGCTGTTCATCCAGAATATAGGGGTAAGAATTAAGGAGTAAGAACTCCTGTTTCTCCTGTCTTGGGCCTAGACTAGAAATAGCTTTTGACTCATTAATTTTCTAATGACTAAAGGTGACACATTATTTATGTCATTTCATAACTCTCTCAAAATATGAGGTAGAATTAGTTCTCCTGTTATTGGACAGCTGTTTCAAAACCTCTCTTCTCCAGTATTCAGAAATCTTCTGATTTCCAGTCTAAATTTATTCATTGACAGTGTTACCCATGTGGTTTTAGTTTAATAGCAACTTTTCCTCTTGGATATCAATCCTAAATTATATTACTAGGGTAAATTTTACCCTTTCTCTGACTTCACTTTACTGGAATAAACAAAAAAGTTCTTCTGTATGATTGCTCTTTCCTTCCCTGACCTTCTCTGTACCTGTGCCAAGGGCAGTCACCTATTATGAAAATAGATGGTAAAAAACATACACAGTACTCTACAGAGTATCCTTTGGCTTTAATAAATATGTAGTGTTCCCCAGCTCAGCCCAGAGAATGACTTTTTGAGTACTCAGAAGAGAAAGACGAGGCACACATGGACAAATTTACATTCTCTGTACGAGTAATTCCAAGCCATCAGTCCACCGTCTTCATTGGGTATAGTATTAATAGTTCCATAAAACGAGACACATTCTGATCCACAAAAGCCACACTAAGAAGTGTACAGGTGTAGATAATAAGTATTTTTATTTGCATAAAGCAAAAACTGGGCCTATGTTATTTCACTCCTCCTCTCCTGGCCCCAGTACTAATTTATAGGGTGACTGTCTAATCGTCTAAAAAGGCTGAAGTGGGAGGTATTAAAAATACATTTTAACTAGATCTTGAATGACCAAAAATATAAATTGGCCCGAGTTTGACTTTCAACAGACAGAAGGGAATCTAGTTAATGCTGGATCAACAGGGAAATATATTTAGAAATGCTATGGAAAATGCCCCAGTAGATCAAGGACCTTTTGAATCTCCTCGCTTTCTTTCCTATACATGCATAGAAGTATCCTGCACACTTGCTATTTTTTGTTTTTTGCATTAAGTCTGCTTTTATAATACATCTTGCCTATTTTTTATATGTTGGAGATGAGTCATGTCACACTCCAGTCACCACTAAAATCCTACTTCTTGTACCTACGTGGGTATCAACATATGCTTGGGTTATTAGAGATTTCAAGTAGAAATTTTAAAAATACCATAAGGTACTCTACTCTAACTGGTCAGATAATCAAGGCTGAAATACACTGAAAGTGTTAATTATTTAAAAGAGTAATGAAGACAGTTCTGCTGATGCTTTCCCTTGTGAAAGAAAGAAAACTGTGATCTGAAAATCTCCTGTCTCATCACAGGGCTGTTCTGTTACATGTTCTGTTTCCAGAGACTTTTTGCTGTTTGAAATTAATTCTAATTTTAGGGAGACACTGAAACTCAAGATAAGATAAAATGCTAAGAACCATGCATACCTTCTTTTTCAGTCCTTTTAAGTGCATATGTTATTGCCCACACACATCTAGCATATAATTGTTGGCAGTGATGTTTTTTGGCTGGCACATCCTTTGGTGGTTGAAGGTTTCTGTATTGCTAAAATGAAATTGTATGACTGCCTCAGAGCGAGACAGATAGGGGGGTGGGAAAAGTTCATATTGACATACTGCACTTTCCCAATTAAGTTAAATATCACCACACTCAGAAAATGCTCTGCTGAGAGATTTGGTCTCTACCTTTGCTACAAGATTTTGGCAGTTTGTTGGCATTTAGCAGTTAATTTTGCCAAACTTGTCTTTGCAGACAAGACTAAGGGACAAAAATGCCTCCATTATATTTCTGAATGTCTGGCAGATTTACATTTGACCAAGGGCAAATCTCTCAGATGAGTATTTTTAAAGCTAGAGTGGCTCATCCAAATTATCTCTTTTCAGCTGCTGGGGATGCTTGTTATTCTCTGGTAATCAGAGGGCAGCAATTTCTTATTGGGCACCTGAAAGAGCAAAAGATGGAGGCCACATAGAAGCCACTTTTGTTTCTCATCATTTACAGGCTTAGGATCCCTTGATTAGACAAAGGATAGATAAAACTTGGACAGTGTCTGCAAATTTCACATCGTCCTGCCAATTCGCCTGAAGCTTTATCTGGAAAGACTGCTTTAAGATGTCAGAGGGAAGTTCATCCTCATGCTCACAGAAGCTGCCAAAAAGAATGTAATTGTGACAGGTTTTGTTTTTTGTTGTTGTTTTTTTGAATGTGAATACCATCGGTTCCTTTCACACAGACTCCCAAACAACCATCAGATGATAATGAATTTCTGTCAATACAGACCCGAGCCAAATTTGAACTGGCAAGCTACAAATGAAAGGCTCTCTATCTGCTACCTATCACCTGGGCTATCCATTCCTTCCTGCTCACACTTATTCCTAATTTACAAATAAACTGTCATTCAAAGTCAAAGACTAAAATTAGTTGGGGAAAATAAAGAAACACTGTTTAAATACACACTTCACACCCAGATTTTACAGTAGCAGCAAACAGTGAAGCCATGACGTGGTGAGGAAACACACTGGGTGCACTACTACTGCAGCTACAAGGGCTTTCTCTGACGTGTTAAGCACAATTCAATATTCAGCCAGGACTTTTCATTTTTGGCCCAGCCTCACCCATTGTAACTGAAGGAGGACATGGGAGAAGATCTTATGCTTATTTGACATAAAGATGCTTCCCAGATGAGAAATCCTGAAGAGGAAAGCTCTGAGTTCCCCACATTTCAAGTATGCAACAGCCAAGACCCCTCACTGCTCTGGTCATGAAAATGGCAGTAAAAACTCAATTGATTCCAGAACCAGCTCTGGCAGCAAACACGTTGATACCTACTGTGGTCTCAGCCTTCCCATGTATGGAGGTCATCAGACCTATCAATGGGAGATGACACAATGCCACTTACAACAGCAGGAAATGAAACTGAGGCTGATTTAATTTGTTACATCTTGATCAAGTGGACTGGATCCTTCTAGAGGCTGCTGATATTTTTTTAATGTGTTCTGACATTCAAAGGACTTCTAATAGTCCCCACCAGGAATGAACTGAAATTTAATTGCTCGCTGCTTTTGCAAAACACTTCCCATTTCCCAGCTAGATTGTATACACTGTATTTGAAAACAGTATCATCTACAGTTTGCAATGCACACAAAATGTCTGGGGATTTGTTTTGTGCAGCAGTGAGGAAATGGCTGAGAATGAAAGACCAAGAAAAAGGATGGATATGGGAATGGACCTAGGGCTGAGAGAGGCATCTCAACACCCAGTGAATAGAAGAAATACCTATCCAGGACCAGCCACAAAGTAGGTTCACAGATAAACACTACTGCAACAATGAGCACACAAAAGGAAAAAATCTCTTGAAGAAATCTAGGCATGGCTTTCTAAACAGCAAAGCCACTCCATTAGCAGACTCATGTTCAAACTCCCAGTGTTCTCCCACATGAAACTCAAGTCTTTCACAATGCCATAAAACCTGGCATCATCACAGCCCAATTAAAATCTTTGTTCTAGTAGACTGAATGAAATGAAGGAATAGATGTGGCTAAACAAATTTAAAATACATGTGAATGGTATTTAGAAATTTAAAGAAAAGATCTTTGTCTACGTGTGGAAGCCATATGCATCAATTCTACAGACCAAGAAGTGGGAAAGAGGCCCCAGTGTTTGTTGACCTCATGTACCTGTGGTTTTGGCTCTTAGCAGGGAGCTTTCAAACACTCCTAACAGAACAGTTTAATTAAAGTTGAAAGATTTCTTAACCTGAACCGTTCACTTGACTTTATCATGAGAATTTTTTCCTGCTGGGTCACTCAATCTCTGCCTCCAGTGGAGCAGGAGCATGGTTAAAATTGACCCTCTTGCTATAACCTCCCACCTGCAGCACTGCACCTGATGAAACAACCCTGGGTACAGGTAGGGCTCTGAGAACCTGAACCCAGTGACAGCGACCCACTGTGATACACACAGCTCACGAGACAAGGTTGAACAAGTAAATTAGTTAAAATGTTCCAAGTACTGAAAAAGCTGACAAAAATTCAAAAATATTAAATTAACTAACCTCAACCTACATAGAAAAAAGGGACCAATTAATAATTTGTTTAATAATTAAACCAAATGTCAGATAAATGCCTCCAGTTTGGGAGCAGTGGCACATGGCCCATGACTATATATTGTGGTTTCAGAAAACCATTGTCAGTGGTTTTCATCTAAGAGCAGCAAAGGTCCCTACCTATAGGTGGAGACCTTTGTTCCTCTGCCACCTGCAGCCCTGTGGTTACTGAGAATAAGGGCTATTACATGTGCAGTTTACAAAACATTAGTATTTCATATTCCTCCATGTTAATTACTAATGGAATGCAATTAACTGATTCTCTCATGAACTGTGATACCAGATATAACAAGCCTGATTCCTTTCTCACTGTGACATAAATTAGCAGTAACTTCATTAATGCAAATAACATTATATTGTATAAAAAGGATGAATGGATGAAAATAGAGACGAGTTAGGATAATCTAATATCAGGGCAACACATTAGAACAATACATCAAGCCAAGGAATAACAGAAAATATTTTAAAGGACTAATACATTTTTTAAACACTGCTATGATAATGTGTTCAAAACTGCATTTGTTACATTTCTAAAAGCCTTACAAAATGCAAGGAAGCAGTCAGAAATGCAGATTAGGGAATGCTACCTGATGTCTTGGCCATCCTCTGCTGAAAGGTAGCAGCAAGCACAGAATGTGGTGTTTCAATTTTCACTTTTAAGGGATTAACTTTTCTCCCTCATTCTAATTTAAATTTCACCTTAATTTGCCTCTCTAAGCTGTGTGTTTGAGTTTCTAATTAAATGTAAATACTTAGTACATTTTTTTAAAATAATCTGGTTTAAATTCTGTAAGAAAGTAGCACGTAGTCTTTAAAAATGTCATATCTGAAAAAAAACCTAAAGCTTTACTTACAAATAACAAGACTTCAAAGGTCAGAAGTGAAATGTTTAATTTCTATGACTGTTGTCTAGAATCTTCCTAGCCTCCCACTAGTGGGCTTTTAGGCACAGCCTCCAAAGGTCAGGATCTTAAATGTGATAGGAATTAAGAAAGGTACAAACATTTCTTAGAGGCTGCAGTTTGGCACACAGATAGTTAAAGGCTCCATGTGTTAATAAGTTGTCCATGATTCAGAAAAATCTCTATTTACCAAGATCCAAACTGCACAGTCTGGTTGGGGGAGAATAAGTGGATAAGAAGAACAAGAAATACCATCCCCCGCTGGATACACACCACTGATTCTTTTGCACCTACCAAGTAGAAGGGCTTGACAAGATATATTTGTTTTTCAGTTAATATTCATAAAAGGTGTGAATAGGATTCAGAACTTTTTAGTACAAAGCAAATCCAAACAAAAGGAATACTCAAATTAAAACTCTCATTTTTTTCAAGACACAGCAGCCTTTTCTAAGCTTTATTAGAAAATTATCATGCCAGCTGTCTCTTTTCCCTGACTGTTATTCACACAATATGCCTCTCTCTTGTTTCTTTTCAGCTTTGTACATGTATAATAATGAGTTTTCTAGAATGGAAAACCCAGAGGAATATTAAAATTGCAAAGAGCAGCTCTTTGAGTTAATTTCACCAAAGTGCATCACAACATAATACAGTGTAGTAAGAATGAATTTCTAATAGGAATTCATTCATGGAAAAATTAATTAAAGAAAATGTTATTGCTAATATAGCTTTTCATATATGTACTGTTATGTATTGGCAGTAATAAAAGCTAAACATTCAAAAATCCAAACTGCACATGACATAGTTCCTGCCCTGTTTCATGAAAAATAACTTTTCACAATAACACAGCACATATTGACTCTAGAAATGTAACTTTACTAAATTACAAAGCAGGGGGAAGAGCACTCCCCACAGATTTTTTTTACCAAATTCTTAAATTAGAAAAGAAGCTCTATCCTTATCAAAATGAAAGTTACTAGAACAATCAATATTTTCATAATAATATTAATCAAAAAATGTAAGAATAAAATGAAATCTCCTAATTAAAAAAATAAAGGAGACAGTGTCAACATAAAAGATTGGGATATCACATTTAAAGAAAAACCTTAAGGAGTAAAGTAATAGAGGCAGGATGAAATTCAGTGCAGTGAAGGGTATGTAAGTGGAGACTAAAAATTATGAACCTGAGCTGCAGGACACTGAAAAGGGGAGGAAGAAAAAGATATATAGGATGATACATAGTATGAGTATGCATCATAGTATGATATATAATATAGAGTTTTAAAAAATGGCAAATATGATCACAGATAGAATACATCAATCAGTTCATTTCCCAAAGAGCTTAAAAAAATCCACCCAGAACTGCTTAAAGCACTGACAAGGCCCTGCCTGGATTCCTGTGTACAGGAGGGAGCTGCAAAAGATGCAGAGAAGTATAATACAGGAATTAGGAAGGGCCAAACTATCAAATAAAAGGAGCCCAATATGAATTGCCTCATTTGGAAAGTCAAAAAAGCCTGTAGATAGAAATATTTGTTCAAGGGGGGAAATCAGGCTAAAAATCAGAGCTGGAACAGAAACAAATGGTCATGAACAAAATCCAAATAAACCAGTCATGAATAAATTTAGCCTAGGGATTAGGAGGCTTCTACCCATCAGAGAACCAAAGCACAGACTCAGCATCCAAAGGTAGGAAAAGATGCTTCTTTTAACTTGGAATGTGATAGATTGTGAAAATTTTATGTGAAATAATTGCCTGTGATAGAAGAAGACCAAGCAATATGGTTTCAGGAGATTCCTTCCAATCCCAAGTTCTTAAATTCATATTCAATTATGCAAATTATGCTCACTCTGTGTCAAACAGCATACATATATCTCTCTCTCATAAAGATCAAAATGTTTTCCTGTTTTTCCTCTAGTTTCAGCATGTCTCAATTATAGCTTGCAATGTTTTGAATTTTTGTTTTTCCTAATAGGCTCAAACTTGCCTTAAATATTTGCTCATGAAACCACATTTATACATCTGACTTCTTGTCCTAAGTACTCACTGCTCCTGTTACACAACAATTCTGTAGGAGAACAAGCAGAAACAATCCCAAAACAAAGCAGTCTTTACCTTGGTACTCATTCATCACAGGAAATGCAAGTTTTAACCTCCTTCAGCAAAGGGAAAACCAAACTCGAGACCTCACATACTAGATGAAAACTCTCCATACATCCCACAGTATCTGTGTCACATAAGCACATCACCAAACGCTCTGGATTCTGTCTTGGAGGTTTTTCTAGACATACACACCCAGATTTGACTTCATGAATATTTTAAACACAAGTTTCAAATGTTTAGCCACACGCAGGAAAGCAAGTAATGAGCAGGCAGCAATCAGAAGGGGACAGACTGCAATGATCACAGAGACAGGCTGATAAACCAGCTGCTGGCAAGGTGCTTCTCTTCCCTCAACACCACCTTCTTCTTTTTTTAAGTGTGTAAAGTGCTGTTCAGAATATCTGATAAACAGAAAAGGAAGTCAAATAATGATAATTTTCCTGGAATATATTACAGATGGCTAGTCATTCATGTGTCAGCTTTATTTAAATCTGTGAGGAATGAAAGTGATCTGAAAAGCCTCACTGTGCACAAAGTTACATGTTTAAAAGCAAGTTTAAAAATCTGTGGTTTAGCCCTTTGAAGCTTTTTGCAGCTCTTCCCTTTATTTCAAGGCCTACAGACATGTTCTCTTTTTTGTACCATCTAAACATTAAAATTGTAGCTCCCTTAGGATGAATGACTTGTGCTCAGAGTTGACTTTTTATCAATCATGTTAATTTGGAAATAAGCTATTGGTTTGACTTTTTATTCATCATAGTCAAAAGGGGATTGTGTTAGCCCTGTCCCATTTGCCCTTAATTAACAACCATTGAATCCCCATATTAATTAGCAGAGCTATTAGTAATTTTACATCACTCTTCACTATAGTAGATAATTGAAAGTCCAATTAATAAAACTCTGGTATTCATAATTTGTATAAACCTATTATGAAACAATAAACCTGATTACACTATAGCTTTTTACATGCTTGTTTATTGATATAACACTGCCTGAATTTAAAAATAATTCACAGCCTTATAAAGGTGTTTAAGTGGTGGCTTTAGTTTAATTCATCTGGTACATGAAACTTCTGAGATGGCAGACTCCAATACCTCCTGAAAGAGCCCAAGAAATAATTGCCACTACTGGAAATGAGCAACATTTGGGTACATGTCATTTTTGGGGGCTTTTTTTACATTTACAAGACCATGAACCTTCATTTTTATTTATAACACAGCACCAGAGACTGATTGATTCCTGCTTGTGCACAGGAGGTGCGATCCAGAAGACAGCAACTTTAAATGACAGCTACAGCTTAATTGGCATCATCCAAGGGAAGCTGTCCTGCTGAAGCACTGAACCATCATTTCCCTAAGGCACCTTGGCCTTGCCACATCCCCAGTCAGCATCACTTTTGCATTTTCAGATAAAGTGCCTCAGGGCCCTTTGCTGGAAGATCTATGCCAAGGACCTCTGAAACCATGAAGCCCAATGCCTTAAAACTTTTTGTCACAGTCTTTGATGAAAACGAGGCAGAAATTTACATTAATAAAAATCTGGACAGGTGAAAATTGTCAAACATGCTCAGGTGACAGTGGCAAGATACTCAAAGCTGAATCAGTCCTGCTTACCCTGTACCCACAACACAGCTTCTGAGGGTTAACCATAAAGTCAATGGTTATTCCTCAAAATTCAATTAATGCAGTTTGATCCATTTCAGAAGTCTACCAGATAAGCTAAAAGGTAGAACAGGTAGAAATATCATTTGTAGGGGAATCTACAGCTTCTGAATTGCAAAGGAAACAACAAATCATAAATGCAACCTGTTGAACAGGCAACACTAAATTTATTTTCAGATACTTGCCCAAAACCTTTCATCAAGAGTAATTTATCTCTACCTGCTTTCCTAATAGTATTTCCATTGCTTTTAACTGGTGTTTACAAATCCTTGTTCACAGATTCCAAGGGCCTTCAAGATCTTCTGTGAAATCTCCTGTTACATGAGGTTTTGAAAACCTGATGTATGTTAAATATTTCCTGCTCAAGTCAGTGCAGTGACTGAGTACTCACAGCCCACAAAGATGTTAATTCCTTTTCTTTTGGGTTTTTATCCTGGGTTATAGTCTCTAATCATCACTTAATATTTCTTTATAGACAATTTATAAATATAGTGATAAAAGCCTACTCTTCAGGATTTTGAAACCTTCTGTGTGAAATAAGCAACTACTCTGATTTAAATTCTAGGAAGACATTCAAGAAGCCACTGTATCCTCACCAAAGAAATTCATTTAAATTTCAAGTTTAAAGTTAAATCTAATTCTGCAACCCTGTTTAATTAAGAAATCTTTAGCTCTTTTCACTGAGGACTTGTAACTCCCTACTGCATTCTCACTAGAACTAGTTAGATTTGCTGAGTTTAATTTTTATCACAGTTCTCTGGCTTTCTACTTCTGTCATGTACTCCCAGGCAAAAACCACCTGTTAAAAAGCCCTACAAGCTTTCATTTGTAATAAGAGGTTAAAAATTAGAGAAAAGCAGCAGAAATGTATGCCAACTCTGACATTCCCTCAGGAAACGTTGCAAGTTAGGGAAATTTTTCAATATTATGAACTAAAGGCTTAGGCTGTCATTTCTCTGGGAATTGCTGATATTCTGCTGCTATGACTTTTGTGCAAATGAAACTCTGTGTGGGTGAGAACTGTATTTAAGTAGAGTGGCTGTGAATTTATAAAATGCAGACAAGATGTTCTACTGCAATTTAGTAAGAATTTGCAATTGCAAACAAACAGGAAACATACCTCAAAGCCAGCTTATCAATATGCAGGTGAAAGACAGAGAAGAGAGTATCTCCCACTACAACCTCTCTTCTCCACTCTTTCCTTCAAGTAAATGTATTCTCATGTCACAAAGTATTGCTCAGGAAAGCACTAATATGAAAAGAAATGATACCTATTTAATATATCAGCATCCTGAAAGGATCTGCACCTTGAGTTGTGTTTTGTGGAAAAAAATGATACATCTGTAATATACCCTGATTTTATAATTTACTCTTCCTACTTTTGAAATTCAAGATGGTGACTCACTTTCCAGCACATTATCAACACAATGCAATATTGATTCTGTGAAGTACTTTCCTAAAGCTACACAGAATTTCCAGCATCCAGGTATTTTGATCATCTCTGTCACTCATATTTTGTAATCCTTTGGAAGAAGCTATGGTTATAGACCAAATGGCAAAGAAAATATTTGCAATATTTCTTAAAATCTATCTAGTATCTTTTAAAAAGCCCAATTTTGAAGGATTTTTAAATAGCTAGAATACCAAACTTCTGATTTATTTTTTTTAAACAGAAGTGTTTTACCCATTTCTCTAAAGAAAAATGAAAGCACTCTTCTTATTGACTATTTAAAAGTTTCCATTTCAACAGCAGCCAACAACAGGAATCGTGGCAACATCAGTATAGCTCAATTGCAGACATGCATTTTAGTGGCATATCCAACCCCCTTCTTTAATTCTGTGAGCAATATATGTGCTGGTATCATTACCTCACCATAGAAGGTTTTTCCCTGCTTTTCCCTCCTGCTAGTGAGGAAAGACACTGGGCACAATGATTAAGGTATAAGAACAGAGCTTTTAGAGTGCAGAATACCACAGATAATATGGTGAAAGGAAGGAGAACTCACACCTCATTTCATAGCCTAAGCGTGAATATTTAGACTCAGTTTCATCATTGGTATATTTAAAATACCTCCCCTATAATCAGCACATCATGCTGACACATGCTGGTGGTGGATCTGACCCTTTATCCACAGCAAGGCTTCCTTCCTAAGCAAAGCACAGAGTCCTGCATCTGAAGTGGCTATCAGGCATTTCACAGAAACGACACAACGTGACAGCTCTTCAGAAGAGGAAGGGAAGATGATAATCAATTGGAACTTTGAGGGAAATTTTTGGAAGGATATAAGTAAAATACTAAGACTATATAATTCTTACTTGTGTGAAAAGAACCTTGGAGGCATTTTAGTAAAAGAGGTTGCATACATTGCTGACTTTCCAAGAAATAATGCAGGATACCATTGACCTCAGGCTCAAGTGTTCCTGAAAGTAAATCGCAGCAGTTTGTAGGGTTCAGGTAAATCACTACTCAGTTAAAATAAATGCCTGCTTTTCATTAGATTTGATGAAATCACTAATAATGTCTCTAGACTAAAAAAATTACAATCCTTTTATCTGAGGAAAATAGCCATAGATTGGTGGGTATTAGAACACCTGAAATGACTGTCTGCTTGTTCTATTTGAATCCAGATGACCAGGAAAAAGTCAAAGTCCATGATGGGTAAACTTTCTCCCTTTGGCTGTTTTAACTGTTCTACAGAACAGAATTTAGGGCATTGGTTTTTATTATTAAAATACTACAACAAAGATAATCAGAGTTACATCCCATGCTGTGATGAAGTAGCAAAGAGAGCAAAGAAATTAAAACAATAATTGAAAAATCTGGAGAGCTATGACTCCTTTTTATTAGAGATGCTATGGACTGTGTGCCAACAAGGTTGCAAACTGAAGTAGAATCTCTCACCATGTCCTTGTACTCTGTCATTCATCCTGTCAGCTCATTCCCCAACGTGACCCTGGAGATACTCAATAAATGAAGGGGTCTTACGTGACAAGATGGTGAAAAGAAGACAAAAAAAAATAAACCAGTTTCAGTAAGCTGAAAATTTTAAACTGTGCTAAGGAGATCTGCCATCTGGGATGTTGGAATGCAAAGAAAAGGAGCATTTGGAGTTGGGAATATGAGTCTAGTATGGGGCATATTGTTTCTACTCCTATGGATTCATCACTCTCTTCAAGCCAGCATATTCTACTTCCTGTAACTTCATAAGCAAGGATCAGAATTCACCAATCAAACTTCAACAATGTCCTTGTGTCCAGCATGTCAGGAGATTACCATGGATTAATTTTGGTTCAGCCTTTACTCTTTAGTCTGCCTGCAGAGACATTCCCACCAGAAGCAGAACTACATACATAATACCCTACACTGCTGTGAAGAGTCACAACTGCCCCATAACAGCCAGGCATTTTTGAGAGTAGCAGTAGATCCTTGCAGGTTTTAAAAAGGATATTTTTATCACTGTAGAGGTGTGCATATGTAGATGAAAGGAAGAGAGAAGCCCCGCCAAGTCTTACTCATCTGATGGCAGACAATTTCTTCACCCTGCACCTATTTTAAGACATCTTTTAAAAGTATCTGTACCTACAAAGAAATAGGCAGTGTGTATTTCAAGGAGACATTTAGAATCACACAGTTTGACAGCAGAAAATGGGGTAGAAATTTCTCTGCCCAAAGAGTGGATGGCCTTTCAATAAATCTTTAGAAACAAACACCTCTGTGACCTTGAATTTAAGTGTAGAAAAATTCTGTTCTGCATAGGATTATCTGTTGAACATATGCTATGCCTAAAGTAGGCCACTGAACACCAAACAAATAGCAACTAAGAAGGAATTACCTGAAATTTGTTATTTCTGTGTTTTGATTGAATAATCAGAAGAGTAATTCCTCGAGTAAGTATTCAGAGCCTGTCTCTCCTGCCCTGCCTCCAGGAGTTTAAATTTTCTGTTTATCCTATCTATAAACGTCCATCCATGTCATGACAGGACCAGAAGAATTTGAGACTTCACTGTCACATGCCAAAATCGGCCTGCACAACTGTCTCTGCAAACACCCTGCTCTGCCACCTGGGCAGCCAACACAGCAGAGGCTGAACACAACCTCAAACAGCCAGGTGGGCAGCACGTTGCTGCTCCCCTGAGTCAGCGAGGCCTGAAACAAGGAGGATCAACAACAAAAATCCTGCCACCTTGCCAATTCTGTCCTGTTCTTTCCTAATGTACCTGGCAGTAAAACTGGAGAGCTAAACATATCAATTCCTGTTTTGAGCATAGAGCGCATATTAACAAAGAACAAATTATTCTATTTTTTCATCGTTCCTTGAGAAATGAAGCATCTCTGTGTGCTATCACAATGGTTTATTTGCTGTGGCATTCAGTTCAGAATGTTCCTTTAAAAAATTTATAGCCGCATTAAAGTGAGTCCTTGTGAGGAGAAGGAGACTGGCGGGAAGAACTGAGGTGAACAGAGTTTCAGGCTGTGTCAAGGCTACAGATTTCTGCCAGCATCACTGCAATGGTTGGGATAAGTACCATTTAAATCCCTGCTATTGGAAGAGTTCACTCGAATACTCATAATCTAAATCTACTGACCAGCATAAAGTGCAGCAACTCCATCATAATGTTATCCTGGGAAAGAGTTTCTGCTATAGGCATAGACCTCATACATACAAACCAGAGACTGATACATGTTTCAAATTCTGTGGAATTCATTTCATTCATGCTGTTTACCCTCCAACTCTAAAATTTTGGCTTCTCTAACTCAGTAAAATCAATTCTTCAAAGAAATTCAGAGAAATGATACCTGGCAGGTCAGAAATGCACAACAAACACAAGAGATATTCAACAAACTGGATTAACAAATGCTTAACTTGCCACCTTACAGCCTACAGTACTTCTTCCCCTGTAAATCAGGCTGCGGGAGGACACAGCAGGAAAAAATGGTGCACAGAGAGGTCAGTGACAATGCTGAATCAGAGCTCCCCAGCCATCAGCAGAGCTGGTATCATCACTGCTCACAGCAGCGCCAGACTGACTCATCCCAGGCAGGACTGAGTGTCTCAGTACCTGCAGCCTGGTTCCCATCCATCACCTGCAGACTCTGCCCTGGGATAACTGAGACACCACTGCACTGATTTGCCATCCAAGAGGGGCTTGGCTTTGAATGCTGCTGATGGAGATTTTGCAGAGGCTGATTTATACCAGGCATCTAAAGCACCAAGTGTACCCCTTCTAAATTGCACCATGAACGCAGTAAATGATTTATTACTGTCATCCACACTGATTTCTCTACCGCTACAAAGTCAGTCAAAAACTTGGAAAAGTCCTTAATTGAATTTTAGGCAAATCTGAATTTCCCTCCTCTAGAAAATTTGAATAAACAGCTATATTCAGTATTTTTAGTATTACCTTACCACAAAGCCACTAAAAAAGATTAATTTGGTACTACAATCTGACTGGAATGCTTTTATTTACATTTAACATTTTACAGAATACTGCTTAAGAGCTCCTCACTAGACAAATTCACTTAAAAACATTTTCAGTCTCTGTGAAGGATTTTCTGAACTTCAGCTATAACATCTTCCTGGATTCTTTTCACCCTTTGTCAGCTGCAACTCCCATGTCTACAATAAAAGGCTGGGCCTCTCAGATATAGGTATTTCTATGATTCTATTATCTATGGACTGGCTTCACTAGATAGTAAAACACCTGGAAGCCTTTAGGTACAATGGAAGAACACCAATAAAGTAACTGGAAATGTGTTTTTAATAAACTGATTCTAAATTTCCTTATATGCATCATAAGCTCTTGTATCCCCAAGAGGGCTTATTAGATACAGATAAAATGTTTTAGAAAATTCCTATCACCTAACTACTTTAAGCTGCATTAATCATTTTAAATTCCACCCAAATCATGAGCAAAAAGTCTGCGCTCATTTAATGAATATAAATGCTTTCACTTCCATAACTAAATTTCTTGGGCTGAAGTTTTACAAACATTGAATGGGAGATGTTCACAGAAAATCCATTAAACAAATAAAAGGTTGCATGTGCAAATTTCCTGTGCAGTATGCTGTGTGGAAATTCATCCCCTTTATTACTTAGCATTTTCTTTTCAAATATCAGGGTAGGATTTTAAATACTTAAAAGTCATTCTTTCAATACTTTGTATTCTTTTTTTACATTTCATTACTTATAATATTTCTTAAAAAGTATTTCCTTGCAAATCATTCCAAGTCTTCCCTAGCCATGCAGAAAAAAAAATGGTGAGGAATGGCACAGAAATCTGTGGACATATTCCTAATTCATTCTCCTAGATATCTCCATTGCATACATACCACTGAAATGCAGATGTGTTTTGTGAGATTAAATTTCCTGGCTCCTACACTTATTATCTAAATAAACAGCACTTAATTCTGGCAGTTTTGATTCTATGTTTCAGACTCTGAAATCTTTCATCAGAAACTTTCTGTTTTCCTTTGAGATCCACAGACATTGTTCTTTCCCAATTTTATAGTCCGTGTCTGCGCCAAGCTGCCAGTGGGCATCCCATAATGCCATGGCTATAAACAAGAACCTGCAGATGACACTTCCTCCTGCATTAAACTCTGGCCAGCTGTCCCAGGGTAGGATGACACCAACGACTTGATGAAGGCAGCTGGCTGAAGTGAAACCTAGATCACAAGATACCAGATTAGTCAAGGATAAATGGCAAAGGACTGGGATTTGGGAATTCTCTTCTCAGTTTCTGTTTCTACTCCATTTGTAAATCTCTCAGTCCCAGAACCCCAAGAGGTAATTAGACACCAAATTTCCAAAGATTTCAATGTCATTTCAGTTTCCAAACCTAAGCAGATCTGAACCCTAATTAAAATTTCCAGGTCTGATCTGAGCCAAAGCTGTGAACACCAAGACTATTCTTTCTATCCCAGTATATGTCACTATAGGAGACTACTTTTGGTGAAGATTATGGCAGGGATGCATCACCTCAGTGCACCGGAGGCTCCTCTCAATTAAGCAAAAAACTCTGAGAAGCCAACATGCCCTTCAGGCTCACCGCACAGAACAGCAGCTCATGGGCAGCATTCAATGCTCTGTTTGAGGCACCCATAAAATACATTTCTGGAATACCATAGATGAGTTTAGTTAGAAAACTGAAAGAGAGGCAAACCAGTTAGCCTGGAATGAAGAACTCTGCCTTCTCAGCGTGAAAAGAGTACAAAATCTCCTGTGCCACATAAATGGAAAGTGCAGGAATAGAAACAGTTGCACAAAGCAGCTTCTTCCATCCTTTTCTGACTGAGCAAATATGCTAAAAATTCAGACTACTTACATTCCGAGAAATACTAATGCAAGAGCTTCCTTGGCATGTCACCTAGCACTCTGGGAACTCCTCTTCACAGAAGCTAAGCAACTGGCTCACTAGGTAGGATATTTTTAAAAGTTCAAGAAGATTAAGTGCCCAAATGCAAGAGAAATAAAGTAGAAGTTTTATGTTTAAGTCTTTTCAGCCTTCTTTGAAAATCAAGAACAGTATTCCCAGGGGAATTACAGCTTTGACTTCATGACTCCTAACTTTGTACATACTTTCTGTATTAGTAATAACGTCTCCAATAAAACTCATCCATGCAATAAGCTCACCGAAGCCAAAGAAATTACAATGATGACTACTTTGGTCTACTGTTTCTTAATTAGCTTCTTTCACATTCAATTGACTGTGTTTTAGCCAGCTCTACAAAACCAAAGGTTATTGTACAGAGAGTCACTTCTGTGCTGTGCTGGTTGTAAATCACAGTGATCTGCAGAAGCCTCTGCACCCAGCCCTCTCCATCTCTGCTTGGGAACAGAAGGGAGCTGCCCTGTGGCTCAGCCAGCTGGGCTCTGCAGAAGGCTCTCTGCAGGGCTGGAGATTTGCAGCTGGGAAGGAGTTTGGCCACAGGCACAGGATAGGTAGGCTGCCAAACATTCCCATCTCCAGCCAGAGGAGGATGAACACTTCCACAAGTAGTATTTGTTTTTTTCATCTTCACTGGCAAATTCTCTGAAGATCACCCTGGAAACACAAAGTGGCTGGAAGCACCTGGTGCTGCAAGGCTCCCCTGGGGCGGGGAGAGGCAGAACTTGTGCAGTTACAGGGAGGGCACAGGGACACTTAGTGACGCTTACTGACCTTGTTGGATGTTTGGATCTACACAAATCTCAGAGAAGCAGAAAGTTTTAAAGGCTATGTCCCTGGGGTCTACAGGGAAGAAAAAAAAATATATTTTCCCAAGCTGCAGATTTTCAGTGCATACACTAATGAGAAGAACCATGTGCAATTTCTTGGCCTTCCCATATGTATTTCCCAAAAGGATACAAAGTGGGTCACACATGAATGGAGACACAGATGAATTTCTACCATCAAATATTAACAAGTCTGAGCAATTTTTTGAATCCAAAACTCATTTCGTTAGGCATTCCTGAACACATTTGAGGTTTGGAGTTAACATCCACAAGAGTTCAAACACACACACAAGTTGTCTCATAAATGCCCTCTTCCACAAAACGCTTTTGTGCTTCCACACAGCTCTCTTCATGCCATCCTTCCATACCTGAGACCAGGGCCTGACATCTCTCCATCCCACTTTAGACCCTCTCTGTAAGCTCAGTGGATCTGCTCTCCCTTCTCCAAAGACCACCCAGCTAGGCCTCTGGTTTGGAGCTCTGTGAATAAATTCCCATAGTGAAGCCTCACTCAGAGTCCACACCATGGACACATCTCAGTGGAGAGGACAGATCTCTCACCTCATTCCTACTTTCCATCTTTAGGGTTCTTCTGTTCCTTAAACTATATTTACTTCAAGGTTTCAAATCCAGTGCAAAGTGAAGTGTTTCACAGGTCCAGGCAGAGGCGGAAGGGCAGAGAAGCAGAACCTTGTCTAGACAGTTGTTGAGGTTGGTTGTTTGGTTGGGTTTTTTTTATAGAGATTGTTTGAACTTTGCATAATCATTCAGGCTGGATTTTCATAGCTACTCAGGCAGATTCATGTATTTTAACTGTACCTAGAGCCCCACTCAATATTTTTTTGGACTTGCTTAAAATTTGGACTTGTCACTGCTTTTAATGGATGCCCCTTCAAGCAAAGACACAGATGTCTTGAAATGTTTATAAGAAAACACAAGAATCAAACACAAGGAAGTTCACTATTTAAGCTGTGTTAAGGAGGCATCATTTCAGTGGAGACAAGGGAAAAACAGCAGTGCAGGTCCATATGGTGAATAAGGTACTGAAACTTATTTTCTATTTTCTTACAATTCTTAACTACAGCAAAAAAGGGATAAATCTTTTTATGGTTTTTGCTCCAATAAACACGTTACAATCACATTCTGAAATTTTACAGTCCCAATAGGTTTACATATTCTAGAAGGATTAGCATAATTTTTTCTCTTTTTTGTCTTTTTCAGGATAGCCACAATATTTCAGGGCCTAACATAGCTGGAGCCCAGCTTTAACAGCAACGCTCAAATACTTCCTTTATAATTTAAATACATATATAACTAAGGAAGAAAGGAATAGAAAGTTAAAAATCCATTTTAAAAATCCTTCTCCCAGAAATGTAACCCAGAGTGATAAAAAACAAGGCATTTATCTTCATTTGCAGGGAACAACATAAGACAACTTGGTCTGCTTTACCCCTTGTGATTTGTTTCAGCACCCCAAATGTCTGAAAAACAACACTGCTATTGTACTTATCAGAACTCTTTATATATTTATATTTTTTTAATCTTCTAAAAGGCACAAACAACCTGTCAGATATATTCAAGCATATGCAAAATTCTAACTAGACAGACAAAAATAATCTTTGTTCTTTTTCCCATGTGCTCTGTGGGAGTTTTGTCTTGTTTGTGTGATTGATCAGTTTGTATTTTACTTCAGCAAAATCATTTTTCACACACAGTACATGCAGTTTGGAAGCAGAAGAAAAATATTCCAGCCAGAGCTTTTGCTGGACAACATAAAGTCAATACAGAAAACTGCAATGTTCTACAAGATTACAAAGTGTCCGACCAAATAACATTAGAATCCCTCTGAGAAATAATGATTTGAGTTTTTCTTCCCCAGTAGCCAGGTTGTTTTGTTTCCTGAGTGGTTGGGAGGGTGGGGTGGGTGATGAACCCCAAACAAGATTTTTAACATCCACTCTGTTTTCTGTGAAAAATAAGCCTTTTGGGGATCAAATGGCAAATGAAACATCAGAATATTGGCAGAAAAAGTTAAAGCCAGCAATGAATGCATCAGTCACCTTCAGAAAAGGTCACATTTCTTTTGATCATTCTTCAGTATGCTGTAATAATAGAAGCATAGTTGTACTTCCCATGTATTCCTCTTCATGTTCTCCCTTCCCAGCTGACCTTACAAAGATAGCCTCTATGAATCCCTATTTTGCCATCAGAGTATAGTAATGCTCTTTTTGTCAGCAATGAAGGTGAAAGATAGTCATGCTATCTTTGAACTGTACTACTTGGAAGATAGTTCCTTGCTTTTGCCCCTAGCAATCTTTAAATAAATTTCTTAATCGTTAACACTGCTTCCTATAAGTTATCCCACAGCTGCCTTTCTTTTTGGCACTGAGTTTTACAACTTGCATTCCTTATACACCTCAAACATCCTTGCTAATGTAAGTCAATGGGAGATCGAGGCACATACAGAAGGCAGAATTACAATCACTGTCCATAAATTACTTTTAATTCGTAGCAATTGTTCAGCATTTTTTACACAAATGTGTTGACAGGCTATGCATTTCCTCAACAGAAGTTACTTCTGCAAAACACCCATCTAAAACAAATCCTTGTATTTTCTTCCCTTTAGTTATGGCAGCATTTACTAAATTGGGTGAAACTTTACGAAATTTCTACAGTCAGAAGGTTAAAAGCCGCGAAAGTGAAAGATATCACTACAACATTGCAGACACTTTTGTGCAGATTTCCAGAGCTAAAATTGTACTTCATCCTCAGCGTAGCGTTTTTCCCTCGTGCGAGCGCATGTATTCTGCTAATCACAGTCATCACTGCATCCTACTTCACTGCTCAATGACGGGGGGAAAGGATCTTTCATTCCCAAAATAGCTCTGATCTTATAAGCGTGCTCATCAGCCAGTTTAGACAGTGCCATCTAATTGAAGTCAATCACAGAAAAATTATTAAAAAACAAGTTTGAAAAAGCAGCGTGTATGTGGCAACAATGCAGTAAACCCTCTCACAGCCTTCTGCCTTCAGAGTATTTGTTGCTTTTGCAATATGTAACTTGATCATTTTTCTAGACTGGAATTTTTAGAATCCTCTACAAATAACTCACAGTATCAATAGTAATCAACACAGCAGGTGTCACCATCTTTAACATTCCTATCTTTTTTTTTTTTTCTTCAGAACCATACTGCTGTTTACCCAGAAGTTTAAAGGAGAATCCTGTAATTTCTGGGGGGAAAAAAAAATAGGTTGCTGTTTCAGTGTGTTTTCCAGATACTCATCCCTTACTCTGACACTCTGAGTGACCTTAGGCATTTCAATTGACCTCTGTAAGCCTCAGTCAGCTCAGCTAAAAGACAGAGTCCCTTTGAAAAGCAGATGTTGTATCAGTGCTGTGTTTTCTTGGATAAATGCATTTAAAATTAAAAGAAAGCTATGACTGTTGAACGACCTTTCAGTACACTTAATGTCAAGGGCCTTTCTTTTGGAGACTGAGTGTCTATCTGGAATTGCTAATGCAATTTAAAGGAAAAAGAGAAAAATCAAATTGTAACAGCTCAGAGAGATGCAGAGGTAGGGATTGCCTTTTCATTGATATTATATGCTTTGGCTCTATCACATCTTTTTTCTGGGTCTAATTCAAGATAAATCATTTATAGTATTGTAATAGCTTAGATTCATGCAGATTTTCATTTTAAGTTCTGTATTTATGCTGGATCTTTCATGCCAAAACATCTCAAAATACATAATACATCCAAACTTAAACTTTTTATCAAAAAAAAAAACCAAAAAACTAAACTGACAGGAAGCTGAGAAACAACCCTGGGTATGTGCAAGAAGAGAAAACACAGTTTACATAATGAGGATACAATCTCTCACCACATCCCTAGGCCCTGCCATCCGAGCATGGATGTTTGCACTTGTCAGGTGCTGATTCCACACGCTGCGCTGAGCAGCTGTGAGCCACCAGCAGAGTGAGCAGGGCAGGGTTTGCTGGCTTGGGTGACTGACAACCCCAGGGCTGGGGACAGCTCTGGCAGTGGCTGGAGCAGCCCCTGGGGTGGGCAGGAGTGTTCATCAGCTCCTCTGCCAGTGACTCAGCACATACACACACATTCCAGAATGGTTCAGTGTAACGTCCTGTAGACTTCAAATCCTTCTGATCACTGCCTGCTCTTTTCACCATTGCATCCCCCTGCTCTTGCTTTTTAAGGAAAGATATTCCAATATTCACCAATCTTTTTTTTTTTTCCCTCAAGTCCAGAGAACCAGGTGTTATTTTATTCATCTAATAAGGCTAAATCAGTTACCAATTACTTCTTAACTGGATCCACCCATGTCTTCATTTAAATGAAACTGCTTTCAGTGCAGCTCTCCAGGAACTGTTGTCTTAAGAAAGGCCACATTCTGCTTACTATTACATCCTCTATTACACAAGTGCAACGACTTGAAAAGCACAAGTACATCACTATTTCACACTGTAAACCCATCCCAAGTTTCTCTCACCACCAGTGCTCCCATAAGTATGAGGAAAAACGGAAGGAAAAAATAAACACAATATTACAAATTCCCACATTCCAAACCCATAACTGCTTCTAAGCCTTTGCCAAACCTATGTGTGCTGTAGATGCTTGCTGTAAGCATGCTGGAATGTCAGCTTTAGAGTGCTGTTAAGTCCATTTAATGATGAACTGCACCCACAATTCCAGGAAAAGGTGACAAAGAAGCTGTTTTGGTGTTTGACTTGATCCTCATCCCCATGCTACACAGTTTACCTGAAGCATCTGCTTACAGCAGACTGATGTGGCAGAAACCTTGTGCAGAAAGTGAATTCTTGGCATGTTTGCTGAGCTACTGTACAGGGAGGGAGGAAATCCTGTCCAGATCATCAGTGCCTCTCACCTTCCCAGTGGCCACTGCCCACTTCCTTGAGAAGGACAGCACATGTTCCTTCCCCTCCAGCCCTCCCAGCTCACAGCCTGGTGCTACCAACAACGAACAACAAAAGCAGTAGTTATTTATTAATAAAGAGGGATAACAAGTAAGAGTTTTAATGTTACAATATTACTATTAAACAAACACAATTACTGTAGTTTTAATGTATATTCTTCATTATCTTCTGTTGGCTTGAGTTCTATGTGTAAAAAAAGAAATTGTATGGCCTTCCTAATAAATAAGATTCAAGTACTGTTTATGCTTTGCAGCCTTGCAAACAGTAGTTGACTTTATCACTTGAAAACATTCTGAATAATTTTGAATCATTCTCTGAAGACTACTAACTGAATTCCCTTAGATATTTTGGGAGTCTCTTTTTACATTTAGATACCTGAGTTGATACCTGAGGACTGTTTAATTGTCCATGCACTCAGACCAACACAACTTACAAAAATATCCTCAAGGGCTATATCAAAAGCCTTGTTAAAGTTTAGGTAAATAACCACTTTCCCATGTGCCATCAAAGGCAATAGAAGGCAATCGGGTTGATTAAGCATCCAAATGCCTTCCTCTTCACAGGCACAGAGATATCTCCCAAGAGAACCTGCTCCATACAGGGCCCAAAGCGAGTTCATCTGCCCTGTGCCTCCCTAGTGACCTCTTGGCCATTTTGAAGATGAGGACAACATTTGTATTTCTCCAGTCAACAAGAAACTCTCCCTGTTTCCATTTCCATTCCAAGGCAATGGACAGTGGCAGAGGACATCAGCCAGCCCCTGAGCACCTTGGATGCTGCTCATCTTCCTCTGTGGCCCTGGAGGGATCAAGCTCCTGAAGTCTTGTCCCTCAATCTGTCACACCAGCAATGCAATAACCAGTGTAAGAGTGGGCCCTGCACTTAACGTATTTGCTCTGCACAAAACATTTTTTATGCTCTCTGTGTCTCACAACCTTATCATTTCCTCACAACAGAAAGATCAATCAATTTCATAAGCAATGTCTTCCAGGCTGGCTTTGATACTAAATGGTAGGATAGCATTGCCAACACCTTAATCCTCACATGCTCATACACGTTCAGCTGCAACAATTTTGACACAGAGGTCAAAAGGTTGATCTCAGAATAACCAAAGCAGTTCATAAGGTTAATTTGATAACATCCAAACCTGTAATCTGCAATCAGATGAAGGAAGGAAGGGCCTCCTGCTGCACAGGTGGTACAAAGATACCCATGTTACCCATAGCAGCTGGGGAACAAAAATCAACAACATTGTTGAAAGTAAATTCACAATGTGTACACAAACCCTTTGAAACAATGTGCATAAACACCTCCTGTGAGAAACAAAAGCAGTCAAAAATGAAAATACAACAGTCTGCTGTGATCTACACTATTTAATGTCTCACATGCAGTCATGCCTATGATTTTGCATTAATTTCATTTCCCATGATCCCAGATTTATAATCTGGGACTGCTGAATTCTCAGACAGGAATATTGACGTGTCAGATGTTTTTGATTTGGGATTATATATTCCCTGTACTGTAGTTTCATCCCTCACAATTACAGACTCAAAACCACTCTACCTGTGCCTTCCTGCACTGCCAACAACGCTTGTGACTGCCTCTGTCTTCTGTGTGGACTGCAGAGTCAGTCTGGATAGCTGATTACCCTAAAAAACACTTACAACACACAATCCTACACTCTGCTTTCAGACAGACACAAAAATCACTGAAAGGACCTAATTATGACCCTGCTGGTTGAGCACACAGGCAGAGCAGTAGTGAATTATTGTTTCTTTATGTCTAGAAGAAATCACACGTTTCACAGTTCCAAAAACTAACTGGTCTCTACTTCTTCCCAACCTAGAATGCCACCACCCCTTTGTAGTAGCAGTGTCATGATCCCCACTCCTCTCACCAGCCCAGACAATGTGTTCTTTCAACACATTCCACATTTCCTACAGACAGATCCCCTACTCGAGCTGTTCCCCGAAGAGCTCTACAGTATTCCTTCCCAGAACCCTACAATATTTGTCAATAATTTCTCCTATAGATTCCCTGTAACACATTGTTTGTGTGCTCTTGATTATGTTCTACCAGGCTGCTTACCCCATTTTCCCTGGCTTATTCTGATGTTACCATGGTACCATAATAAGTACGAGAAGTAGAGACTCTCCAACAGTAGATCACCTTTTACTGCACTACCCTTTCACTGAAAAGGAAGCAATCCACCTCAGTACTGCTTCTTTTATTTTTTTCTTTTTTTACTGAACTACTACCTAAAACCCCCAAGAGCTTTCTAAAATATTTGCCCTTCACAGTTTAAACTTTTTTTCTTATTTGAAGTCTTCCATTGAGTAAGACAACTCCCAACAAAGTTATTTCAGAAAGACAAAAAGAATACAAAAATCCCCAAAAAATACAAAAAAAAAACCCCACCCACAAAAGAAACAAACAAAAAAAAAGAGGAAAAAAAAATAAACCACAAAGAGAAACCACCAACCAAAACAACAAAAAAACCCTCACAGATCTGAATACCAGATATGTAACGGGTGGTTATGGGAAATACAGACTCCTAATCACCACACTCCTGTTTCTTGCTAGGCTCTCATCAACAACAGAACAAATCTATCATCTATTTCAAGCTTAGATGAGACTAGATTATTAATAGCAGAAGGATTTTTGCAAGATAGTGGCAAATATCTTATGAGATCAACCGGTATTTCAAAATTTCCATCAAATAGTGGCTTCTACATGCTCCAAAGAGAATCAGACTTTTTGAAACAGAACCCATAGGCATCATACATAGAAGCACGTGCAAACACACCCTGCAGGAACTACCAACCCTACAAGTCCTGTAGGCTCCAGGAAGAAAGGTTGGATGACATCAATGATCGTATATACAACAATATTCATATTTTTCATTCATACGAATATTTTTTCCACCACTCCCTGGTGAAAAACAAGTATCACTGCTACAAGGAATGAGTAGTAATTGATCCAGAAGTGCAGGCACCATCTCAGTCTTCCACAGCTGTGCTGAAACTGCTTCAAAGTCACTTTTCCAGCAGCCAGGCAGCACCTATAGTTTCATTACTAAAAGCAGCATGCTGGAAGCAAGAGAACAGATAAGCCTGGGAGGGTCTTTGAAATTATTCATAGACTTTCTACTGACAGTTTCAGCAGAACTTTTAACATTAAACAGCTTGCAAACAGAGATCAACAGCACATCAGCTCGTACTGACTACAAACCTTCGGCAGGTTTCAAGTGATACGCAGTGGGCATTAGCGTAGCTCAAAGGGTTTTTAAAAAAGACTGTAGGAAGCTAGAAAATGCAGATATTTCAAGCATAATTCATGATCTAACTGTTGCTTATGATAATTTTGTTGTGCAATATACACTGTGTAATTCTTGAAGGGAATAATTTGTATTATTTTCTCATTATAAAACTCTTTTTTTTAGCCATTGGGAAATAAAGAATGGTTGTACCTATTTCTTTAGTAATGGGACACTACATGATTGACAATGCAATTACCAGTGTAAAGTTTTTGATATGCCAAGTAATACCTAAAATAGAACTTCAATATTTTTAATGTACAGAGCTGCGGGTTTCGTAACAACCTGTTTTTCTGCAACTCAAGAAATCTTCACAGGTTCAAGAAAAATTCCTTTAAACTTGATATTTGTGAAGAGAGACACACATATAAGAGATATTCAAGCACGCAATGGAAAGGTTGGTGAAATTAACGTTTCAATTACATGAAGAGTACAGTTACACTTTTATACATCTTCATGAACTGAAAGAACCTTTTTTATTTGAAAAACATTAAAAACCTGTCTCATCTAACGATATTGAGAGATATTTTAGACCTCAATTTCCATATCTACTTTAAGCCAAGTTAGTATGTGGGCACGTAACATTAGTGTCGACTTATTCCTTCCCCTTTACTATCATTTTTCTCCTCTAAGCTTGCCAGGTACATTCTGACAGCTGGAAGCCACTGAGATTTACCAGATTCAACCTCTTGTATTGATGGACCACTAATAGGTCCATCTATTAGTGCCAAAAAAAAAGAATGTACCATAATTATTTAGTCAGGCCACTAAAAAAAAAAATCCTTATTTCATCTTTAGACTTAAATCTTTACTTGCCTTGAAGAAAATATGAATGTCAGTTCACTTGTGTGTCTCTACTGTGACTACACAGAACATGGTCTGGATCCTGTACAATACAAATGCAACTGTTCTGGTTTGCGTCATGCTTCTGTTAGGACTGGTGATTTGTTAGCATATTTCCTTCTTTCTCCTAGAGCTTCTCCTACTATTACAAATCTCTTCCTTTTACTTTCTGTTCTTTCTCTCCTCTTGTTTATTACTGGTTTTCACCACAATTGCTGAGAGAAGTTTTCCATTTCTTTATGGAGGACAGTAAAACTCCTCACGCTTCCAGTCTGTTCTGGTAAAAGAGATTGAAATGCAAACCCTGCTGAGCAGCTGTCTTCTTTCACCTTGAACTTCAGTACTCATGACCAAGCCTGTCTCTGTTTGTTATCCTAGGCCAAGACACATGGCAGCTTCTAAGACAAATATCAGCCTGTGAGACTAAACCTGGAACTTGCCAGTGTTTTCTGAGGACACCAGGAAGGCAGCACAACAGAATCTGCAGTAGCTGGTACAGCTGAAGAGAAGCTGCAGGTGTATTCACAACATATCTTGGCAGGAATGCAAGCGTAGAAGAGAATAGAGTGTTCCAGCTGTCCACTGAGGGAAGTGAATTGAGGGGGATTTTTATATGCTGCCACAATTTTCCACAGGTAAATTGATGATCCAGAACAATTTTCTAAAATAAAAGAGCTTTCCCATCCTTGGAGAGTTTGACTTTAGCTACAACCCCATCTCTATCTGCCTTTAGGTTGATCTCAGCCAGCTGCTACTCATACACGGGTGCAGATCCCACCCAGGCAAAGGATGTTTGGGACAGAGTCCTTAGGAGCAGAAGTGGGATTTATGGTTGATGGCCACCTGTGCATTTCTGGCATTTGTGAGAAGTCTATTTAAAAATTTGCTCCACTTTTTGACTGATTGACTTCAATCAAGCTCTCACAATAAAGTGAATGCTTCACCTGAGACCACAAAATCCTACAATATTGTGGAGGAAAGGAGCCTACCTTACACTGATTTAAATCTAAAAATGACTCCAGCTAAATCCAGAGGTTTCTCCAGATTTTCCCTGATATGAAAATAAGTACTGACCTATTGTATTCACAAACCCCACAGCCACCACACTCTGTTCTTTATCTTGTAAGTTCATTCTTTACTTTCTCAACAGAAATATCTATATAATTATTCTATGCATGAGTAATATTGGCTCAGAAAATCAACTAACATGGGATTCAGCAGACCCAAGAATTATGCAAAGACTGTTTTAAGCAGCTTACTATTTAAAAGAAACAAATTTTTTTAAAAGTGCATCTACCAAAAAAAGCAATAAAGTTCTTTGCATACAAGCAAATTAGCAATATTTCTTCAGTTCAACTGAAAAGCTGAGGACATTGAAAATTAAAAACAGTCATTCCATGAGAAGAGAAAAGCTGCATAACAAAAAAAAATAGTTTTAATGCAAATATGTGAATGTCCTTTTGTGAGAGTGCATAAATGAGAATTAGATGGGAGAAAGAAGGAAAATAAATATAAACATAACATCTTTTTAAAACAACCCAGAGATATTGGACCCACTACAAAAATGGGCCACAGTCCCCCTTTTTTTCAGCTGTAGTTTTACTGCAATTAGTGAAGCCACATCAGTCTGCTTAGAGTAAGTATAACATCACCTAAATATATTCAGTTTCTAAACAATATTTCCTTACAATTGTTTCTTTCTCATTGTTCCTACCCTTTCCCTACCTTTATACTGTCTTTGAATGCCAATGGGTGGTTATGGAAATCATTTGCTGTCATATCAAGGGCTTTCAGCCTCCAGTAACCCTGTTAGAACAGGTCTTTAATTAGCATTATAAATAATTGCTGACTACATTTTTGTTCTGGGATGAGGAGAAAAGTTGATTTGAAACTAATTCCAATTCACAAAATTTTATTTCTTTTTCTGCAGTTCAGAGATAGAGATGGAAGAATAGTCCTCACTCAGAAGTGACTGGCAACCTCTTTATACATTATTTTCCAGGTCATTTCACTGAGTGTTTTGCAGGTATTCCATTTCATTCCTTGGCAACTGACCCAAAACTTTGAGCTGGATTACTTGAAAGATAGGCATTGTCTTTGGTATCCTTGGCTAAAATAAAGCTATTTTTCTACCCTGCAATTCTTCCCAATATACCAGTGAAGATTCCCCCTCCCAGCTCTCACATTTTTTTCTTTACAATGGCATTTTGGCCTTAATTATTAGGATCAGAGGAAAAACATCCATATCATTATAAATTAGAAAATGTTTAATAAGAATGAGCTTGAACAAATTTTTGTTATAATGAAAGGATTAAGATGCCTGATAGCATTAATATTTAGGAAAAATTAAACAAAATTGCTTTTTATCTGCTGCAAACTATGTTAAATATTTAATATGCCACATTATAAGGGCACCATTTGCACAAAGGGTATGACAACCTTTGTGTTATGAACCTTCATTTCAGCAGTTCAAACTTAGTTGGAAAAACTTCTAAAAGCTAAATTTAAAACCATGTGCAGGGGGGTTTTTTTGGCAGTTAGACCTGAGAAAAACTTCAAACCCGTGCAGGGCTCCAGCAGAACATTTTTCAAACAGTGGGGCTAAAGAGGCTGCCTCTCCTGACCCAGCACATGGTTTATTTAGAAGGGAGCACTGAGTTAAATTGTTCTGGAACTTATGGGAAGCCTTTCTGTTGCTTAGCTTGGAGTGTCTGGATGTATTTTTAGACATCTTTGAAACATTAAAAAAAATTGCAAGTATTCTGAGGTGATGAAGGGTGATTTCTTTTTCAGTAATCTAGCAAGAGATAACTTTTATGTAAATATTGTGAAAGGGAAATTCTAGCTCTCAGATTATAATAAGTGAGTATAAATATTCCTTTATAACTAATAAAGTGTGATAAATCTGCTAGGATCAGTAGTATGCTTCTGAAAAAAGAGCAAACCACTTTCTGAAGTCTGAAATCCTGGAAACTTTCAAGCTTTCCCTGGGATTTAAAACAAATAAATCACCAGAAAAAAACCAAAATAAGTAAGGCCCAGAACCCAAGTTGGACCTGCTTACAGCCATCTATGTATGGCATGAAATTTTAAGGTAATAATGTAACAGTATAATGTAGTAAATTTGGCACTAGATTTTTACTGCTTGCAGATCACTGAACTGAGAAACAAATAAATGAAAAAATTCTGAGGTTGCACCTAAGCAGCTCCTTACAATGACCTTGAAAAAAAAATCTATTATCTTTTGCTTTTATCTCTCCTCCTGTAAAATGTGATAATAAATACTAGTTAGATCTTCTATCTTGGGATGGGACTCTGAGCAGAAAACAGCAAAATATTACCACCACTTTGCTTTTGCTGGCTGAGTTTCCAAAGTCAGCCTCACATTCTACAGCCCCAAAAACTTAACCAGAATCACCCGAACTCTTCAGAACCTACCAAGTCACTACGAGTCACATTGAAAATTCTCCTTCCACCTCAGCTGACTTTCATTTTATCCATCCAAGTCAATTGTTTTCATCTCTACCCACATCCAAGGCAGCTCAGCTACTGGCCTGGGGAGCAGGTTCAGCTCTGTTGTGCAGCCCATGTCTGGTGCCATCATTTAAAGAACCATGGGTTTTTTCCATTCCCTATTTCTTACAGATGTCATCCTTACTGAATAAAAACTTTGCTCCTTTGCAAAACCAAAAAAAAAAGCTTCACAGTTATTTTATTGTTACTATGGTGTAACTGAATCCATGACCAGCTTCTGAACACTAGTGGATTTTCACAGCTGTAACACACTTGTTCCCAGGGCACAGCTTTCTGAAGTTCACATCTCACATCCAAGGAAATCCAGTATTAAACAGGAGGAGGGGAGGAGAAGTCAAACAATCTCAGAGACACTGCAGTTCACTATTAGCTTCCAGATTTTCTGTTTCTGGCATATGTAGTCGCATTTAGATATAACAGGAAAAATTAAGAGACATTTTACAATGTTACAGTCTTATAGATAGGAAAAAGAGTAGTTGACCAGGATTTTAAAATTACAACTGTTTCATTTGAAACTAAGATGGAAGATATCCAGCAAAATCTTGCACAAAGTGAAGGTAAACAATTAAGTTCAAAAACTCTCCAGATTCAAGTCTCATTTACCACTAGAATAGTAACAAGATATATTTTTATGTATCTATATTTTAATAAAATTGACCTAAATTATATTTTTTTAAGCTTGACTACAGAACCTGTATTACGTCACTTAGGGTCAGAGTGCTTTTTGATATTTTAAAGTGTTTATAATCCCCTCCCAGTGCAAAAATGGTAGGATACCAACATGAGAAATGAGTACAGAAGCATATTTTGAAACCGGAACTCCAAATATCAAGTATCTGTACTTAAAGGTATATCCTAAAAAATATACCCCAATAAATAGCTTTTATTGAGGCATTAGTGATCATTAAACTTTCATGCATGTGGCTCATGCTGTCAGGCAGATCATATTAGTGATACTTATAAATGTTGTGCATCTGCTAGAAAGTATCTCAGCTTCACTTACCAGAAGGTTTTCTAAACATTAATTCACATTTTTGGTGGCTTTCAAGAGAGATAGCTTTTATTAATTACATGTTAAATTAAAGCTACAAACAGCCTTTATTTATGTTAGCACAAGATTCTGTCAGTGGATATCTTTATTTCATTGCAGCGTACTTTCCAAGAACTAAAACCTTCAAAAGAAACACTAATAACAAGTTTGGTTTGGACCTAAAATTGTGTACCAAACTTTGAAACAAAGAACAAAAGGAAACCTTCAGTTTCAACTGTAAATATTAGGGTATTGCAATGTCAGGTTGTGCTGAAAACCTATATTTGGAGGCCAGAAACTTTTCAAGCATGAAATCCTTCCCTCAAGGAAGGCAATCTGAAATCAAAACCAAAACTAAAAAAGCAAACTTTTGGAAATGCACCGTGCCATTTTCACTGCCATCACTCTCCTTCCCACACCTATGTGTGCTTTGAGTGTCTTGATAATTCGCTAGAGAAGAGCTTTCCTTACCTGCAGAATTTCAGGGGAAACCACACAGTGGCAGTACTGTGAATGCAAACACTCTGTTCTGTTGTGCAGCAGCTGCTAAGAACTAAAATACAGTTTTTCATCCTTGCTTATGGTTAAGTTGGCTGTTTCTTTTCTATATAGAAGAACATGCAGTCAACATATAATTTATTTCCTTTTTTAATCTTAGTATCCAGAGGCCCCAGGCACAGTCACACATTTTACTCCAGGCTACTATTTTCCTGCCATTTGTATCCACTCCTTCACTTCCACGACCCAGATATGTTTGTAAAGCCCAGATCCTTAGTGCAAACTTGGAATTCTTTGCCAGAAGAAAAAGAAAGGGAAACAAACTGAAGGAGCATCCTCCATACAAAAATACCAACACACCCACCCCAGACATTTATGATTCACCTAGGTTATTGGCTTCTGTGCTTTCATAGCAGACAGAAACAAGGTGATGAGTATTAGAAATGACAAATCCAGAATGCTTTGTTCACTTTCTTGTACTCTGAGACTCTTGTCAGAGACTGCAGCCACACAGATCACAGATGTTAACTTCTGATTTACAGGTACTTCGTGTCAGCTGGGAAATCTCCACTCTTGTGGAAATTTCCTCCAGGTGAACATTCTCTGATTGTAAATAATTTTCTGGTTTTAAAAAACCCAAATTTCAGGCAGGAATGTAACAGTTAACATGAACATGTCATCTCGAAGAGTGTGACATACAGCACAGGGTTTGTTGTTTGTTTGTTTTTTAACTTATACAGAAAACTCTATTTATATCCATCATTCCCACCTAAATCAATTCCCCTTCATTTCACCAGGTACACACACAGTATTCCTCTTTTTTTTTTTCCTCCTTTCAAAGCAAGAATCAGCTTTTTCCCTGCAGGGGTTAACACTCAGTGAATATCAATGTGTTTCCTTCCCTACTTATCTTGACTTACTTTGCTTATAGCTACAGAAGCTGCTCTTGAAGGTAAAGCCCTTCTGACTGCACATGCAGCAGCACTTTTCCCCTGGCTGAGTCATTCCTCCAGTTCACAGAGTTGAAACAAGCCAAACACTTCCTGGGCAAGATTGGCATCACAGTCCTTTCCACCAGTACCCCCAGGATAGAGGCAGTCCCTCAGGAGAGCCCAGGGAATTATGTTTAATAAAACCTACACAGAAAAATACACATGCTACATGACTCCCCTTCATTGACTGAATGACACTTGAAAAAACAACCATAAGAACATTAAAGTAACCAGTACCATAGCAGATGGGGAAAAAAATTCTTTTTCTTATCAAAGCTAAATTATTATATCACTTCTGATTGTGAAGCCATGAGGTACTGGTGGTTTTTATTCCACTAAGAAAAATATTAGGAGAGGATTTTATCACATATTAAAAGGCACAGTAAGTTATTTTAACTTGGATATTGCTCAATTTCTTTCTATGGTAAATCTATCCTTTTAAGCTGAATCTCTATCTTGAGCTGAAATGTCCCTGCCTATAAATTTTGTAAATGGTGTCACATATTTCCAATAAACAATTCCAAAAGAATTCTCCACAGAATGAATTCAGCATTTTTTTTTACAGCAGCACCTCAGAAAGGCTAAAAAACAGTAATGTTTTCAAACAAAAAGCAAACAGAAACACCATTTTCTTTCTCAATCTCAATAGCAATTCCCTATTAGGGAAGTTACTAATTTTACCATTTCATGCCATTTTACTACAAGCCCAGTTACCTGGTACAAGTCCCTAATAAATTAACAACCAATCCTTAATAAAAGTCTAATCCTCGAGCTGCTGAGGGGACACTTTCTACTCATCCCTGTGCCTCTCATGACACCGTTCCTTTGGCCACACGTTTTGGGGCAGAAGGCAGCGGAGTGAGCACGCACACCTTGCCCACACACCCACAGGTACCTCTGACGGGCCAGCAAGTCCCACATCCTCTCACCAGGGATGGAAACCCCTCACGGGGCTTGGTGGTGTCCGTGCAAGAGCACAAAATGGGGAAAAAATAGAGAATAAGCCAAGAAAAGGGCACAATGCAACCCCTAAGGGAGGGACCCTCAGGGCAGGGCACAGCTCGGGCACACGCGGGGCACTTTCCAACAAAGCAGTCCAGCTAAAATAAACACTTTATGGCTTCTTTATCAACATTTTTAACTGTTCCCACTCACCCATCATTGTTAAAAGACAAAATCAGGTAGGGACTCACATGCTGCTGCGGTGTAGGAGCTGCAGAATCTCTCCCTGGCCGGGACGTGCGGGGCTCCCTCCTGCCTCAGAGCCCCCGGCTGCCCGAGGGGCTGCTCTGAGCCACCTGCAGCTGCTTCACCGGAGGGTGGGCACACCTGAGGGTGGGTTCACCTGAGGGTGGGAACACCTGAGAGTGGCTTCACCTGAGGGTGGGAACACCTGAGAGTGGTTTCAGCTGAGGGTGGGCACACCTGAGAGTGGTTTCACCTGAGGGTGGGAACACTTGAGGGTGGTTTCACCTGAGAGTGGCTTCACCTGAGAGTGGCTTCACCTGAGAGTGGGCAGCTGCACTGCTCTCCTGCCACCCCCCTGCCCTGCTCACCCATCACCCCCCTGCATTTCCCACCTGCACGGCCGTGCTGTGGGCATGTCCAGCCTGGGAACGCCACCGCAGGTACCGGGAAATGACCCATAGCAGCTGCCCAATACCCCGGGAGCCCGTAACGACAAACCAGCCCTGCATCCCACCCAGAGCTGCTCGGCCGAAGGCAGGGAAACCTGCAAGGAAACCTGAGGGTGGTAATGAAGGCACTGTGTCGTTCAAAGCTCTACCAAAGGTCCGTGGTTTCCAAAGGGATGCTGTTCCAGCCAAGCACCAGTGCTGCCCAGACCATTCACCTAGTCCAGCCCATCCCCTCCCCATCAGCACTCTGATTTTCCAGAGGCAGGGAGCTGTCAGCAAAGCTGCCAGCTTTCCACTGAGAGCCTGGAGCCTCACCTTTCCATTACCCAAAACATCTGACAGCCAGTTATCCTCGTGCTGCCTGAGCAGTACTAGACAGAATGATTGGAATTAGTATTTGCTGCCAAAAAATATTGGATACTTTCTAATCACACTAGGAGAGCTCTTGCTAGGTTTTCAATCTCAGAGATGCTTAATATAGTGAAGCAGGAAGAAGAAGTTTCACTTTCAAGCTGGAATTCAATAATCCTACTTGAAGCAGTTTTAAAAACAAACTTTAACCACTGCCTCAGCATCTAAAGATACAGGAAAGATCTTATCCCTATTGTATTATCATTAAATTTTAATTCTCTCAAACCTGTGCCATATCAAACAGAAGTTAATTCATAACTTATCCCTAGTAATCACAGCATAAAAACCAGGATTTTATCTTTTGGGTTTGTACACAACTGTTGAATCCCATGAGTCCAAGTTCAATATACAGCACCTATTATTTTAATGTTCTGATCCTGCATTATCACTTGCCATACTTATTTACTGCTTATTTTTTTGACAATTCTCAATTTCCACAGTACAGCAAAATGTTTTGGTCTTCTATTTTATTTTCTATTAAAAGAGAAATTGAACTCATTGCTTTGACTTTTACCATGGAACCTCGAATATAAGGCAAGCGCCTGATAACGGTCTCACTTTTATCAGAAGTTCACACCTTTTCCTCCGCGCTAAACATTGTTTCTTCACAGCAAATGAATAAAAAACTTTGTTGTTAACGACTCAACAAACATTTAAAAATATTAGGCTGGATGTTTCAGCCCTAACTTTGCTTAGAATTGTATTTCTGGTGTATTGCACATTCAATGCTTTTATGTCATATGTAAATTTAAACAGGACTATGTATTTTTAAAACCCTGTGTTGAAAGATCTTTAAAGTTGCAAGGCTAAGTGAAGGAAAGCCAAAATTTAACCTGACTGTGCTGCGTCCTGGTGCATTCTCAATTATATTATGTCATAGGTTATTACATCTTGTTAAATTCAACTTGTCTAGCACTCTTCAGAACATTAAAAGATTCTTAAAGAGATGTTACATTTTCTGATTACAGTTTTTGGCTCTTATTTGTGTAGTCTTGTGTTAACAGTCTGATTTTCAAGTACATTTCTTGGTGACACTCAGCTTTGTCTGTGTAGAGCTCTTACTACTAAGTACTTACAGCTGATAAATGCCATTCTTAACAGAGGTGATTTTCATTCTGCTTCACTCCATTAGTCCAAAGTATAAAATTGCAATGAAAAGCTGCACTGTCCTCTTGGTAGTTTGACTCTACTTTGAGCTCAGTGCTGCCCATATTTATCTAACTTACAGTCTCATTTCAGGGAAAAAAAGCTTCAATTTTATGTACTTTTTGTTAAACCTGCCGAGGTTAGGGACCCAGTTCTGTGAACACTTTTCATGCAATCAGTTCCACCAAATGCCCATCACCTGAGGAGAGAGAATGACCTGTTTCAGGATGGGATATAATGCACAGCTCTGGTCATATTTTGCAGCTATTAAACTCAATACCATGTACTGTAGTGGGAAAAGCCTACAATTCAGTTGTTTTAAACTGCCACAAAATCTCCCAACTGCAAATTTCATTGTGGTTTGCACCAGTGATGGGGAGCTCTTTTCACACAACTGTATGCTTTTAAGATTTTTTGAATTTCTCATCAGAACCCCAGTAATTAAGTATTTATAGATGACAAAAATGCACCTAACAGGAACAAACCCATTTGTTTCCTATGTGCTTCAAACCTTCCATGAATAAAGTAGTACCAAGGGTAACCTTTCAAGAATACAACCTTAGGGATCACAGAGTGCCCTCAATCAATGCAGGCAACTCATGTTGACAGAGTATATGGGAAACAGATTGAGGTATTAAAGCACATAGCCTCTGGTGTTTTAGATGTAAATACTATAACCATCAAATATTTAGACTCTTATGTAAGCAGTATGTCATTTTTTAAACAGTTACTGCTTGGAATAAATCTTTAAGGATGGAATTTTCAGAAGTGCTCAGTATTGGCCTAACTTTGCTCTTACTGAAATCAATCATAAAATTTTCACAACTTTAGAAAAGGACTTTGTCTGTTTATATGTTTCCACAGCACTAAGCACAATAAGTCTTGATCCTGGCTGGGGCCTTTTGACTCTGCTGTAATCTAAATAAATTGATTTATAGGAGATCAGTTAGATAAATGATGAGGGAACACACACATACATATAAAACAGCTAGGGTTTTTCATGATGGTATAGCAGCCTTTGGAACTTCTTCATCATTTTCTCTTTGAATCCTAAAACTCATTTGCCTTTCTTTATATTAATTTCTTTGTTATTAGTTTTCTCCAACATAATTCCATCTTAAATTTGCAGTGAAGTATCCCTCCAATAAAACGTAACTTACTTTCTTGACACAAATCCCATTTAATCTACACAGTAAACACATTAATTTTGGGATCTGACTCATACATTGTTTCAGCAGAATATAATCTCTCCTCTATTTCCACAAAAGCTGTTGTTAATAACTGTGATATGGAATCTCTTCTCTACTTCCAGGAATACCCACCTTTGCTGAGCTGGGAAAGAGGAAGTGAGTGTGTTTCTTTTATAGGTTTGTCGAGTGGTTAGAACTGTTTCTTTTGTTATTTTGCAAGATGCACACAAACATTGGTTTACCAGGGGTTGGCAGTTATTTCACTTTAATATACATGCCAACCCGAAATCTGTCTAAAAAGATCCTATTTTCTTCCAAAGAGCTGCACAAAGACCAAGACGAAACTTCTGCTTTTCACTCAACGTGGGATTTCAGAAGGTCGATACTGAAATGCCTTTCTCCCTATTTTCTCCAAATAAAATGCTACAAGTTACTGAAATAAAGGCTGTGGTTCCACAGACAATTCTCAAGGCATTTTTGTGGGAGCTGCTACCCCCATTCCCTTGTCCCTGCTTCAGCCACTTATTCCCAACTCCCTTACTGCTCCTGCAGTTGGAGCTGTACAGCTGATTTTGGATCTCTGCGATGACCCAGACCAAGATTAAGTTCTCTCTCTTCTTTCAGAGTTTAGTTTTACCCTGGGCCCACTCCCAGCCTGGTGCTCCTGTGCAGAGCTGCAGCAGGATGAGGGAGGGGGCAGCTCTGAGGAGCTGGAGCTGCACCTGGCAGGGACTGCATCAACGCCCACCTGTGCCACGGGACACATTCCTGAACCTTCAAAAGCATTCTCACCACATCCCTCAGGAAAGCAGGAGCAAGCACACATGACATTACAGAGCTGGCAAAAGAACAAACCTCCAAGAGTAGCCAAAGTTGTAAAATAGGCCAAGGAAAGAATCAGGTAATGCTAACAGCTTGTTCATCTTCACCTAAATTCAGGTGATGTTATCACTAGCCCCAGCCTGCTACATATTTTATAGTAAGTAGTTTTAGTCTTTCAGATTAGCAAGCTATATATATATTTAGTGCTTTATTCTCAAACTGTTTCACCACAAATGACAGCTCATTTCACAAACAGCTTATCTTATGGCTAAAGATATATAAATACATACTAAAAATGCTGCTGAAAGTCTCAGAATGTATAATGCAGCCTGGTAGACATGGTAGTGATTGTAACACTGCATTGTAGACACAAATGTTAAAGAAACTTGGCAAGAAGCAACACATTTTAGCTACTCAAAATTCAGATTTTCTCAGACTTGTCCCCTTCTGATGAATGGAACATATGGGAGTATTGTTCATAAAACTTACATTGCTTTTCTTGATGTCTACCAAAATTCCTCATCATGACAATATTTACCAAGATACATACAGATTCAAATTTGAATTAATTACCCAGAAGTTTCTCTGTGCTTCCAGGTTTGCTGGAAAAGAAAAACACTTCAGAAGCAATGTGTTGTGAGCATTTAGCAGTAGATGTTTTAGCAGCAGAGGTAGCAGAGTGCTTGCTGGGGAAGGGAGCTACCCAGTTAAAAGCCATCACTGCTGAGTGAGATAAAAGACAGGGAAGAAAGCAACTGCTTTGCCAGGAAGCAGTTTGGAATCTGACATTGTAAACAAAACACATTTAGATTTAGACATAAATCCTCCATATGCTGAAGGCTCAATAATATTTTAGCTAGCATTGTTACTTACGAACAAACAGCTCCTGAAATATAGCATCAAAACTGCAGAACTGCCTTTAACCTTGTGTTCATCCACTCAAGAGCCATGTTATTTATTATCCTTTATCCCTTAATTATGGGGACTTCACCTACTGCTCTCTGCTCATTTGAAATGCAGAATAAAATACAATGGATGTCTAAAGACTTAACAGGTGTCAACCAGATATTTGCCAGCTACTGCTACTATTCTACTGGGAGGAGTTGCTGTTCTATAAATACTAATTAGAGTTTTGCACATGATCTTGCTGAAATACCTAAGGTGATGAGTGGCCAGTTGTTACTTTTAAAAGATTAGCACAATTTGAAAAACTAATGTCCCCAATGAGGCAATGCTCACACTGAATAATCAAGAGTTATAGCTGTTCTCTGCCCAAAGGGAATATTTGCTCACTTCATCATTTGGAAAATCTGCTGCCTCTCGAACAATTCACTCTTCTATTTAACTTTGAGAAACTTGTAAAACTTTGTGCAATCAATAAATTAGTACAGTATATGTACTTAGATGGTCTTCCACTGCTATGCCCACATGGCAGGCTTTTTTACTACCTTTACTTCCAAAGACAGAGCTCTTAGTGTGAAATCATGATTAAGAAACTGCAACAAAATAATGTTGTACTTAAATCAAGCAGCCAAGAAAAATAGGATTACAGTATAAAGTCCATAAACACAGCAAAAATTCAATTTCCTCAAATCCATCTCCCTTCAAATTCTTCACATCCACTAAAGAGGAAAAACAGACACAGGCAAATCAGAACAGGTCTCTATGATACTGAGGTTTTATATTAAAAATTTATATATAGTAATTCTTGATTTTAAAATACCCTCCAATTCTCTAAAATCTTGGCACAACATAGCTGAAAAAACAGTTAATTTTAAGCAAAATGTTAAAGTGACATGGCCCATTTCCTTGGTTTGTAAAAAAATCTTGAGTTTTATCTTGTCCATTCTGCTACAGAAAGCAACTGATGTCACAAGGTGTGACACATTGCTGTATTTCTATGTGTGAGCTGTGCTTCAATGCAGTGAAATTTGATACAACTGATACAATCCCTTACTATTTAGTGTCAATGGACACATGTGGGGAAAACTTATATATCATTTTAATCAGAATTTTTTTGCAGGCTTTAAATTTTTTTTTAAAGAAATCTTTTTCTTTACAGTGAAACCTATATTTTTCCTTATACCTCAAGGATATCCCTACTGCTTCTTCTTTTCCAGTAGCTCATTACTAGAAATGTTTGGCCTTGCTACAAAAGAGAAGAATATGTCAACACCAGAACATCTGTGTCCACATAGAGTGCTTTGATGACAGTGATATACTCCATTTACATCAGTGACACTGAGCTGAACCTTGATGCTGTCTGCATTTAAAGATCTTACCCCACAGGGCAAGAGAATACAGGTCAAAAACGTTGATCTCTGTTTGACACACTCTCTACTTCAAGAGCACTTGGCAGCAATTTGTTCCAGAGTCAAGAATCAAATTCACAAAGTGCTGCAAAGCTCGGAGCCATGTTTGCATAACCACTTTCAAAACAAATATTAAAATTCACAGTCTCTGGAGGCCAATCTACTTTTGATATGCAGGGGTTTGTGAGCAATACAGTCAAATTCTAGCCTGAATACAGGAGGAGTTTTCATTTAAATCAAAAAGCCATAACTCGGGCTTGAGCATATGTTATTAAGAGGGATAATGTACATATATCTCTCAAATGCAAAAAGGAAAACAGGCACTTTATCATCTAAAAGTCAAAACTGATTATCTAAAAGAGGGAGTGGAATAGTTATGTGTGACACAGAGTTGTGCCTATCAGTGTGGCCAGAGGAAGTTGGGTGAATTTTGGTACAGAACAAATGCCTCCACAGGCAGGCACAATAATGATTAATTCCCCAAATATTTCATACAGAGGAATTCAGAGATGAAGTCTGTGCTACAGAGTATTTGTAGCCCATGGCTACTGGTAATCTTCCTTTTAAATGCATTTTAAAACCTTTAGAGTTTCTTCAGCTTTTTGTAATTAATATATCATTTTCTAATTTAATTACATTGTGTCCACTAAACTGCTATGCTGACATAAACCCTAATATGAGGTGGAGAGTTCCAACAGTTTCCTTCCACACCTTCCTCCCCTCATGTAGAGCTCAGCACTTTTGCAGCACTGAATGACCCAGTATTGCTTACAAGACTAATACATACAAAACATCAAACAGGATCCAATCAATGCAGCTGGATATTGCCCTGCTCGTGTTCAAGGACCACAGCCACCTGTGTGCTGCAACAGCAGCTGCAAGTACTGCTAAATCCCATTTCAGCAAACAGAGAAAGAGAAAATTTTGTTTACAGGTTGCACTAGAATGCCATGGAAACAGATACAGAGGTAACTGTGAAAGGCATAATCCAAATGGAAGACAGCCCTGATAGAGCTCATATATCCAAAAATAATGTATATGTTTTCCCACTTGGCAAACACATGCATAAATCCTATTAACATCAAGACAGAAAATTATACTGAGTAGACCCCAATATCACTAAGGTCCCTGATAACAGTATGAATTAATGTGCACCTTCAAAGCAGAGCAAGATGTTTTCATATGCAGTCTATTAGAAAAAAATAAAAATATCTTAATAGAATAATCATCTTTTTAAAGAAAAAAAATTACATCTTGAATTTTTGAAACCGGATTAAAGTGTGGTAGTAGCCCTGTAAAAGGAAGCTGCTCAGCACCTGCTGCCTACACTGTGCCTGGCTTCAGGCAATGTTATTCATTCCTCACTTTCATGGGAGCAAAATGCATCCTCTAAAAATATAAAACACAAAAATAAATAGATCTCTGGGGAAATTGAAGAGAAATCTGTTTTAAAAATAGTGAAGGAGCCTGTATGTTCTAAAAAAATAAGTCCATTTTGCATTGTTTTGTAAGATTTACACTTTAATTTGAAACCAAAGTAAGGCATAAAATTTGTATGAAAGCAATATCTGATTTATAGATAAACTTAAAACACAATTCACTTAGCTGCAAATACCAGACCCCAGTGAGAGAAGCAAAAGGTTTTGAAAGATGATTAAAATATGCTTGATAAATGTGGCCCTGAAATGCCCCAAAAGATTTTTCTGAAGTTAAATAGTAAACACAATTAACATGGCTTTTGCTACGAAAACACTAAAAGCAATGGATTTTTTAAATTAATTTTCAATGTTATTACATGTTCCTATTGAGCTGGAATTGACTCAATCCACTAACTGTACTCTGAGACAGTTCTTTTGTCCATATGAACTTATCATCTAGACAAAAAAGCCAAATATCCATTCTGTTGGTCATATGAAGAGGAAGCCACACAATGAGAAGAATCCTATGACCAACATTTCCATCTTGTGAGTGGAAAATTTGTGACAGTTGAAGCATTTAAGAAAGATATATTCATAAAGCCCAGATAATGTCCAGCTTGATCAAATGTATTACTAATTAACCAATAAAAAGTAGCAGCTGTGAAGGCTGACAAGAATAACTTACTGTACACCTCTGGCCTAACCTCACTATCCATATTCAAACAAGTCTCCTGGCAAAGGCAAATCAAATAATTCTTGGGAGCCTTGCATGCATTCAGACTCACTAGATTTACATATTATTATTCACAGTAGATGTTTCATTACATTTGCTTTGAGAAAATGTACAATCTATATGGGTATTCACATGCTTAATATGCACATGAGTTCCCATTTTGTACATTTTGTGTAGCTGATGATGAGGTTGTTTGGCCTCCCTCTGCCTTAGACCGGGCACTGCTCGTTCACGTGAGGTCAGCTCACGTGGCACAGCTCACATCCCTCCACCAAACTCCAGCCACCCCAAAACAGGCAGAACAATTCCAAGCAGCTTTTAAAAACCAGACCAACCCCAGTCCATCTCCCATAATATTTGCAGGGCTTTTTTTGGAGATTAATGCAGGCCAAAAATGGTACAATTACTGTCCTAAGAACTGGACTGTCACTGACAAACGCTTTGCCCCAAGCCCTGACTGCTCAGTTTGCTCAAATGGACATCCCTCCAGTCATGGCACTTGAAACAAGGCACTACAAGGGGCCTCCAGATTTACATCTGCTCCAAAGAGAACCTGTCCTCACAACACTGCTGCATTAAGGTTCTCATAGTCTCAGGTAAAAGTGCTCCTCAGCCATGGAGTCTTTGGTACAAGGCCTCATTAATTCTTTGAGAGAATAACTCACCATTTTGGTCGGCTTGTGGATTTCACCATTGGAGCCATCCCATCTCTGTAGAGGCTTTTTGTTTTACTGAAGTTGACAACATTGAAAATTACTCTCTGGAGGGAAAAAAAAAGGAAAAGAAAAGACATGAGGTATAAATTCTGAAAGACTTTCTACATGTGTTGTCTATACCAGATGCATAAAAATATACACAGATAACATATGCAATAGATGTGTACCTTATGAATTATTGTTATTCTCCATAGACACAGATAATGGATATCCTGTCTGTTCCAAGTATTTAAAATGTCCATGTTGTTTCACACTGCATTGATACGTATGAAATATATGTTTTTAATTTAGCACACTGATTTTTCAGTAGGAATCCTAGCCAGAAGAAAAAAGAGCTAGTCCAGTGTGCTGCAGTTAACATTACAGAGGTGGATGGAAAGCTGGGAGATGGGGTAACATTCCTTGTGAAAACCTTCTAACTGCTTCACAGGACCACAGGACAGAAACATAGAATTGCTGAAGCTGGAAAAGCCTTCCAAGATCAAGTCCAACCATTAGTCCAGCACTGCCAAGTCCATGGCTAAACCATGTCCCTGAGCACCACATCCACATCCCTCTGGAGAAGGCGACTACTTCCCTTAGTAGACAGTTCCAATCCTTAACAACCCTTTCAGTGAAGGATTTTTTCCTAATATGCAATCTAAAACCTCTGGTAAAACCTCTTGTCGTATTGTTTGTTATATGGGAGAAGAGACTTAACCCCACACTGCTACAACCTCCTCCCAGGTAGTTGTAAGGTCTCCCCTTGATCGCCCTGTTCTCCAGGCTGAGCCCCCCCAGCTCCCTCAGCTGCTCCTCACCAGACTTGTGCTCCAGACCCTGCCCCAGCTCTGCTGCCCTTCCCTGGACTCGCTCCAGCCCCTCAATGTCACTCTTGTCATGAGGGGCCCAGAACTGGACACAGCACTCGAGGTGTGGCCCCACAGTGCCCAGTACAGGGGGACAGTCACTGCCCTGGTCCTGCTGCCACATCATTGCTGGTACAGGCCAGGTGCCACTGGCCTTCCTGCCCACCTGGGCACAACTGGCTCATGTTCAGCCCCTGTTCACCAGAACCCCAAGGGCATTTTTCCCCAGGCAGTTTTCCAGCCTCTCTGCCCCAGCCCGGAGCACTGCAGGAGTTGTTGTGGCCCAAAAGCTGGACCTGGCACTTGGCCTTGTTGAACTTCATACAATTTGCCTTGGCTGATCAACCCATCCTGTCTAGATCCCTTTGCAGAGCCTTCCTGCCTTCCAGCAGATCAACATTCCCATCCAAGTTAGTGTCATCTGCAAACTGACCAAGGGTGCACCTGATCCCTCACCCTTCTCAGCCTTCACACAGCAGCAGCAGCAGCAAAAAAAGTTTTCTGATTTTTTCCCCAAAGATAGGAATATTTCTCTTCCTTTCCCCTGGAAAAAGGAAAGATTTTCCTTTGCAAAAAGGAATATTGAAAATATCCTGCAGACAGGATACCTACACAGAAATTGCACATAGCCATCAGTTGTTTGATTATGACAGATAAGAAGAAAATATTCTAAATTGGATCTTAGTTTAAACTAAAACTTTGGGAAAACTGAAGATGATATTTAATAGGTCAAGGGAAGAGTAGAATTTAGATCTTTAAGGGTAATGGACTGATACTAAAAGCAAACTAATGCAGGGGAAAGACAAGAGAAAACAGAGACAAAACCTTTTTCTTTACCATCTGTCTGCTTCAAGTCATTTCATACAAAATTACTTATTCTGTCTCTGTTAAGAAAGTCTAAATTGGATCTAGCTCATCTCATGGAGTACACTGACTTTTCAGATGGCAAATGCAGTATCCCTCATTTGTTGTACTCTTTTGATACCCAGTGTTGATGTACTCCAAGAAAACAAAATATGAAGTCTAAATTAGTTTTTATAAAACAGTCCACAATATAGTGATAAATTCAATTTCTATGAATCTCTTTACATTTGTTTTTTAAAGGTAGAAGTGAAGAAAAACCACTAAAAATTATATTCTGACTTTTCTTTAAGAACAAACTATTGTAATGTTGGCACCCTTCATAATGATCCATCAGAAGCCTAAAACCTGATTGATCACTGTTTAAAAATCAAACAATTTTTTACTAAAACAATAAGCTTTCATATGTAAAACTTTGCAAAAACAAATCTGGACCTTCCAGGCAGTCTGCTCAGGCAACAGGGAGTGAGAAGATTAAAGTGAAAGGAATCAGCAGTGGGACACAAACAGGAACAAGGCACATTTATCCTTTTATATGGGGCAGGTAGGAAGCCAGGTAAACTGCATAGCCCTAGGTGGCTCTGTACTCAAGAAAAATTAAGCAAGTTTTTTTGAGGTGAGGTAGTGCTGAAGATTTTGTGAATGGGAGCACATACTTCTATGCTGCAAATTCTGCCAATCAGTAAAAGCAAAATCTAAAAATAACCTGTAGGTTTGACTAGAACTGACATGAAAAACTAGCAAGTTGAGAACATCACTTTTTTGAAGGTGGTAATTCAATTTTGCACCAAAGGCAGTAGGGAAACTACATATCCCTGCACAAGAGTTTTTATGTATTTTGAGATTTTCTAATGGTCATGAGATGAACCTATTTTTATAACTCTGGATAAAATAATGCACTTAAATTTACAAAATGTTATGTTTGTAATTTTAGGTATTTAGGGTATTGCTTATCTGATGAAATATCCACTTTGGGAGGTCTCTAGTTATTTTCCATCTTACGTTTATAATGGATGGCTTTAAGTTAGAGAATGGCATTCAGGTCTCTACATGCTTTATGCTCTGCATGGAAACATTTCCCTCTATTAGAATGCTCAGATTTTCCTCTGTTACTTAACTCTGTTCATATTTTTGAAAACAAATTAAGTTGCAACAAATTGGTTTGTTAATCTTGATGTTTGCATGGAGTGAATGAAACAAACAAGATCTCCAAACCAATTGCCTTAAACTTTGGATGCAATCATGTCACTGTTGGAAAGGGAAAGTTGCTAATTTTGTTACATACTGACTCAGAGCAGACAGCTGGTAGAGAATGTTCTTATTCCAATCAAGCTTATTTTGTATAATGAGTTGGGCAAATGTACACAACTGGGTAAGCAATGTATATAAAAACAAAAATATGCAGCTCATTTAACAAAACACTGCCGATTATAGCGTTTCGAGCGCTCAGCAATGCGTGCAATTCCCCCAGCATGGCACCGAGCTAGATTGGCAGAACCAAAAATTTAACAGCACAGAGCAGAACTTTATCAACACACACCACTGAAGTAATAAAGCACACAAACCGAAGCACTCAGATGAGCAGCTGAACTCCGTCAAGTATTCCTGGTGATGGTTAAAATAGTCCATGCAGCTCAGCCAGTGGAGTGTGCAAAAATGTAATGACTACAGGATACACACTGGATACACACGCTGGAAAAATATGCAGCTTGCTCAATAAGGTATGCAAACAGCTTTGAACCGAATGCTGTCATAAAAGGCTGTGATACAGCAACCAAAGTTTTGCTGAACAAATCTAATTTTTAGTCTAATTTCTGTCTATACTTATATCCTTTAACACACCAGTAATGCAGTGTAAAGAGCAAAAGGACTAGAAACAAACTGAGCATATTAAAACACTTTTTTGAAAGAAAATTATCACTATTCTGAATTATTATATGAGTTATAGAGATGTACAAGATTGTCATCTTATAAGCAATATAATTGAGATATTCCAAAAGGAGTATTCAAGAATTTAAGAAATGTCAAGTTAAGAAAATAAAACTAGATTAAATGTACTTAAAATTCCCTATAAATTGTTCTGGTCTCCATAGCATCAATACAGAGAAAAATGGCAGAAATTTCTACAATGAAAATACTTGTTGGGTATTTGGGAATGTATGAATACCACTAAAAGAAGCAATATTCAAACTGATGCTGTACCAGAAATTATAATTCTGTGCTTTCACTTCAGATTTTGGACAAAATCTTAAATCTATTGCATTATTTTGACAAACTGATCTGCAATTTCTGGGTAGGTGGAAGAGGCATGGTGCAGAAAAGCCTCTCAGGACAGCACCGAGTCAAACCACGCTCTTGAGGATGCACCAGGATGTGTTGTGGCTTCACAGCATGAAGGAAGACAACTGCTGCAGTCTCAGGCTCTGTGCTTGGGCTGCCAAGTCTGAGACAGATGCTGGAGAACATGAGACAGGCAAGTTCTGCCCACTGAGAGAAGAAGGAGGACCTCTTTCCATAATTTGGGCAGTAAGTTCGAATTTGAAGGTATCTTGCTGATAAAACCATTGGAACAGAAAACAAAGGAAAAGCTCGGTACCTCCTTTAGCCTTAAAATTTACATAGAAATTGAATTTATGTCTAGTTTTCCTTATAGTCCTTTGCAGACTTACTTCAGGAATTAAAAGCACAAACAGGTATTAAAGGATGCTCAGTGTATTTAACACGAGCAAGATAAAGATGAACCATGAACAAAAGGAGGAAAGGTGGCTGAAATACATCATATTTTTTTTATTGCCAGCAGTTTTCCTGACTGGAGCTGGAAGGAGCTGCTGGCTATTTGGGGGGCAAGCACACAGCAGGGTGGTTTTGGTTTGGAGCTGAAGGCACTGAGAGTGGATGGTTGTATTGAGCATCATATTCCAACAGGCTGGTGGGAGCACAGGGTTCACCCAGCTCCCAGCAGGTTTTCCAACTGAAGCAGGTTTCCAAAAGAAAGTCACACCTTTGACAAAGGTTCAGTGCCTTCCTCCAGGATAAAGACACATTAGGTCCCTTCAAAAAGGCTCCCAGGTTTATTTTGCACGGTTTTCCCTGGCTGGCTGCTCACAGAAATAAATGTGCAGCTCTGGCTGACATTAAAAGANGCTGAATGCTACCAGTATGAGCTATCAAAGTACCTGGGGACCAATTGTTTGAAGTCTGTCATGAACAATTTCTTCATTTAACCAGCCAAAATAAGACAATCGGGCACTAAGTATTACTATTAAGACCTTTCAGCTGAAATTAAGTCTGAGCTTTTGTGCTTTGAATAAACATTAAAGATCCAAAGGTGGTGGATTCCATGGGGCTCTGCCTCACTTACACTGATTGATCTTGCTTTCCTCTCCTGTAGCTATTGCAGTGTTTTGTGAATTCCTGAAACCTGCACCTTTTTTTGAGTTGGGTTCTTGCCTTGGCAAGACTCTTGGTTATCCTTTCCTTCTTTTTTTTTTAAAAAGGTAAAGATGTAAATTTTCATCCCTTTAAAGGGCAGATCTACTTCAGAAGGAGAGAAAGAAAAAAAAAAAAACACAAAGAAAGAAAAAAGAACCAAACTCATGACTTGTGAGATTTTGAGACACCATTTATGAATGTGAGAAAGTGGCAACATGGGATTGCTGCCTGCTCACCAAAAAAAGTGCTGCATTTCGGTATTTGAGTCAGAAGGTCTTTAGGATNTCCTTTAGCCTTAAAATTTACATAGAAATTGAATTTATGTCTAGTTTTCCTTATAGTCCTTTGCAGACTTACTTCAGGAATTAAAAGCACAAACAGGTATTAAGGGATGCTCAGTGTATTTAACACGAGCAAGATAAAGATGAACCATGAACAAAAGGAGGAAAGGTGGCTGAAATACATCATATTTTTTTTATTGCCAGCAGTTTTCCTGACTGGAGCTGGAAGGAGCTGCTGGCTATTTGGGGGGCAAGCACACAGCAGGGTGGTTTTGGTTTGGAGCTGAAGGCACTGAGAGTGGATGGTTGTATTGAGCATCATATTCCAACAGGCTGGTGGGAGCACAGGGTTCACCCAGCTCCCAGCAGGTTTTCCAACTGAAGCAGGTTTCCAAAAGAAAGTCACACCTTTGACAAAGGTTCAGTGCCTTCCTCCAGGATAAAGACACATTAGGTCCCTTCAAAAAGGCTCCCAGGTTTATTTTGCACAGTTTTCCCTGGCTGGCTGCTCACAGAAATAAATGTGCAGCTCTGGCTGACATTAAAAGGGAAAAAAAAAACAAACACACCATAGAACACCACAAAATTCTGCCTGAGGCAGACACCTGGCACGGAAAATTTTGTGTCAAATCATTACAAGTATGAGAAGTTTTAACTAACTGAAAATAGGGTTTGCAGTAGGAAGTGTCAGGCCTTCTTAATATTGATGTAACATACATATATTAAATATTTAAAATTATATANCAGATCTACTTCAGAAGGAGAGAAAGAAAAAAAAAAAAACACAAAGAAAGAAAAATGAACCAAACTCATGACTTGTGAGATTTTGAGACACCATTTATGAATGTGAGAAAGTGGCAACATGGGATTGCTGCCTGCTCACCAAAAAAAGTGCTGCATTTTGGTATTTGAGTCAGAAGGTCTTTAGGATCTTTTCTGACAAAGCATCTCATACAAAGCTGTACAAAAATAAATTACACTGGAGGGACTTCCAAATGGCAAGAAAAAAGTGTCACCTGCAACTGTTATCAATGCTGAAGAAAACAAGTAATATAACAGTCAGGTCTGTGCAAAATCCCCAATGAGAACTTACAAATAGCGTTTTTCTGACCTTTTCAAATTTAAATCATTCATTACTGCTAACATTTTAAAATAAGCCATGCTTTTCTTTTCCCTTTGTAGGAACACTTGTCCTTTCAAATGGAAAAGTTTTTAATATTGACAGCATTTAGCCTTTTTCTCTTCAGCTAAGGAGCTTTCAAAACCTGCTGATGCTCAGGAGGGGAACATAAATTCTCACTTTCAGAGGGGGGAGGATGATGGGGACCACTGAGAGCTCCACCAGCCTCGCTCATCAGCTGCACCTGTGTCTTGTTAACTGGAAACTGTCGAGTCTTTACAACACAACAAAATTTTAGGAAAGTGACGCAGCAAATGTATTACAGATTGTGAGTTATTAGTGTTTTTCCCTCGGTAGAGATCTTCCTTTAGTTACTTGAAAGAGAGGAATGCTGAAGTCTGGGATGTTGCAAAGAACAACATTAAAAAGAGACCCAAAGGATTTTAATACAGCAACACCTCTGATATAATGCTTTGCTAACTATTAAATTAGTTTAGCCTTTATTGTGGTATTTCTCTGTGTGTGGGAGATATTCTTGGGTTTGATGCTGCCCAGCACCCTTAAGCTGTGTGAGTTTTTTTCAGGTAATGGGGTTTAACTGTGTGTCAACAGCAAAAAATACTTTTACAAATAATTACTAGTTTAGGCATTTGCTCTGTTATCTGTCCTTCGTGGCAGTTCTTTCTTTGCCCTCAAACTAATATGCTGAGGCAAGACCCACAGGAGGTGCAAGACCTGTGCAAGCCAGTGTTCCTTCCCCATTTGGAATTTACTTTTACCTCACTAGGTTCTATGGCAGGGGGAAACTGTGGAGAAGACCCTCTTCCAGCAGAAAGCTTTCAAAAGGATTTGCAGAGGAATTGCTACTCCCTGTGTAATCCCATGGTGTGGACTGACCACTAACCTGGCTTCCTTGTGTGACCTGTTGGACTTGAAAATTATGAGAGCAAGAGTCACTCCAGGTTTTCCCAACTCAACTTTTTTTTGGAAAAACAGCAACTTTTTCAATGAACAGAATAACAGTATTGTTCTCTTGCAATCATAAGTCAGCTTTCTGTTCTAACTTTTCATCTGAACATCAATAATCTGACACTTTCAATTGAAAATTCAGAAATGTCCATTTGGAAAGCCAGCAGTTGTGTAATTAGGCTGACTCCTGTTCCTTGCTCCCTTGGGCCAAAATCTCCAATAGAATTGCAAATGTGTCACAAGACATATATTGAATTGCGTTGATTCATCAAAAAGAAAATAGCACAAGTCCTGACAGGGCACATAACCAGGCTACAGAGTTATTTAAAACAAGTTTGAAGCTGAAACCTTCTTGCCACTTTTTTCCCCCATTCTTTGTAGCTAAAGGTCAAAATTTTTGCAAAAATAACAAAGGCATCCTTATTTAATCAGCTTGGGGGGGAAAAAACAAGTACTTTTATTATTTCCTATCTCTTAACATATATGCAGTCTTTGGCAAAAGAGACACTTCTAGTTCCATTGCTGGGAAATTGCAGAGATACAGGGAGGTGAGAGCAACTTTTTATTTGCTAACTGACAGGTGCCTGAGCCCTGTTGCTCATTGCCTTTTTCCACATCCATGAATATTTTCAGGAATCAGTAGTACAAGAAAACAGAGCATAGTCTTTCTCTGAGACTTTCTCAACCAGCTAAATTATTTCCTAATAGATTCCATGCCACATTGCAGCCACTGCCAGATGACATTTGAAGTAGCATCATGTATTAAACTCATTCTGCATAATTACAGAAGCTATCCATGTTTAGGTTCTACATTCTTTTCAATCAATATTATGGCTGCAGGTGGATAGTAACAGCTGGCTGTTCTGGAACGTGTTAGCAAAATTTGCGGATATCTTACATCCCTCAAGAGGAAGCAGCTGAAAAGACTTACATTTTCCTTTTCCTAATAGAAATTATTTAGCCAGTGAGAAGAAATGCTGCAAGGTTTTGTAGGATTTGAAATAGTTATAATAGTAACATGTTCTTGGTGGTACAAAAAGATAATGCTACCAATGAAATATTTTCTAGTCCAAATCCCCTTCATGGTGCAGGGCCCACAGGAGGCTTCAAAACAATGAGATCAGTCTGGAAAAGGGAAAGGGCCAGAAAAAGTCACCCCATATAGGAACTATGGTAAGAACCAAAAGCCCATGTTTATGAGCACTGGCATAAAATGTGTCCTGAAGAGCAGAGCATGAAGTGACACCGAGTTCATATGGGAGCATTCTGCACACTCTGCACAGACTGCTTTTCTGGGCTTGTCATCAAGTGCAAATCAGCCCGTGATCCAGAATCAAAGCCTCCCTTACCAACAAGGGATGCACTTCCCAACAAATTAGACCCTGGTGATGGACACCAAAGTGGTGCAGAGCTTAAAGCATGCAGGTGGAGTGCTGAACACCCTCACCCAAAATACTGCAAGGCAGCAGGTGACAGTGGCACTAACAATGACAGAGTGGCACAGATATTTGTATGGATCATGATTTTGCTCAATCCCTAAACACACAGAAGGTAACAATCACGATTTAAATAGCATGCAAACAGAAAGGCAGAAATCCATCTGATACCCAGGCTGGAAGATGAGAATGAAAAAGCCTTTTCAAGTGTAGGTCCTTGTGAGGAAGATAAAGAAAGCCCTGTTAAGGGAGAGATTTGGATGAAGCTTTTCCAGCAATTGTTTACTTTGTATTTTTGCAGCTGGCATTTTTCACAGTTAAAAGCTAATGTTTGTCTGGAGCTTGTGGGAAAATTCTGTGGGGGAAAAGAAGGAGATGATAACACATAGAAGGCAAGACAGGATATATGGGAGAGCTCAAAAACCAGCACCAATGTATTTGCCTCAGTGTTCTCCGATGGGTTAGAAAACAATGACATTTTGATGTGTACAGCCCCTGGTTAGTACTGCCAGTGGTCTTGGTCATGTTACTATGATCATAGCCTTGCAAACATAAACCCTCTCTATTTACTTCTCCAGGAACTAAGCACAGATGGGCTTTGTGTCCAGGTTATTCATGGAGGTCCTTGGTTTTCCTTTTATTTTCTTTAATTCAAGCATTTTAGTAGCTATTACAATGAAACCTTTGAACCTTCTATGTTCTTCCATGCATGGCTCTGAATAGTAATAGAATAAAGGTTTCCCATATTGTACAGCTCCTTTATATTTAGACAGAATTTGAATTGGATCCTTACTGGAGTAGCTGCAGTGCTGATGAAAAAAAAACCCTATTTTTTGAGGGAAAATATAAACTATATGCTATCAATTTCATGAAAATAAGGGATATTGTTATAGCATGTACCCTCTAGTTTTCCTTTGCAAAATTAATAATCCATTTCATTTCTATATAGCAGGGTTAAAATACTGGGGTTTTTTTCTGCTCTTTCTAGCTGAATCCTTTTGCAATACTGCAACATTCACACAATTCACCGATTTCTGTAAGAAAATGTAATCGATGTGTTAGTGTACATTGGAATCTTAGCATTGACAACCAGGAGCTTGCAGTATTGATTTGAAAAAAAATGCTCATGATTTCTACAGTTCTTCAGCACTATTTCTTGTATTTTCAATTTTCACTGCTTAGAATTCCACTCCAAGAGTCTAACTCATGTACTAACAGACTATTCAAAGTTTTGTGCTTCAAAGGAAAACCCAAGGGTAAGTAGAAGGAAATCTGATGTAATTCCTGCTATTTTTTTTGTGTACCTATTTGACATTTCGAGTAAGACCTCAGAACTGCCTTAACCAACCCTAATAGTAAGGGGATATATGAATTGTACTCAAAGCTTTAAAAATCCCATTCTGAAGGTGAAATGCTGAATGTTAGATTCAAATGCTGATCTCTGTCTGTTTGCAAAGGTGATTCACAGCATGTGGAATAAACATGTTTTGGCAGTGTCATGAACAGAACAGCTAAACAAAGGAACAGGGAGGATTTCAATAGGAAAGTTAAGTGTCTTAAAGCAAGGTGGCCTGTGCTGTATTTGTGTAACACAGGTGTCATTCCCCTCTGGTATTCCTCCCCGGCACTGGAAAGGGGAAAAAAAAGCCCAGCAATGGCAAATTCTCCTTACTGAGGTGAGCAGTATGACTGCAGTCCAGTCAGTCAGGTCCTTTTGCTTTCAAATGCCAGAGGTAAAACTTCATTTTGCCCTGCCGGAGCTTAAAATGTGGATAAAAAACTCTGTGTTCAGAAAACACATAAATATTTAGCTCCACTTTAAGTGTTCCTAGAGGCTTAAAGTTAAGCAAACATTCCCACTTTCTTGCTGAACAGGGGTGGATTTCTGATTCAGGATTTAAGACAGCCTAGAATTATGGGAGAAAGATGCTGGGTTTGCCAAAAATCCCATAGGCACCATTTATCCTTAGCAAGTGATCACTGTAGATTGGAAGTGACATTTCTGCAGCTTTGGGATGCAGCAACATTTTTATTACTGTTACAGATCAACTTTAAGTGTAACATTGTTTTGTTAGTTTATGTAAATCACTCTGCTGTATGAATAAAAGGAATTTGGAAATGGATCGCTCATCTTTATTGGCTTTGAAGTACTGAGTATTTGGTACTTTGCTGAAACTATCATATTCTATTGAGTTATATGAAATATTGCTCAGATACTAAGCAAGTCTCAGCACAAATTCTGGTAATTTTCCATCAAAAACAAGGCTCCAAAAAGATATAAATATGGTATCTTTCTAAAAAAAATTGTATCATGTACAGCCAAAGCCCCTTTCAATATGATACAGATTTGATTTTCCTTCAGATCCCTTCCAAAAGGTAGAGTAGAAACCTGCTGTGAGGTGCCCTCCTGGTAGAGAAAGCATCATCTTTAAATGGTTGCTTATTCTTCTGCAAAGCAACAGTAACAGCAGGCTGCTATGAGGCTACTATGAATGCTCTGTGCATTTTAACAGGTAAATTCTGCATTCTTTAATATGCCAGGTTGATGGAATATTCAAAGTTGCTGAAAACCCTTCTGGGGAAATGTGAAAATTGATAACATTGCTCCTCATAACTCAGTATTTTAATACAACATCTCAATATTAACTGTAATGCCGCAAAAAGATCTTTCACACTTTATGTTGTTCAGTTTTTTCATTTTGGAAAAGACTCAAGTTTTTTTGGAAACCATATGTAAATATAATTCCTTTCAGATTTCCTAGAATTTTAAAATTGTAACAGCAGAAGGTACAAATTATTAGCAAAAAAAAAATTGTAATCAAAGATCCAAAACATTCCTCAGTTCCCTTACGAAGTAATCACAGTTGATCATCTCTCATTTCCCAGAGTATCATTTAAGCCCTGAGCTTTCCAGAACACTAATGCAGTTTACATTTATTTTTACTGCAATGCATTTGATAAGTTTTCCCTTGATTTTACTCATATCTATAGTTACATCACCTCATGAACACTGCTCTGACAGCCAGCCTATAACCGTGTATCACAGAGGCAAAGCTCTGCAAACACTATTTTGGTGGCCAAGCCTGGGGAGGGGAAGGAACCCACTTATCACTAGGGAGGCAGGAAAATACAAACAAAAACGTGCATGCAGTGGCAGGAGCAGAAGACTTTCAGTAAACAAAAAATGCTAATATGACCTTAAAAATAATGAGGAGTTTCCCACAAAATTGAAACAGTGCTCTGTCACCAAAGCACAAATTCCCATTGCATGGGAGAATGCTTTTCTGTGGTCCTTATGCACTTGACACTGGATTCAACAGGAATTTTAGTTATGCCAGGAATAAAGATTGAAGCTGCAAATGTGACTGTGAGAAATAAAACGGTGATTCAGATTTGGGCTGTCAGCTGCAAGAGCAGCACACTGGGTGTCTCAAGAGGGTGAAATACATGGCTTAGCACTGCCCTAGTTCTGGATCATTAGGGATTTTCTCAGCATAAATCAAAGAAATCTTTATAAAGAGTCCAGCCTCAGCCCAGCTGCTGAGATCCCCGGGGTGGGAGAGCTGAGTCATCCACGCCCCGTGGCAGCACTGACTGCAAACTTTGCCACCCAAAGCTCCCCCAGATGGGACCTTCCTTCCTTCCACGGGTGACAGTGGCAGCACTGCACTGGTAACCTGCCACAGCACAGCCTCACATCAAAATTTCAAATATCCTCTCCTTATGTCTGTGACTCCTGTACAAATAAACTTGCAGAATGCAGTCCCACATCAGCACATAAAAACCTTGCCACTAAAAAAATAATAATAAAAAAAATTAATAAAGTGCAAATGAGAAAGTCATATACAAGTAAAAAATTATACAAGAGAAAAAAGAGAAGCTTCAGAATTAATCACTGCAACTCAGACTGTGGAAAGACTCCCTTATCAAGTCTAAGAGGGGTAAAAAGAAAATAGGAAAAGCAGAGAAAAGCAAACAGAAGTTGTTGTTGTAAGAGTCTGTGGTCTGGGAAGGAAAAAGCTGCTAAATCCCCTCCTGGAGCTCATTTCTGTAAATATACAAGTATTTTGTACTGCTTGCTAAAGGAAAGGTTACAGCTCATCATGAACCAGAACCCTGTTAAGAAAAAAGAACATAAACATAAAAAAGAGGAAATTTTTACTTCACTCCCTTGTGCTTTTCACTTCACTCCTTCAGGCCCTTGTGCTTTCCCTGTGTCTGAAGGCAGTTCTAACAGTGCTGTTTATTTGTCTGTACCATGCCAGTTCCTATGGAATGCTGACATAAAAATATGACCATGAAGATTTGTCCATGTTAAAAAATGCCCGTCTTCCAAAAATGAGTATGGTCAAAAAAAAAATGAGTCAGGTTCCCTCTTTTGGAAAGAGGGAGAACAATTCCTCTTCTCATATTGTTCCTCACAGCACATGCTTTGAGCCTTTTTTTCCTCAAGGAATTACTTTTAAAAGCATGCCAATAGGAAAAAAAAAACCCAACTGCCTTGCAGGATAGATTAAAATTTTGTCCAAGTTTGTAACTCTATTACCCTAACAATAAACCAGATTATAGGATATTTTACTAGAACACTGACAATTCTAAAACCTATTAAAAATATCAACAAATCAATAAAGATAAGGCTGAATTGTACATATAAGGAACATTTTCTTTATTGAACAATTCTTATAGATCGCTTTGAAATAACATTGTTCTAGATGTTTGCTTGGATGATCTTATTGCTGAGTTTCAATGTGATAACTACAGCAGTTCTGCATTATGTCCTCACCAACAGCAAACAAGCAGAAGAATGGAAAGACATTCAGATATAAACATATATGAAATCTCTTGTAAACAGCTTCAAGGGTTTAATCACATTAACAGCATGTTTATTATTAAAAAATTTTTTGCTAAAACACAGCTGGGAAAAGAAAGAGTTTCATTACAAAACACAACCCCTGGTAAACATGTTGAATTACTCTAGTTAGTTACTTCTGTGTTATAGAATAGAATTGGTAAAGAATTATGATCCTTTATGTATGCATGAAATGTAAACCAGAGAAAAGGTCTGGTAAATTGAAAATACCTGTTTTGATGTTTATAAAAATGTTTTCTTTGCATCTTATAAATTTCTGTATATAAATACAAGGTTAGCAGAGTAAATTATAGTTTGAAACCAGGACAGCTCTGGTCCCCAGAATTTGGTACTGTTGACCACAAAAGGATTTTAAGGTTTATTTTAATCTTAATAGATTTTTAATTGAGCTAAAGTACTTATTTCAGCACCAGAAAACATGTTATGGCAGACTCCATTTTCTAATATACACATAAGTTTCCCAAAGAAAGATACCATTGCATAGCCAGATTTTTCTTAGGAGAAAGTCAGGGCAATTCATTTCTCTTTGCTTCTTTCACCCCTGGGAGGACCTCTCACAATAAGAATTGTCAGTGCCTGATTTATAATGGCAGATCTCAGGTTTGATTCTGGCAGCTTTTGATCTCTTGATGGCCCAAAAGCTTTCAAATACAGAAGAATCTGATGCTTTTTTGGCATCCTGCAGTGTGCCTAAACCTCAAAAGCAAGTTTTAGTCCCAGAAGTGAATTACTGAAGCAATGTAAACAAAACACAAACGTCACAAAATGATGAATATCTCAAACAAAATGTCTTTGTCAGACAGATGACAACCTCAGATCACTTGAAAAGCATTTGTAGAAACTCTGCAATCTGCAAACAAACTTCTGTTTTACAACCTAAAACTAAAAAGTACATGAAAACAATGAATTTTTAAAATGGCAAATATTCTTCTTTTGACATTCATATAAAAATTCCAATATCTCCATTCTTTTAAACATTTAGTCCCTGTAAAAAAAGATCCCTGCATGTTTCTACACCACAGAAATGTACATAACTACCCAGTCACAACATAGCTGTCAGAAAAAGGAAACAAGAGCTCCACTGAACACTGTCTTCAACAAAGCTCTTGTATCTGATTTTTTGAAAAAGAGCAGAATAAATGAGAGGCAAAATATTTTATATCATTTGAAGAAATAACTTTTGAGGACTATGTGACAATGAGAGCTATTTTATCCCTAGAAACCTCTTCTTGGATAGTCTCTAGGTTAGGTAAGACCTCCAGACAAATGCAGAAAACAATTGTACATTTCAAATGGGAGAATGTCTGGCTTTTTTCTCTATTATTCTTTAAGTCTTAGCAAAGCTTAAGGTTTTCTTTTTTCATTGTGATGATGGAAAGGGAAGGCAGAGAGGAAGGAGAGGGAAGGGACCACGCTCTGCTACAAAAGGTGTGGGCAATGTTTGTTTAGTTTTTTATTTTAGCACAAAGATGCAGTAAAAGTGGTTTTTTCAACCAATTTTGAGGTTTATGTCCCTCAGTGCTGCTTTCAGGTTGCAGTGGATGCTGTAAAATACCAGATCTATGCCTCAGTCAATTAGACATTATGCTTTACCTTTTTTTAAGCAAACTGGAAACACAGATAAAATGCTGTAGACTCGCAGGCTTGATACTGTAACCTTTTTATACCAGCTATAAATACATTAACATAAAGATAGTTGCTATAATATCATTACTGGGAATCAAGGCACTTTGAAAATCTTTGCTCCTTGTGCCAATTTGTGGTGGAGTTAAATTAGCAATAAAGCTCTGTAGTAGTAACACAGCCATTAGTAAAAAAAAAAAAAATTAAAAAAAAAAAAGTGAGAATACACTTGGAAATAATTCAAAGAGATTGGGGAATGACAGCAGAGGATTTGCCAGACTAATGAAATTCCTTGTTCCTAACCTTTAAATACCTGAGTGTACTGTACAAGGCCCCATTCTGACTAAATCTGTGCTGTTAGGTTTACAAATAAACCTGCTAAACCTTTTGCATTATTGATCAGGGATGGCATGCTTAGCCCACATGTCCTATTTACATTCTATTTCTTTTACACTTCTAAGATATAATGTGTCTTTTACAAAACATTTTTCCATATAAACCCTGCAGTTTGTGTTCTTCATACAATTTAATGGCTGTAAGCAATTTAGAAGGTTAGTCTTTGAATAGTAGATAAAACTGGCAATATTTATTGGTAAATAAATGCCTAATTATAATAATTTAGGAACATTTCCAATATCATGTTTTTTTCTAAATAAATAGCCGCAAAAATTCTCTCCTTCATATAACAATAATACTTAAATAAAGACTGTGTAACAACTTACATCATTTTAATGTTACCATGAAGAATTTTCGCACCTATTCTAAACAAAATGCAAGATTTTTTAAACTTAAAAATAAGAAATAAATATGTGGATTCAAATATAGCAAATTTAACCCCGTGTTCTGCACAGAGACACACTAAGCCTACCTTCCCAAGGCTTGTAAAAGAGAGGCTGGCACTGCACCAAAGACAAATTTAGATGAAACGAGCCAGGTCTTGAAAAATTTTGTGTTTCAGGACAATTGGGAAAAATTCTTACTCCTTATTCCTGCTTTCTGAGGAATGTAATGATCAAATACGCTTTAACAGTAGGTGTGCTACTCGCCCCCACACACTTTCTGACCAGAATCACCCCATAAATTCTTTAAAAGGACCTAGAAAGTTTTCAAACAGTTCCTCAGGTTCCAAATCTGCCCATTTGTACCACCAGGCATTTTAAGTGTCAGTGTTTCTGAAGTCAGAAAAGGAAAATCATCAGCCACTTCAAGCAGGTCCTGCTTTGACATCAGAAAGTCAATTCACTCAGCTTAGCAGCATTCAATTCTCAACAACATTTTGTTCTGGGTCTCTGTCAAGTTATTCTAGGCTGTGAAATTGTCAGGAATGATGGATGACTATCAGCCTTCTGCTATCTTTTTCTTTCTCCTTAGAGATTTGAGGCTGCTGACTGCAAAGCAAATTCCTCTTTTCTCTTTTTTTTGCACAACACACCAAATGAACAACAGTAATTATGAGAAAGCCTACACTACAATTATTTTAGCACTTAACTTTGTATTGACATCTGTAAGAGACAGAGCTCTCTAGATTGATTAGCAATGATATAGCTTCCTGCCTTTTACTACTATTGCTGCAGTCATCCTTTACATGCAATTTGTTCAAAATAAAAACCCCCACTGTTTTTTCTCTTAATATTTTAAATTAAAAATTGAACTAATCACTGAAATATTCTAATACTTATATTAATCTAGGGCATTTTTACTACTATACTAGTATTTCAAACTGTGTAGTATTTGTAACACAATCAAAGCTGACTAAAGAGAATAATTTAAGGATAACGGGATTTTGTTGGGGAATATGCTAAAGCTACATTATTTGTCCAGGTTGAAATCCTTGCTTGAACAAATCCTGTTTGGCCAGCCTGGCCTGTTTTGCAGTCCTGGCATATACAGGGGAAAAATTACTGAAAAATTACTGACAGAATTTGATGTCAAGAATTTAAACCGTGTACTAAAACTAAATACAGAAAGAAACATCCGGCCTGGAAATGAACAATTTTTGGGAGGAAAAATGCAACAGTGAGAGAAAATAAACTGGAACATCCTTCAAATCCATGCCAATTATAATCCAGTCTCCCATATTTCTATTGTATTCAAAATAACTGCAAAATTTCTCACAAGCAGCTCTCTAGCAATAACAATACATTAATTAATCTCCATTACTCTCAGTCACAAAGCTGTTCCTTTCAATTACACATCAGATCTGCTCAGCTCACTACACAGGGCTGCACACACACAGTGAGATGGAGCCTGTTCCATCCCAGAGCATGGACAATCCCGAAAATCAGATTCAGCACCCCCAGGGAAACCATTATCAGATATCATCATCATTGCCTTTAACATCAGATTCAAACAAAACCAGAACATTTTCCAAAAATCCTCAATAATGCAGAAAGATTTTCCCTAAATATGCCCCAGGAGGCCAAGGGCTGATACTGATGTATTCCATCACATGAAATACATGGGAGGTAGAAATAAAAGTTTGTCCCCCATAAGTTCCTATTATGAGGCAGGAAATATTTTTGTTTAGAATTTAGAAAATATGAAACTGGATGCATACAAACGGGGTAATATCCACACAGAGATTTCCTCCTTGACCTTTTTTATTTTAAATTCACTTTTTATGCTGAGTAGTTGCGTTCTGTTTCTTTTAAATAGCACATGTTGCACGCACAGACATTTAGTACAGGTTTGGTGGGGTTATAAACTAATTTGCTATTGTCTCAGCATTCTCTCATTTCCCTCAGCTTCACTGATGGATAACCATTTTATTATGGGATAATTCTCAATGAGCAAATCCAAACTAAAAGATACAGACTACAGAAAAACAGAAACTCTGCTACCTAGAAAAACAAAATCTGAGGAATAATGGCAAAATTCAGCTCAGTGCCTTTGCGTGACATCCTGCTACCACCCCTGGATTCACCAGACTATATTGAAGGTCCTATCATTTGTTATGTGTTTTTATTTTATGTTCACTGTACAGAAGTACTCACCAGGAAACCAGGGATGGTTTCAGCTGGTGTTAACAGCAAATTACCTTCATGCTTTGGCCTGTTGTGACAGAATTCTGTCACAGCACTTTCAAAGGCATTAATAAGTGTTTAAACTGCGTGGTTCACTCCCACAAAAATATCAGAAGGTCAGTTTAATTTTTCTGAACTTCAATATATAAAAGTTGACTTCTTCTAGGTTTTAGAAAACCAAGCAGCTTTGATCTGTGAGCAGAACATGCTTTTCAGCACAACACTTGCATACAGGGATTTGATCACTGTTATGGTGAACCAGAGGTTATATTAATTTTACAGAAAAAAAATTGACTGAAAAAAAAATCAAATCAGCCCAAATTGAAGTTTCAGAATTTCATCATAAATAGAATTGTCCCCACCTTACTTGAAAAAATTAGTTTCAAACATAGGGTCACTACCAGGTCAAAGACTATCAGGATCTTTAATCTAAAAATCTGTAATATATGGAGTCAAATTTTACATTGAAGGTACCTAATCAGTGGGACTATATTATCACAATTAATCCTTAATCAGATCAATTAACTTGCTGGTATGTTTAAAAAAATTGTCAGTCTTTTCCTGGAGTAGAAAAATGAATATAACCTCTCCTAGGAAATGTCCTAAATGTCTCCCTCAAAAAGTCATTAGCTGGAATCAGTGGTATATGGTAACTTAATGTCAGAAAAAGAGGTAACAGACGTTAACAGTCCCTTAATGAGATGAAATGCAATTTAAACTGTAATCTCATTACCTAAAAATAAATAAACCTCTTCTGCTTTACCTTTTGGACTTAGCTTAGGCCTATTTGTTTTATCTCCATTTAGATTTCAACTTTAATCATATCTCAGAAGCTTTTACACAGTTGCAGTAGCAACTGAGTTTGTCTACAATATTTGCTTGCTTGTAGCTGTTTACTCTGAAATTTCTCATTTGCTGCCAAATAGAAGGCAATGTCCAAAGCCATAGAGCAGAGATAACAGTTTAAATCTCACTATCAAGAGAATCACCTTCTCAACAGAAAAGTTGGAACCATATTAAATTAAATAATACTTTATCTTCAATGCATTCATTTATTTTTCTTACACCAAAAGTACCCAGATATGTGTATAAATAAATGTGGCATGAATGCTTTTTTATCATTTTACAACATGATTCTAATATTGTTATCTCCTAGCTTGTAAGAATGCAGAACCTTTATTGGTAGCTCTGTGAAAAAAAAATTATGTATGGATACCTGCCCATATTATATAAAAAACTAAGAGGGAATGAGAGGGTAAAAGAAGTATATTCTTATTCATGCATGTAATCTATTAAATACTGATTATTAATATCTGCAGCAAGAATGAGTTTAAAAGGAATTTCCAAAAAGAAAAGCAAACCCCTTACCACTCCATGAGACATTTATGCACAAAGTACTGTATGAACAGTCTTTCAAGGAAACCATATGAAACTAAAGCCAAATTAATACCCATTTCCCCAAAATTTCAACTACGGCATGTTTTCCCTCTAACCCATCATTATGCTCCAGCCAGGCAAAAGGCTCACATTCACCAATTTTCTTTGATTATATTCTGTGTAACGTACATACCCCATGTATTAAGCAGAAATTAAAATGCTTCTCCCTCCCAAGTTTATGAACCAGAAGTCATCTGAATAAACTTACTGTATTCTCAAATTTGCAAGATGAGAGTGGGTGCCTTTGGAAAAGGTCATATTTTCCCTGTCATTCTCCACCCTGTTGTGGTTGGCTCGTGCGGGGAAGAGATGATGCTGACTCTAGTTCAGAAAGTTGAATATTTTTTTTCTGACTATATTTCAATACATGATTATATATTTAAAGAGGAGCTCTTAAAACTACACCTTAACTTCTAGCTATCATATCTAACTACTGTCACTGTAACTTAACTCGTGACTCCCTCTCAGGAGGGAGTCCAGGCACAGGTGCATCCCATTGGCCATCAGGGCTAAACAATGTCCAGCAGTGTCTAATCAACCAATCACTTCAGGTAAATAATTCTCCAATACATTCTACATGGAAAAACAAGGGACAGGAATAGAAATTGTTTTCTTTTCCTTCTCCTCTCTGCTCTTCTATGAAACTTTCTTCAGGGAGCAGACATGTAAGCACTACACCACCCCTCTCCAAATTCTTTTTTTTTTTAATCAGAAAGAGAATATTTTCTATGTTAAATAACTCTTAGCACCCCAAAATAAACTATAGCACTCTGGAAGCTGAGTTGTTCTCCTAGACAACTCCACCAGGGGCTCTCTGGCACCATTTTGCACCAGGGCATGGCTTGGGACAAGTTGACTCACGCTCATAAAAACAAACAAGGAGTGACAACTAAAATAATGAGGCCAGCTGGAAGCCCAGTTTGTGGAGAGCAATGCCACAGAGGGAGGCCCCAGTTTGGGCTGCACAGAACTGGTGAGGTTTCCATGTAAGGAGAAGTCACCCTCACCCTTTTGGTCACCTTGGGGCAGACACAGGAAAACTTTGTAATACATTATTCAGGTACACAGCGTTTTACTTGGCACATCATGTTTTTCTCTAAGATGTGCAATTCTGCTGTTTTCAGGTGTCAAATTTAGTTTCTTGAAGCTTGAATATGTTACTTAGATCAGATTTACGAGAATTTTTTAAACTCTCACATCCATCTTCTCTTTAATAAACCCATAAAGCCCTTTTTGTACGTTCCTCAGTGAACTGTCTTTTCCTCTGATGTATTTGAAAATGAAAACAGATAAAAATTCTGCAGAATTTGGGTAATGGAGAAGAAAAGGATTTCAACATTGGCCATTTCCTAGCTGAAGATTCCAGAAGTATGCATGTAGGTCTATAGACCTCAGTAGTTCTCAGAAATGAAATATATTTTACTGAATAAATCCTTTTTCTTCCTTTCACTTCTGTCATGATTTGTTTTCAGGTGAGTTGGATTTTTGACAGAACTTGTTGAAAATGTAATGGTGTAACCTATCCATTAATCAAGGAATTATTTCAAAGCTGAGGAATTATCAGATTTCAGACACCATCAGAAACAGGAAAAGTTTTGAAGCACTGTGAGAGAAACTTAAGTAACATTCAACCAACTCTGAGTCATGACCATCTTTTTTATTCTCACAGAATTAAAATATTAAAATTGAGCAATCTTCACTGGATATTCAACTAAAAAATTTTGTAGATAGAACATTCTCAGAACCTTGACTTCTACAGGATATAAAGATATTTATCTCATGGCCACGTCTCACCCTTTTCATGTTTTAAAGGCTGATCAACCGAGATATCAGTAATATTTCAAAAAGAAATTATCAGGACTCCTGTTATATGCCTGCAAGTAAAAATTATATTTTTATATTATGCCTAATAGGGGAAATAATCAAAATCAAATATTTATTCATATTTTTTCATAGTTATTCATATTTAGTCTGCAGCCAGTCTAGTGCCTCTGTAAGTGAATAGTAGCATTATCAGCTGCAAAAGATAACATGCCCTTAAAGTTCAAAATGTGTGGTTCCACCCTACCTTTCATATGACCTGATATTTCTGAGACACTTTTACTTCCTTCTTCAAAGTAATCAAACAGACATATAGGGCTGAAAAACTATTTTAAAAAATTGATATTGTGGTTTTGAAATCTCAGGAGCCGTGGAGAAGAACATACCTTTTCAACCAAGCTTTTAATTATTTTTTCCCCAGCTCGAGAAAAGAGATAACATCGTTTATTCTGCAGTATCCCCACACATCTCATTTCAAATCATTTCAAATATATTGATACTCCCAACACTGAAAGCCCTCCATATCCCCTCTGCCATATCCCCTGGAAAAACCTTACTGCCCATGCCAGCCCTCCCAGGGGCAACAAAATTCAATTTTGCCTATGCTGCTGACAAGCCTTAAGCTGCCTCTGATATGAATAATAAGCAATGATCCCATTGGACTCAGCACTGCACAGAGACATAACAATGAGTTGGTCCCTGCCACAAAAGCTTACAAGCTAATTAATGAAAAAACAGGTTTAGTCCTACGTGTAAAACAATGCAAAGATGTAAATGGGAGTCCCATGGTGAGTGGTCCAGTACTGCATGAGGTACTGCAAAACTTTTAGTCCAAAAAGGCAGGACCTGGGGACATTTCTAAGTTACCTTAAAATTACTTTCCTAAAACCAGGCAAAGAAGAAAGGTGAAGGGAAATGTTAAAGGAAGAGGTTGCAGTTGGAGCTGTCTCTGTGCTATAGGCTGGGGTTTAATCCACTTATCTCAGTCTGTTGTTTTTCCCTAATCTTGGCATTTAAGCACTTTGTGATTCTTTCACTTCACTAAAAAAACCAGAATGATCACATTAAAGTATTCCTCCTTTGTGACTTTTAACAATTTAACAAGAGAATATAATCCAACACAGCATTATATCCTCCTACAAACAGGTAGAGGTGATAACTCTAAACTGTGTGAACTGCACTTTTTATCTCTCTGATGTTACTATTATTAACTGTTTCACTGTGGATAATTTTAGCACAAACATATAGCAATTCTACCTTACAGTCAAAAAACAACATTACATTTCTTCAAACCATGAAGAATCCATCTTCCACAATGCTTCCTCAACCCCAGCAACTTTTTTTAATACTTTTTTAATGAACTATTTGGCAAATCTGCTGCAGCATGAAAACAAACTATTAAATTCAATGAAATATAAATAGCTCGAGGTGCTACTAAGAAAAAGGATGCACAATAACACTTTAAACAGTGGCTTCCAGTCTGGGTGAAAATACCAGCTGCAGTGATATTCCCACTGGAAAGGTGTTTTAAGTGCAGTGGCACAAAGCCTGTAGGATTCATTTGCAGAAGCCTCCACAAGTGTTTTCCCCAGGGTTTACACCTACCTGCCTGTGTGCTCTAGAGTGTGGGAAATTCCCAGGGCCATGCCTACTGTCTCATTCCTTTTTTTTACAGATTCTGTATGGCTGCAGGCTCCAGAGCATCACTGCTATAAGCACCAGGAGGCTTGAGGAAAAGCTCCTTGAATGTACCCAGGTAAAACTCTGTCTAGACAAGAGAAGTGAGGCAGTTTGAGTCACAGAATTTTGGGGTTCAAAAGGAGGGGAAGAGTAACCCCACTCTGCATGGAGTGTTCTGCCTGCAGGCTTCTGCCTTGCACAAGAAAGCTCTGACAGGTGATTCTTTGTCAATTCTTATTAAATCTTACTTTAGCCATCCTGTTTCCCCTGGGACAGTATCTTTTTTCTTTCATACAAACTTTAAAACAGGACTAAAATTTCAGGTAAACTGGCCTACTGGGGAGCACATTAAAAATATCAGACAATGAGAATAACTTGCAATTGAAATGGGGTTTTATTAGAACAGTTTTGAACTATGGTCTTCGCAGTGCAAACCATATGGAGTGACCACAGCTACTGACTACATACATTCTTTGCTGTATGCAAAGAATATATCTAAATGCTTAAAACTAATTATGCCAGTCTATTATTTCTATCCATTAGGGAAATGTTTGGTTTAATTTTTTATCTACTTTAATTAGAAAGACAAATATAAAATATAAATAAATTAAGGAAAAGGATGTTACTAGGGAGGAAAAAACCTCAGTAAACTAGAAAATTCTTTGCACATTGTCTAGTCTTTTTTTTTTTTTATTCCCTAAACATTTGACAAATCAAAACTTGTAAATCTAAATAATTTGAAGTGTCTAAATGTAACAGAAAATTAGAGAAAAACAAACACTAAATAACTTTACAGTTGCAAGGAGAAATGGAAAAAATCACAGTATCCATATAAGACAGAATTCTTTTTTACTTATTTGCTGCAGTTAGTCTAGCAGATACACAGCAACAAGATGCTCCTAAGTATTTCTGAAATCAGACAGAATAGATCTCTGAATTTAGTGTCTGTGTCACAGACATCTGCCTTGAAAATGGAAAGCACTGTACTCTGACTTCTATTTCAGAAATTTCTATTTATCCTCTAAGAGCATATTTTTAGGTTCTTCAGAAACTCACAGATGAGATTATTCTTATTTGGCTCTTCCACTTGTCCTATATATAAGTTGAGAGAAATTTCAGCAAAATGCATCATTTACTATAAATTTATCTAGAAACGTATTCTGCAGTATTTGAGGAAAGTGGTCCTTTTAAACCTCTGAAAATTCCTGCTGCTTCTGTAGGTCTGGAGTCTTCTGAATTTGCTTTTTCTTCTCAGAACACTTTTGATTACCAGGACTGAATTGTTTAAAATGACTCTTGTGGTAAACAGTTTCAATGTTTCCAAATACTTTTATCTCCTGTTTGTTTTCCAAAACTTTCAGGTTCTGTTCTATTAATTTTTCTCTGCCTGAATGCACAGCTAACTGCAACATAAATCATCTAAAGACACGGATTTATCACATCTGGAAGATTCTCTTCAGCACTGTCTGCAAGGTTAAACCTTTACTTTTTAATCCACCTGTATTTCTCATTTCCCCATTTTATCTGGCAAATTTAAACGAGATGCAAAATATACTTTCTACTTACTCACGAAATAACTGTGACAGAATATAACAGCTGTGGAAAATGGAGAAGACAACCTTCAAAACATTCACAAAAAGGGATACCAGGACTCTGGGACACTGTTCCCACACGTAAGGCTAAGCAGGACTCAATGATCAGGATACTATGGCAGGGAAAATGTTTTCTCAAATTTGAGACAATTTGTGGCTGGCTGGGCACTGGGCACTTTCACAGGAGTGCTGCTCGATCCCATCTCGCAGCCCTGGTCTGACACTGGCACATTTTTTAATCATAAGACATCTGTGGACCCCACTTTTCCATCAGCAGGACTAAAATGGCAGCACTAACCTATCTTCTCTTACTTAATTAGTCTTGACTAATCAATATCTGAAAGCTGCAAATTTATAAAGACAGTTACTTGCATAGCCCTGATAATGGACAAAGATAGAAAAAGAGAGGAAAGAGAACCTTGATTGCTAATGCAGTTTTCTCCTATTGCTATCCTATCATCAGTCCTTCCTGCTTCAAACACTCCAGTTTTCAGCTTTTCCACCAGTGGAAAAGAAGCTGTACCTACTTCATAAGGTTGGAAGTATATTTGCAAATGAAGTGGCACAGGCCACTGTGCAATGATCAGGTGGGAAGCTCCAAGTAACTACGAAGTGCCAAGGTGAAAGAGCATCCCACCACAGGCAGGGCAACAGGATTTTATCCCTAATAATATTGCAGCCAGATGAAAAATATGAGCTTAGATCCAAAATCCTGTGAGGCTTTCTCAGCCTGGGACTTCAGCACTAGCAGCATCCCAGAAGAAGTAGCTCTGGTTTGTATCTGACTGCCTGGTTTCAAAGAGTATCTCACACCAGAGATACGCAAGTAGGAAAAGTTGAAATGTGTGTTAAATATCAGGAAGTATAAAGACTGACATTTATCTGAAAGTATTTTTAATAATGGTTCCACTTTTCCACAAAAAAACTATTCTCAATAACACCTGCCTCCTTCTGTTATCTGGAGGAGGCACTTCTATGACTCTAGTGTGAAATAGGAAAAAAGGAAATAGAAAATTGGAGCAAGCCTACATGTGCTGCTAAACAAAATGGTTTCTGAATTAAAACGAATCTGACATGTATTTTTAAAGCTTGCTCTGCCTAGATAGGTTTAAAATATAAGCAGCTTTGCCAGAAAATAAGCAAGTAAACAGTAGAGGAGGGCATGATAAGGGAAGGACCAAGTCAACACTCTCCCTGGAAAATGAGAGCCTACAATTAAGAAATAAGATAACACCAGGGGGCTTATCTCCATTTCAGTCGCAGATGTGCCCATATGATTTATATGTGAAAAACAATATCAAAACAAACCAAATCAAAACAGTCTTCACATTTATGGGGCTGTGAGTTTGTACTTTTCTTCAGTTACAGTGATAATTAAGAGTAGACATTTGAAACACCCACTTCAAAAAATGAACATACTTAATATAGGGTAAGATAACACAGAACTTAGTAAAGATGTCAGCTCAGTCTAAAATCATAATTACTGTGTACAACTTGCTCCTGAGAGGTTTTCCCAGTAGAAATAATTGCATTACTTCAAGTTCTTTTTATTAAAAAAAAAATTATAGATAGGCATAACATGTAATTTTGCAAACAAAAAATACTGTTTTCCTTTTATTCCCAGATTTTATATTTCCCTGGCAAAATGCTGAAGACTGCAGGGAAAACAGTAACATTCAGCTTGGAGTAAACTTTAACACTTTGAATCAGATTATATTTAAATTAAACAGCTGCACAATTAATGATAGAATAAGCAAACTTCCTAATTACCCAAAGTATAACTTTAATTTTTATGATCTTGTTATCTGTTACCCACCAGCTGGACTACTGCATTCCTTTCTGGCCCTCATCCTACCCAAAAGAATATTTTGGTTGTTCTGAAGAAAAAAACAGTTACAGAAGGGTAATATATTGTGATTGTGAACACAAGTAGTAACTTTGCTTTTGCATTTTAAATTATTGCCTAGCCTCCACAGCGCATATATCACCACCCCATAACTCTCATCACAACTAAAATTTTTGATGCAATAACGTATTTTTACAAAAGATATCAGGCTGATTAAAGATTTCAAATTATGGACAAGTCCATTATTTCCTAAGTTGATTGAAAATGTTGAATGTCCCCCACTGCTGCAAATGTGTGGTGCCTTTCTATGGCCTGGATTTGTGCCCACTAACTGGATAATCCCACACCTTTGGAGGCAGGAAATATGAGCTGTCCCTACCCTTGTCTGAGCAGTGTGGGCACAATGGTCTGCAGGTCCTCCAGTGCTACAACAATAAAGGAAAATCACAGGAAGCAGGTAAAAATGACATTTATGGTATTTATAGTAGCCACATGCTGAAAACACTGGTTCCTTCAGTCAGTCTCCTCAACTCTCTGTATCCCCCACTTGGATTATATTTGGCTTCTTTTAAAATGAAAGGAACAAAAACCCCAGCATTTCAATCTCTTAGTTCCATTAAAATAAGGTTTCCTTTTATTGGCACAATCTGGTCTTGTGGTTGAAAGTATTTACTTATAGAGACGTGTTACACCTCTGAAATTGTGCAACACATTAACACTCGATCAAGATAGAAAAAATAATTTTCTTGTTTATCTGTTTCCCACAGAGGCTCTTATCAAATGCTGCAAAAGCAACCTCAGTCTTTATAGATATTTCCCAAAATTTACAGACTATCAGTTACAAATCAGCCTTGATCAGCTAGGGGGTGGGGGGAGAATAAAAAAAGCACCTTTTACTTTAAAGTCTCCATATCCAGTTTTTCCCTCCCATTTGAAGTTAAGGAGAAAAGATTATTTTCTTTTACTTTTAAATGAATCAGCATTTACTCACAATCTGGTAACTGACCACAGTCACATTTCTCTCCAGTAAGTTTAAAGCCCTTGAGACTGCAAAAGAGACTTTTTTTACCCCTTCTTTTTAAAGTGACAAGGCTGAAAGTGGAGTAGAAATGCAGCAAAAGTACTCATTGCATGTTGTAGTTTCCAAGAAATAAAAAAAAAAACAAAAAAATAAACCACTCTATGTGCTTTTGCATGTTAATAGACCAAGATAAAATCATAGAGTGGTGCTTAAATTCATGATTCTGAGTGCAACCATCAAAAATATAGTGTGAACCAAACTGCAGTTGGAGTGCCCTCGTTTCCTCCTTTGTGATAGGATGTGATATTGCCAATCACCATGAGACCACTTGTAAAACAAAATTTCAAAGGGAACCTCACAACAGCACCTCAGTCTCAAACACCCCTAAGCTTAGAAAGAAAAGTTTCATCTTGGAGGTTTAATCCGATTGCTACAAATGGGCTGAGCATGAGGAATGATCCAAATAAACCTTCAGTGTGGGAGGAGTTCACTTTTGGGTTTGAACTCAGGGCCTGTCTTCATGAATCAGCAGTGAAAACAATTCCATTCACAGTGTGAGGATTTCTGAGCCATTCTATAACTCATTAAGTGTGTGTTAAAAGTCAAATCAATTATTTCCTCATAGACACCAAACAAGTTCTAGCTACATAATAAATAGAAGAAACACTACTTATTAAGTAACAAGTGTAATTATTTCCTGAGCAATCACATTCTCTTCCCCTCAGAAATAATAATTTCCTTTGTTCTCCCAGCCTTCGGCTTCTTCCCCACTCATTTTCCTCTTCTATACAAATTTCCTTGTAAGAAAGGAGGAGTTTCTCTCCAACAGCTTTTCTAAGAGAGTATTTACACTCACATTTCAGAGCTGGGGAAAACTGGATAGCTCTTCATGTTTCATTTCCTCCCAGGACATGGCAGAGTCCCCCTCTCTGGAAGTTTTTGAGGTAACAGTTGTTATCTCAAAACATCTAAATCTCATCTAAACTCATTGCTCACAAAATGGTTCCCACCAAGCTCCCTTCCAAACTGGGCTATTCTGTGATTTTATACTTTGAATAAAGAGAATTTTTCTCCCTCTGAGCAGCAAGTCCCATGGATTCTAAAATGCTTGCCAGCTCTGTAAGAAAATGGAAACAATTGGAACAATTGAAATAGTGACAGGGAAGGACATGTTATCTCTGGGTGACCTCTGTGCAACAAGGCCACTGAACCTATGTGGAGCCCTACTATTGTTCAGTAGAAGTTATTTGATAAAATGATGATGACAACTTTCTTTATCACAATCTTCCCCTCCTATTCCATCTTCATTTTAAATTTGAGAATTCAGCACTATATTTTATTAAGCATAACTTGATTATGTGAAGACACTGTGATGATATTACTATTGACTAGGATATTAGAATAACCTTGAAAAACAGAATTCTTTTAGAACATTAAATGATCTTATTAATATTTTCGACCTCTGCTCCCTGCTATCACTACCCTCTATGGACTCTGTAGTACAAAAGTAGAAATAAAAGGAGAGTGATAATATGCACTCTCTATTTTCTCTATATTTTTATATATGTACATATCATGTTCACCTACAACTAAATGTGCAAACCTCTGCTCTTCAGCCCTGAAGGTCAACGTCCACATGAAGGCTGACCATTTAAAGGTCAGCAAATTCCAGACACTGAACATCAGGTGGTGATCAGTGTTGGTCACATCTGAAGGACAGGCTCAACAGAAGAAAAGGGAGTTTTCCTCCTAGGTGGCAAGCAAAATTCCATGCTGCTCTGCCTCACCCATTCTGCCTTCAACAGCCTCTGTGTGAGGTAAATTTCTCACCAGGGAGAGGAGCAGCATCACCTGAGATAGTGCTCCAGTTTTGACATTGTCAACTCTCACTTCTGCCTGCCAGCAATGGACTCCCTCCAGCAGGTCCAGCTGAGAGGAGTCCAAGCACACCCAGCCCCACACAGGCACAGTCCAGCCCTAACCCTTTCCCCCAGAGTCACTGCACACACCTGGAAAACAAACCTCAGTGGGGAAGGCTGATTTAGCTGGTGGGAGAGAAATAAAAGACATAATTTGTGCAACAGAGATATGAAAATAACTGATTTCCCAGCCAGACAGCTGAACAAAAATGTTATCAGCTTAATCAGGTTAGCAGGTCTCATGTTTTCAAAGTAGTTTTCTTTAGCCTTGAGAAACTAACTAACTGAAATCCATTAGAACTTGGTCCTAGAACCTGGGAAATCTCAGGAAAATGTCCACTGGATATGGCCACTGCCTTGTCATCAAACAGGGAAGGGACTCCAAATTTTCCTTCCACCACTGAGCTGAGTGGTTCAGCTTCTAGGTTAAAGGGTTTCTGCAGATTTGAATCTTCTCAACATTATTTTGCATTTCTAGTGTCACAACATCCCTTATCAGGTCATTTCTGTATGTTTGTGCCCTTGCTTTGATCAGAGAAAGAAACTGCTTTGATCATTCAAGAAATTGCTGCAAAAAGTTCATTCTCCCAAGTCAGTTGCTTTGACCATATTAGTCTTTAAATCCCTGTACACATTTGTTTTCACAGCTGTACCCAAGTTATTCACCTTCATTTGCAAAACTCTTTACAGGCTCGGATCAAAACATGCATTTCAGTAATTTTGTTTCTCTCCTTAAGCCCTCACACAAATCCCAGCATACTGTATATCCAAATTTGATGAGCTGTAATGAGAACAAAACAGTAAATTATCACGTTCCTAACCATCATATTAAAATGATGCAGTGGTTAAGGAATTATACACTGAATAGAGCAGAGCACTGCTCTGCTGCACGAGTGTAAATCTATAGTAACTCCAGTGAACTCACTGAGATTTACACGGATGTTCCTGGGGACAAAATCTGACCCACAGACCTTTGGGAAGTATATTAGACCTGTGAGGTTTTGTAAGTAGGGCACAGCGAGGATTACATCACATTTTAATAGAAAGCCTGTTCTTAGAAGTGAAGGGTTTTGCACTTGTTGGAAGGTGCTTGTCAAATGAGAAATAGGAGAGCAGGAGGAACTGAAGAATAGCAGCCTTATGTCATGGGTAGTCTATGAAAGGCAGCCTTGAATAGAGTGCACTATAAAGAAAGAATATTGTTATGTTTTCTGACAAGGATCTGGTTTGCTAAGTGATTCTTGAACTCCACAGGGGGACTTGTCTCTTCACCTTGATTTAAAAGAACGTACAAACAATACCACTTAAAATATGCTCAGGCTGTCTTCTGATTTCACTGAAAGAATCTCAGAACAAGGCAAAACAGATGGTACTGAAGCCCTTTCCTTTAGCTAATACTGGCTGTACTTATAAGTCTGGAAAGAGCGAGAGGTTTAAGAAGAAAAACAGACCTTATGTTTTCTTTTTTTTTTTTTTTTTTTAATTGTCAGGGCTTATAAATAAAGTTATTAATCCAATTATTTTCTGTGAAGTATTGATTCACTGCAGAGTGATCCAAGCTAACTGATACTGTGAGTTGCCTTTTCATCAACAGCAGAAAAGAGCTTAGTACATTGGATCAGTTCTCCATAATAAAAAATGGACTGGAGTTTATTTATCATTTTGATTAAAGTAATTTCCCTGTAGATCTGCAGTTTCTTATGTTAGAAACAGAATTCTTTGACGCAGTTATAGGTATTCTACTTGTCATACATAACTCTGTCATCGTCATTTCTAAAAAGACAATGTTCATTTTACCATTTCTTGCATTTTTAATCATATTCCCAGGGAGAAAAACAAAAACCATGCATTACCACAAAAGACCAATCCTCTATAATCATGGAGAAAAGCTCATAGTGACAAGAGGCTTGGATTATTACAGAAAATTTATAAATGGTAATAGAAATTAAAACAAACTGTCTCAAATATTTTTTATTATCTATTCTTGCAGAGGATAAAAAGGCAGAAAAGAGAACCAAGAAGTCTGAGATTGAAGAGAGCCTTTGTTACCATAGATACTGGGCAGGTGTGTCATTTTCAACTATAAGCACACATATGATAAGAGTCTTCTGACTGCAAATGCACCTGAATAAAATAAGGAAGAGTTGTAACAAAAAAAAGAAAAGGAGGTAGAGAGACTGAGCTGTTTCACACCTCCAGCTTATCTCGTAGTTGATGTGTTATCAAGTCTCTGAAATTTCCATCTAAACAAAGAGCAAGCAGATTTTTAGAATTTGCTGGGTTGTGAGCTTTCAAATCTGTTCACCCTGCATTCCACCACTTTCACGTAGATTTTAATACCAAATAGTCATGAGATGAGTGGTATTTCTAGATATCCAAGTCTGTCTTTCAGACCTTTCTGTCTTCATACACAGAAGTTGAAAATATAATTTTTTTTTCTTGGAGATCTGTGAGAAAAGCATGGGAGAAAAAATAGCTGATGGCAACAACTGTTGTTTAGAAAAGAGACAAAATGTTTAAAAATTCTGTTTCTCAAAACTTCTTAATGCATATTAGAGATGCACTTGCTAACACCCAGCAGCAGTAGCAACCTACACAAAATGATAGAAAATTCTTTCAAATTGCCAGTCCCAACATTGTATTCTTGAAATGTAAAGAAAAATGTTCATGTAAATCTTAAAGGTAGAAGTCAGCCTTCTTTGGATGCACATGTGATTATCTTTGGAAGATTATTAAAGCTGGTTTCATCAAATGACTTCCACTATTCACCTACAAAACAATTGATAGTTTGTTTGTATCAACTATGTGCACATCAAAGGAAAAAAAAAATTGAAAGAAGCAACAAACACTAAGCCAATTTTTAAAAAATTATTATTTTTCTATCACTGCAACTAAGATATAGGAATTTCCTTTCCCTTGTAGTCAAATTCATTGAGGATAATGGCTTGGAATATGAGTTGTTAAACAAAAAGTCAATCTGCCCACTTAATCTACATATTGGCTTATTTGTGAGATAATTCCCTATGAATCTTACTTATTTCTTCCCAACAGGCAGGAAACTGTCTTTTACAACATTTTGCTAAAGGTAAAAAATAGAGGAAAAATTACAATAAAACTCTGACTTAAGTGTTTCTAACCTAAAAAAAAAAAATTCATTTCAGTTATGGATAGTGATTTTGTCTGAATTATGTGTGTACCTGCTCATCCCACTTCTGTTATAGCAACTTCATGTGCATTGTATCAACATCACCAGATCTTTTTTTTCCTGAAAGATGTACAAGCAGAGTTCCATTGAGAAGGCAGAAAACCCTGTGTGAGCCAAAGCTTGGCAGGTATTTCATCAAAGAAGGGGTAGGCCTCTGGGAATATAAAGCATTAGTCATTACAGGGAAATTAATGATGATCTTTACCTTAAATATCTTCTTCATGTCTGTGAATAATAACAACTTGCTGTTTCTAACTATGTTTCTATCTCAATCCACAACTGTAGGCAGAAATTACTTCCAGTATTCCAATAATAAAATCACATTTCTGAGGTACTGTTAGAACACTGGCTGCTGCTTTTCTCCAGCTGGCTACTCCCTGGTCTTGCAGAAGAACTTTTGTTTCTCCTTGAAGAACCACCTCGTGACCCAGGAGGAAACTGAGTTTGTCACCCTGGGGTTCCCAGGAGGTCACTGTGGACCAGGTGCCACCACCACACACACTCACACCTCACATGTGATTTTCAGAAAGGAGGATGTCTTCATCCCTAGGTTTTGAAAATGCCTTCTTTCAATGCAACAAAGTGAGTCCTGACCACAGGATGTCACTGAAGCTCATACTTCACAGGAGTATGGGATTTTGCATTGCCATCCTAGTCAAAATGCAATACCCCATTCTTCACATTAGCTTTAATTAGATCCAGTCATGTTCTTCAACTTGATGATAGTATAGACTTCTATGACTAATTACTCTCAGTAATCACAATGCTAATAAAAATCTTTGTATAGCAGAAATCATCCATTAATTGAACGTTAATCTCATGAAGCCACTTACCCATTTATCCATTTATGTGTTTTCACTAAAAGCCAACGGCACATATACGTTTTTCAAAGAAGCAGAAGCATAAAACATTTTTCTGATATTATCTTGAGGCTATATGCCAGATGAAGCAAACTTCATTCTTCACCTCCAGCCATCAAGTCTCACACCACAGAGCTATTCAAACTCTGAGATGTATCATCAGTCTATCCACAGACAGCAGTACTGTCCAGATCCAAGTGCCAAGAAAATCCTGCCTACCTGCTTCCATGAGCATTTGGAATCCTTATTAACACACAAGCCATGTCCCTCTACCAGTCTGGAAACTAGGTGATTTTACTTCAAGAATTCGACAGCTTTTCATCAAAAAAATATTAATGATTGTCCAATTCTTAGCCATTTCATCTCTGTTTTCCCAGCTGGTAAAAAAGATGTAGGAATGACAAATCCTCCCTTGGCCCAATTTGACATTTTCTTTCTTCCTCAAGAATGCAACAGGTTGTCTAATAGTGAATTCTCTTTCACCTTCCCTACCTACCTTGATAAAACAAAGTCAATTACCATCCAACTCCAAGCTTTGTTGTCACAAGGAAATATATCAAAGGCTGCCTAAAAGCTCAACTGAGTTGAACATCTTCCCTTATTCACAATGTGGATTGCAGCAAGGATTAGGAATAGAGGTTGCCCTAAAAACATCATTCAGCTTTTTGTTGATGGAGGGCATTTGTTTGCCTTTCTTTCCCCTGGACCACAGCAGCACGCAATAGATTTCATCTCCAGAATTTTCTGATACACCACAGGAAGGGATGTCCACTAAAATTCCTTCAGAGACCTCAAGTCTTGCATGGAGTGACACACGCACAGGGCAGATACAAAGCACTACACAACCTCTCCACATTTCAGTTGCAGAAACATTCTTTTCATCCAGATTGGCTCTGTGGTAAGCCAAGATCATCAGGTTAACCATCAGTGAACTGCTGAAACTAAACTGAGGAACAGTACTGGTGAGACCCTCTGAGAGCAGGTGATATTTTGAGGCATTGCCATTGCAGTGCAGGCTTTTTTGGAAGCTCCCAGCTGGGAATGTCTGAGCCATTCTTCAGTCTGATGATTCTCAGACTCCACCTCATTGCAGAATCTGTGAACTGCCTGGCAATTTGACTGGAAATTGTTCCATGCTTCATGTGATGGCCTGGTTTCATTGATGCCTGCTGCTGTAGTCTGCTGCCATGTACTTTCCTCATCCCACCCTCTCCCACAGGCCACCAAGTTCTTCAAACTCCCATCTGCAGAACACACCAGCAGCACACACCATAAGGCTCAGGGATACTTCCTTTTCTTTGGTGCCCTGTTTTCTCACAACTCCTCCTGACAGAGAAACCATCACAGGAAAATTTAAACAGTGAAGTACAGTGAATCTCCTCAGTCACTAAGATTTTCAAGAACAGTTCTGAATTCTACTCTCTGCATCAGCTTCTCCTGAAGTTTAAATAATTCTCTCCTCCAAGTGATCTACGTGCCCATCCCAGGGAAAAAACCTCCATGAAAAGGATTTTATGATCACAGTTCTACTTCTGACACAGAAGACAGGTGCAGCTCCACCATGCACCAGATGAAATTTTTTAATGAGCTGCTTTGGAGCCTGGGATAATTTATGCCACAGTCTATGTCATTCCAAGTACAAACACTCATTTGACCTGTTGTCTGATAACAAAACCCTAACATAATTTGAAGAACAAATGGAGGAGGAGGGGGTTGCATTACATGATTGCCCTACAGGAGGGCAGGACAGAAGTATCACTCATGATGAATCATGGGTCTGTGGCAATGGCTTAATGAAAATATATGCTGTTACTTCTAATCCAGGATTGTGCTTTTTGTCATGTTTCAGGCAAATAAATGGAAAAGAACCTCAGTTAGCTCGGCTGCAGTAACACACAAAGAGGACATTTGGTTCTGCCCATACTAATTCCTGGCATCCTTGTATTTTCCTATAACTTTAGGGTTTTATTTAATGAAGTTATAGTCCATTTATGAAAGCTGTTATGGAACAGATACAAAATCCTCTCAGACTTAGGTCAAATGAAAACTAAGCATTAGCTAGTGCAGAAGCAGGAAGGGACTACTGTATCTTTTTTGTTGTTTTGTGAGTTTTTTTCCCTGGGAATTTAAAATCTGCATTTAACAGTGGTAATGGTTGAGAGATAATCCCTGGAACCACTTAAGACAGAGAACTTTGTTACTGCTTGTCCTTATCTGGATAATCAAATAATAAAGTCCAACTGGCTACCAAAGCAGAGCTTTCAACTTAACTCTGAAATACTTTAAATGTAATTTGTTCAGTAAACTGCAGTACATTAAATTTCTATATTAAGTAAATTATAAGGAAGAGTGCACTTTGCAAAATTAAAAAGTGCTCCGTTAACTTATCTATTACTCCTCTGGGAAAGTTTCCAAAGTGTGTCTAGTACAATTAGGTACTTTCTTTATGGACAGTCTATAGCCAGGAAAGAATTCTTGCAGCTCAGCAAATGTGTTTCCAGTATTGTTGTAGACTTCTTTTTATTTTCCAAGGTGAAACTCCCTGATCACAAACACCATTTTTCTAGGTTGTATGGGCAGATTGAAGAGTTTTAGATAAAAATAACTACCTAAATCAGTATCTGGCAGTTAGAATCAAAGAAATATTGATCACATGCTTTTAAGTGACTTTTTAAAAAAGTACTCCTTGGAAATGCATTTAGAATAAAAGTAAGTGGGATACAAGATACAGTGGATTTACTTCAATAAAGTCCCACCACACAGCAATTACAAACTGCCTACATCACATGCTATAGGATAAAAGGAGATACTACATTCAAGATGTCATTTTTATAAGAAAAGATACCAATGCTTTACAAGGATATGAAAACCAATTGACCCCAAACAAAAAAAAATCCAGGTTTTTTTCTGTAAAGCCTTTCATTCTAAACTGGTTTTTTACTATTTGGATACTGAAGTCTGAGTGTGTAGGAGTCTCAATCCCCTATCACCGAGATGAACCAACTGATCAATGCTTTTTAGTTACAGTCTCTTCTTAATTACTCTAATGGCAAAAATCTTGTTTGCATGAGATATTCCTTCCTTTGGACCTTGCCAGACAAAGTCCAAGAGGAAAAAAAAAAAGGGAGGGGGACCCCTTACTTTACTTACATTACAAGAAATGGCTGCAAAACCCCCCAGAAAGTTAACATTTCTGAAAGGACTGTTGTATTTTGTTAGTGTGTCAGCCAGAAAAATAAATAAGCTGAAACTGCATCTGTGGGAGCTTATAGGAGTACCAAAAATTAAGGTCACAGCATAGCCAGGCTTTCAAATCAACCATATTGAGAGCTCTGCAAAAGCTGGAAGATCCTGGATGTTAGATACAACAGGCACCATCAGAAACCTTCTCTCCCAAAGAAAAACTGCACCAGCTGAGAAGTCACAAATATCTCCAGTGGAATGTCTGAACTCCAGGTCAGTGATGTGCTTACTAGAATTTCAGTATCACCCTTCCCACAGAAAATATTCCCACATCTTCTGATTTTAAATGCCATGATGCCAGAAAAAGTTTCCCATGAACAGTAGTCATGCTAAAAGCAGAAAATAACTCCTAGCATGTGTGTGGTCTTCTAACACCACAACTCGTGGTCTCTTTTCACTCACCTATTCAAGGCCTGGCTCGTGCATGCCCAGCCCTTCAGCAGCTGGCACACAGCTGGCCACAACTCCCTGGACATGTTAAAATAATAATGACCATTTGCCCAATGAAAGAATTGTTTGTGGCTGCCAGGGAGGACCTTATCAGTGCTCTGCTCTTGCTGTAAGTGGCTGCAGACTCCAGTGGGATTAGAGAGGTGGCTTCTACACACCTTTTGCATCTGTATGAATGATGCATTGTTTAAACAAGATCGTTCCAAAGAGTCATCTTACTGAAATATCTCTCAAGGATTAGGACAGGTTTATTACCAGCTGAATACTCAGCAACTATAAATATACTACCCATTTTATTCCAAACTGCCTTTTCATGAGCTGGCTCTGCCAGGGCACAGGCACAAGGTGAACCACACCATGCACACAGAAAAGCCTGTAGAAGAATAAACAATCGTGGATAGCTCTCTAGCTGGAGACAGCTGGTGCTGACTCAGGTACAGTGGAGCCTGGCAGACACTGTCATTCACATCCTCAAGCCCTTTGAGGAGTTAGTTTGAAAAATAAGCTCTAGAGATGTGTGTATGTGTGTCATCATGCCAGCTGTCAGGGCTCTGACAGTCCCACCTCAGCATGTGAGTACTGGATCAAGGCAACAAGGCCAAAAAAAAGGAAGTGTTATCTTGTCTTTCTGAGCCGTTTAACAGTGTGGTGTCAGTGAAGGCACCATGTAGAATGAGTTCTGATTCCTTAGCTCAGGCACTTCTCTGCCAGTTGTCGATTTCCCCAAGACAATGCCAGAGCTGTCACGCACAGTCAAGCTGAGGAACATCAGGGGAAAACCCCAGCCATCCAAGAAGCAATAATAAAGACCAAAGATTATCATCCAGCCCACCTGGAAGCTGCAAACATAATGAGCTATTGTGAAAAGCTCACGACAACCTCAAACTCAAGTGACTCCTGCTTCTGCCAAATGTGAACCAGTTCTGTACCTCGCTGAGCTCACCACTCACAGAGCAGGTCTTGCTGAGTGGTGGAAGTCTAACACCAGCTCACTTCCACATCTTGCAAACCTGGCTTTGTCTTCGCTTGGAGCTCTTCCCAGCAACATTCTTTCTGAGAGGCTCTTCAGCTACACTGAGGATGTTACATCTAAAAACAGATGCCAGCTCCTGCCAGCAAATGCAAAATGGCTCGTCGCCTTGCAGTTTAATCTGCCCACGCTCGGATTCTGTACCAGTGGCTATTTGCAACTTTTTACCAGGGTTTTCAGGATACTTGTGCACATTATGCACTTAATTTTTACAGAAAATTTCTGGTAGTTATTACCACGTAAGCTGAAGTGCTTATCATACATTCCTCTTTATAATTTTTAAGTAGATCTACAAGTACTGGAAACCAAGCAGCAATTTGCTTCCCTCCCCAGGATTCTTTTCCCTTCCATTCCTCAAGTCTGTGAAACATTTGTCACAGGTAGCATATATAAAATGCATTGAGAGACATTTGCCTTCCCACTCTTCCTTACAGAACAATCTTAAAACCTTTTGGGATGCATGCTGCAAATAGGATTTTAATTTTCAGTATTTGTACATCTAATGCATAGCAGATTACTTAACTCCTACTCTTATTTGCTTGGAGTCTTTCATTGTGGATAACTTTGGAGGATTGCTGTGGAAAGTGTGTGTTGAGGGGGAAATTCTACAATTTCATATGCTGTACTAAAGTCACAGGACTGTATTTTAGCTTAAGAGGGGAAGAAAATACCTCCTATTTAGAGGAATTAGTAATTGAAAACCAGCTCATCACCATCTCTAAATGTAAGCATTTGACTTAGGGGATCTGGACCACTTTCTGGCAAAACTCACCTCTTCCAGTTTTTACAGTACCATTATTTATATTCATAGGCTTTATAGGAAATTATGTCCTTTAGAAAGGTGTCTGAACTGAAATACAGTCAGATAACTACAATAATCTCAAGTCATGAATGTCCATTAATACAAACTTTCCCAAACAAAACAGTTTGCTTGGAAGAACATTTCTCAAAATTCCCCTTCTCTCCACCTTCAGGAGGTTGCAGCCTGCTGACACACCTTCCCATCCTTTTCCCAGATTTTCTTTCATTCCCACAGCTGCAGCACCAGGATGCAGCCTCTGGACTTACCCTACTCAGCCTGAAACCCAAAGCAAAGGAGGGAGTGTCAAAAGACATTTTTTCCCCAAACTGGGAGTTTCATTCCCAACCATCCAGCTTTAAACCAGAGCCCACATTGCTTTTGGTGCCCAGAACGTGAATGAAAACTGCTTTTGTGCACAAAAACGTCCTGAGTGATCAAACTGGCAAGCAAATATCTGGTTCTCCCCACATCCCCTGTCGTGTCCAGAAGTCAGGGAGCTGACCTTTTTGACTGCTGCATCTTATTGCAACTGGCACAGCTCTGTTAGGTCTCTATTGAGCTGCTCCACAGCAGCACAGCCTGACTTCTATACAGACCTGACAGAATACAAGTAGAAGTGTCTTCTCACTCATCATCAGATTGTTAGTAAACAAGGCACATTAAGCAGTGTTTCTGTTCAACAAAGACCCTGCTGGGTAATTTTGGATCATTTACCCCCAGTTAACCATTAATTGCTACATAAAATTTTAATCTCCATTTAAACAGACTAAAGCTCTGTGTCTGTTTCTGTGTCAGCCTCAAGACAGCAGTAACTTTGCAGCTGTGGAATACTGACTGCTTCATATTTCCTAAACAGAAAGGCAACATCATGCACAACCCAAATGTTAAATGAGGAATTGAAAAAAAAAAGAAAAAAGATAAAAATTGCCATTGTGAAGAAGAAAGATCAAGAAGGAGTAGAAAGGAAAAGAGCAAGAAGGCCAAAAAATTAACAAAAGGTAAGTTTGAAAAGCATTGAGTTTTATTTTTGATAATAGGGTAAGTACTGCCTTTAAAGGAACTGAGAGTTCTTTTACACTTTGAGGGAGTTAACCCTCACGAATGATTTTTTTTTAAAGAATTGCTAATATAATGAATTAACCAAAACTAACAAGTTTTGCTCCCATACCACTTTCCTCTGTGACTTGTGCACAGTGACCACCACAGGCTCCCTGCATGGCTCCCTGCCACTCGGCAGAACAATCTGCAGTTTGGATGGAGACTGATGTTAAAAGGAGAATATTGATTCAGAACACCACATCCTTAACAAAACCCCACATAAAAATAGCACATTTATAAACTTCCCTTGACAGAATCACAAAGGATAGAAGGAAAACTCAGCATGTCTCGTGTGCACCTCCACACACACACACACACTCAAGGGGAGCTCCAAGCTTCTTGCCAGGAAGGGACTGATCTCCAGCAGCTGAAGGGAAAAGCAGATGTCCCATGGGCAAAGTCAAATGCAAAGCAAATAGCCCCTTGGAGCCTGAGTTCTGAAGAAAAGGAGAAATAAAGAAGATCTACGGCTTCCCTCAGCCAGAGAGGGAAATCCTGGCTCCACTGATGTCAGTGGGAATCTTGTTCCTGACTTCAGTCAGGCTGGAATATTAACCAGAATGTTTAAACAGAAAGAAAGGGGGCTGCTTGTAACACATTTTACCACCTTTCTGATCCTAAACGTTAGGGAACTTCGAGCTTCAACTTTGTACCTATATAAAACCTCTTTTTTCAGTTTCTCCCCCTCCTTGGACTTTGCAAGCTCCACGTGTAGGCAGTATTTAATCCTCATTTGCATCCTGAATTAAATGAGGCACTATTGAAATGTTGAGCTTTGTGCAGGCCCTCTAGAAAAGAATTTCCTGCTGACTTTGGGATGTTTTGACACGATCCTGCTCCTCAGTTCTTGGCATCATGAGTCTTTTCAGCAAAAGCATGCACCTGGTTTAGAAAGAGCTTGACATACTAAGGACTTCTACATCCAGATCCATAACAGAAAATAAATAGAGAAAAACCAACGACAATGCATTTTTCTTATATGCTTCTCTTCAGTGTTATGAAATTGCTAAAAAGCATTCACAGGAAAAAGTTACAAAAATTGATGGTTTCTACATTGTTAGTTATACAAAAATAATTTCCTTTATCACAAAAATTGGTCTTACAAATGCTTATTTTTATTATTTTTAATGCTATTTTTATAAAGGCAAAAGTGTAAATCTTCAGGCTAAGACATATTTAAGGCATATTTAAACAGACTCAGGAAGGCAGATATCCACATTTTAATTAATAGGCCTTCAAAGGCAGATCCTGGTAAACTATCTATCTGGACACAAATCTGTTCCCTGCTCCTCAGAAAAAAAAAAAAAAGACAAGATGTCTCATGGATTAAATATAAATGTAAATGAGGGAGATAATTTGTTTCTTTTTCTGAATAAAAGTATGAAGAAAAAGTAACTGTTCTTTGTTAACTGATTTCTGTGTTGAGGTTAAAATAATGAACAACAGCCAGGGGAACTATAAGACTTTCTCACCCATATATATAGCAAATATCTGAGGGTAAGGATTTTATGTGGGTTTTTTCTATCACAAGGCAGTAGTGGAAATAAATGAATTTTTATGAGCCATATGAAGATTTTCCAGACAAAATTATGCCAAGGAAGTCTGCCAGAAAAAATTGGGCTTCCTCTGATTGATCTCCATTATTACTAAAATCCTGGACAACACACAGCAATACAGTCTTGGAATTTCAGCTATGACTTCTGTAGTAAATACATCCACTCCCCCACCATCAAAAACTGAGAATCCCAATAAAGGAAATCTTGAACATGTTTTTTAATTGAGGAACAACCTGTTAGTGAGGCACTTTTCTTAGGTACGTATTTGCTTTTGATTTTAAAACACCTTTGGATGGAGTAAATTCAGTGATAATAAGATTAAATCTACAGCACATCCCCCAAGATTCCATCAAAATTCTGAGGCTGTAGGGAAAACTTGCATAAAAGTAGCTATCTAAAGCCACCAAAAAAGCTTTTCAACATACTCTGAAAAAGGGAAGTGTTGCTCCTTTGTGTGTATAATGGTAGGAAAAAAGTGCATCAGTCAATTGCTGCCGTGTATGAAGAGGGTTCAGGTAACACTAAAATCCGTGCTCATCACCTCCCTGTACATTTTGAAGGGCATGCAGTGAAATGTCTCAGTAGAAGATTTGTAAGACAGCAGCTGTGTATTCAGCTAGCCTGACAATTCAAGTGAGTTTGGGATGCTGACTTCAGGCACCAGAACAGTCATTCCTCAGCTATGATTTGGGCTTATTAATGTTCCTATATGCAAATTAATTAAAGTCATATTATGTGATGGTCTTCAGAAAAACTCCTTAAGTACAGAAGATGTTCCCCACCAGACAGAAAAGTCACAAAATAAAATTGCATCACCATACTTTGTAATTCTGGATTAGTGAAAATTCTGAGTTTCCCCACAGATTGCTCTGACAAAGTACAAGCAACAAGACCAAAGTGAAAGGGTTGTCAGGTGAGATGCAGCCCCAAAAAGCCATCAGTAAACAAGCTGCAGAGCCTGGCTGAGAAGTTTGACTCAGGGGTATTGTTTAATGCAAACACTGGGGCTCAGGTTCCCATCCCAGCTTGGGAAGTGGCATCACTGAACTCCTCACACCTTTCCAGCACTGAACTCCTCACAACTTTCCATCAGGAGTCCACTGGACAGGACTCAGCTCTGTGCCACCTGGCATTTCTGTTCCCATAACAGGACAGGGAAGAACCCACAGTCCCCGTCCTTCCCCTCCATGAGCCCAAAGGGTGGAATACAGAGTGCTTGTCAGTTTTGCCAAATCCTGAATTGTTGGTAGCTTTTGGCAGCCCTTGGCAGTGGCTAATTTTTGTTTAATCTTACAGTTTAATGTCCATGCACAGAAATGCAATGTTGGTGGCTAATTAAACTGAAGTGAACTGTACAATCCAAACATAGGATCCATGCCTCTGCCATGCCCCAAATGTAGAGGATCCTCTACATTTAATAACTCTTCCTATGCAGCATTTCTACTTTATTATAAAGCACCCATTCAGATTTGGGAAAATTCCAAGCAGCAGCCACCTATAATTTGCAATAACCTGAACTGAAAGAATAAAAATTCTGTTTCCTGTTCTTGCTGACTTGCCACCTCCCCTAACACGAAGACTTTATGTGAGAAAGATGTCACCTGTTACATCTTTTCCTTTCTGGCACAGTATGAGTACAAATTCCTCTCCTAAGCCCCATAAGATGCTAAGGTGCTTTCTCAGAAAAGCTTCTGCACCACAGTCATTACTCTGATTTCATGGAGAGATTGTGACAGGACCAGAAGGAATAGTAAGGAAAGAAAAAGTAAAAAAAAAAGACTTCAGATAGGACCAGAAAAAGATAAAATTCAAATGTTTGTTTTTCAAAACAGAATTAAAGATACATTAAATTGTTGGTTGACAATCATTTATGGACCTTGAATGATTGACTACAAATTAGATTTAAACTTACCATTATTTCAGAACAGTTTGGAATATGAACTGAATATTTTCCAAGGCCTAATAGTAGGAATTTGATAACATTATGCAAAGTAGTATATCCAGCATAATACTAAACCACCATAGAATAAAACAGAAACAGCAATCACTGCTATAATATGTAGGAGTTGAAGGCGTGAAGCAAACACAAGCCATTGATAAAAGTCAACATTTGCCAGGCATTACCATACAGTTCCTGCAGACACCTCCCATTCTGAGTGGAGAAAAATCCCAACGAATCGTTACATACTACTATGAAATAACTGATGGCATGTTTATGACCTTTTCAGATCAAAAGCAAATTATAGCTTATAATGAGAATATTTACACAATAATGTGAATTCAGTGTGCTGCATATCAAATTTAACCACAAGTTAGGAATTGGAACAGTAAAATGCCACACAGTACTTCATTATGATTCAGGATAGCCAGGTGATAATTCCAGTGCTTTGCTGATTATAATTTCTTTAGCACACAATGTAATGAAAGAAAAAATGGGAACAGTGGAAACATTTTGGCATGATTAAATGGCCACTGTGTTCAAACAAAAGTTCTGATCTAAATCTATTCTGAATTAAATAGCTGCCAGAAAGAGTATTAATCTAAGGCCTGGGCAGTGGAATGGGACTTGTGATTTGGCTTCTTTTTCCAGCCCCGTGGGACACTGCACCAAGCCACTGTTTTTTAGAGTTTCCATATCTATTTTACAAATGGATATCACCATGCATTTTGCAGCCAATGTACTGACGTATTAACACACTCAGGAAACAGACAGGAGTGCATCTACCTTTTCCCAAGAACAAGTCCAACCCAGAGGGTCCAAATGTAATTGAGTGTGGACAGCATGATATATGAATTAAAATCAAACCCAAGTAAAATAGGTATTTGGCACACAAAGGCATTTTTTATGTATTTTAACTGTCGGTATGATTTAGTTAAGTTTTATAAAGCTTTCTGTTCCACATCTTTACAACTATGATATAAACAAAAATTCATACTGTCAAAACACTGAGTCTAAATTGTGTTGTTTTATTTCTACTATAATAAATAGAGCAGATATGGCTCTACTAGAAATACATGGCAGAATTTTGTAAATGGAGAGGACCAGACCTGGGGGATCAGTCAGCATGTCCAAGGGCAGGGCTGCCACCCAGGCAGGAGAAAGGGCAGGCAGGAACCTTATGAAATGAGCTCAGCAAGGAGAAATGCAAACTCCTGCAATCCCTTGCCATGACAGAGGGCTGGGAACTGCCTGGCTGGGCTGAGAACAAGTTTCACACGAGCCAACCACGTGCCCTAGCAGCAAAGGACAGCAGCACCCTTGGATATCTGACCAGGAGTATGGCCAGGGGATGTAGAGAAGCAATTATTCCTCTCTGCTCAGCCCTTGTCTAGTTTTGCCCCTTCAGACACAAGAGAGGCATTGATCATCTGGAGCAAGCTCAGCAGAGGGCCACGGGGATGGCTGTGGGGTGAAGCACTTGTTCTGGGCTGGAGGGGCAGGGCTTGCTCAGTCTGCAGAAGAGACACCAGACCCTACAAAGGGCTCCACGGAAGAGAGACCAGGCTCTCCACAGTGGTGCATCCCAGCAGGATGAGCAACAACTGACACAAATTGAAATTAGAGCAGATCTGATGGCACAGAAGGAGAAACTTGTTTCCCATGAGGACAGCACAGAGAGGTTGTGCCATTGCTATCCTTGGAAGTTTTCAAGATCTGACTGGATAAAGCCCTGAGCAACTTGGTCTGATTTCACAGCTGGCTCTGCTTTGAGAAGGAGGCTGGACTAGAGATCTCCTGAGGTTCTTTCCAACCTCAATTATTCTGTGATTCCACGATTCTGTAATTAACTGAGCATGAAACCTAAGCTGGAAAGAAATTAAATTGCTTTCTTCTTACCCCAACCCTCTGTGAAACTATTTTTTGTTTAATTATTTCTGACTACTGACATGGAGAGCTAGCTTTCAGTATTCTCCAGTAAATAAAGTTATGTAGCTTGACTGACTGCACAAAATTTGACATATTAGAACTTGGTGCAGTGAAGAAAGCATGTGGATTTTTAGCCTGATGTGTATATTTTTATACTGAAGCTGCCTGTGACTCAGAACAACCTAAGAAAGAAAGAAACTATCGCACAGCTGGATTCACAATCAAAGACCAGTTTACTGATTTTAAATTTCCTGCATATTAACAAAAGCATTGCTTGATGCACTTTCCTCTTGCATGTCCCAGTCTCAAAGGCAATAGAAACTGCAAAAGATACAGTGAAGTTCAATAATTATAATCTTATCCTAACTAGCCTTATTCATTTTTAGACAGACCTTTAATTATTTGCCTATAAGCAGGTCTGTGGAATCTCATGAACAGAAAACAACAGATAGTGGGCAAGGGCTTGGATTTGGAGGCAGAGCCCTTCTCTATGTATTCTGTCAGATGTAGAGGCCAGATGACCTGCTTCTTTGGAGGCTTTAGAAAATGAAATGGAAATGATTCTGTGGAGAACAGGGGCCATGAACTCTTCATATCCTGCTTATATTCCCTTGCCCTTCCTGCCTGCTTCTCTGGGATTATCTATTTTGACTTCACACAGAGAAGTTTAAGCATACAAAACCCACAGACCTTTTACCCACCCCAGATGTAAGCTCATATGTCTTCCTTAGTGGCCGAATGTGAACACTGTGCTCACTGTACTCTGTGCTCTTGTCCCATGAGGGAGCCTGGATCATGTTTAAATTAGTTTTTAGTTTCTCAGGATCAAATGAGAGAATAAACACGATCAGCCAAACACAGAGAAGAAACAGTTAAGAGAGCCATGGCTAAGTTGTGGCTGTTTTTCTCTCCTCAGTGTGCATCCTCCTGAAGGCAGCCAGGGTGGCTTATTGTATCTCCAATCCTGGATATTGACAGAATGAGGTAGAAGTTAATGGCTGAATGCAGCAGCAGGCCTTGTAGCTAAAAAAGCAAAATAAGCACATTGCACATAGCTCTATTTTTTATTAAATACAGTTTAAAGCCTGGCATTAAGGGTGTTGTTTTTTGTTTTTCTAAAAATCCCAGATCGTTTGAGGACAGGCTGCCAAGTTCATCCATCAACTCAGCAACTGAAATATTGGTGCTCTAAAAAATTTATACAGCATGAGTTCTCCACAACCTGCAACTGTGGAGACTTTTGTTTTTAAATTATAGTCTTCCACTTCATTTCAATCCTTTTTCTTAAAAGGCAAGGCCTCTGTTTTAGAAAAACATGTTTGCCTTCTGTGAGCTAGATGGCCTTGAGAAGAACAGGTATTTTCTGCGGGATGCAGGTCCCAGAGGCTGGAGGATGGGAATTTTAAGCATGTATTTAGTTGTGTCCATGTTAGAGTTACAGTTTTCATCTGGGAAATCTCATTTTCTATTACCACAAGTCAGAATGTTCTACAATGAACTCTGACTTCTCAAAACCAGAATTTTAGGCAATGAAACGTCTCTTTCTACAATAAACACACACCTTCGACTGTTGTTTTTATAGAATCAGAATAATTCAGGTCAGAAGCAACCTTGGGAGGTTATCACAGCCAAGCTCCTGCTCAAAGCAAGTTTTATATTCAACAAGAAAATATAGGCTATGTCTAATGATTATGCTGGAACTTAATTAGCCTCAAAAAGATAACATCCTAACCTCTGTCCAGCTCTCTTTCATGCAGAGGGATGACATACAGTTGGAAGTGTACAAGAATACAGCCTGCATTGTGAAACAAAAATAAATCTGACACAAATGTCATAAGGCATAAAACAGTAAGGGAAGTTGTAAAGGTAAAGCTGAACTTTGCACATGAAACAGTACAAACCAAATCTCCCTTCATGACAAGTTTCCCTCTTCAAAATAATTCAACTTTTTTAAGAACAGCAAAAGGGAGAAGAAAGTGATTGTCATTTGTTTATTAAGGAAAAATCCATCAAAATGCATTTCAAATGCATTAGAGTCTGTGTATCTACACAAATTCCTTATTTTATTTACTTATGGCTAAAAAGGGAACAAAGACACAGAAATTCCAGAATTTCAGGGTTTTTGGTGCAGCAGCCCTTAATGCCACTGGTGTGAATTGCACAGAAATACAGTTTCACAAGGCTGCCACTGCAGGGTATGGCCCTGGCCTGCAATCTCAGCAGCTGCAAACTCCAACCAGAGCTGCAACTTTGGAAAACAACACACATAAATGCAAAAACCTGCCTGTGCTGGTTCCCAGAGCAGTGTGTCATCTCCCACACAGGGACAGGACTCCTGGGGTAGCAGCAGCTCATGAGAAACCTGTGCAGTATTTAGTTTTTCCCTGCAATGGCTTTAGGGAGGGAAACGTCTGCCCCTCCCTCAGCCCCATCTAGCTGGCCATTCTAACTTGCATTATGAGCAGTGCAAGCAGAAAACATTCCCTGTGCCTGGGAACAGGGCTGGCCTCCATCGTTCACCATTTGGGTACCAACAGCCCTGCCCCTCGTGCCATTCCAGCCACACTGCCCTGCTGCTCTTCAAACAGTTTCCAGCCATCAAAACCTAGATTGCTTCCTTGACCTTTTGGATGCCCAAGCTGAGTAATATTTGACTGACATGGAGCCTGCAGAAGATAAGGATCATATCTCATTATTATCACTACGATGCCAAACAGTGCAGTGACTCCTCTTCAAATTCAGTTAATTTTCCTCATTAAAACATAAGACAAAAGTTTTCACTGACCCTAAAATTCTCTGCAAATCCCAATGCAAGGTGTCTGGTAAAAGGCAATAAAATGCAACCCGCAGCCAATACTTTATTTGATATTGATAAGAATGTAAAGCTATTCCTGCAACAGACAAACCACCAATTTCATTAAACTATAACAGAATTGTTCCTAACATGTGGTGGCAAGCCCATTAGTTCTGCATGACGGTGTAACTTTGCAAAGTAAGCCATATGTGGAAGTTTAATTGTTGTTTGTTTATTAAGCTAGTTGCAAAACTGTTAATTATGTACTAATACAATGCTAAAAATTGTCCAATAATTAGCTAAATACGTTGCTTGTTTTCTCTGATGAACCAACCTCACACATTCTAAGCAAATATCCACATATCCTGCTCTAAGGTCAGATTTTAGCACTGTTCAGCCTCTCTAAGAACTGAGTCAATGGCAGCATGGATGTACATAATCACCACAGGTAATTTAACCATTCCAAAAGAACTTTTGATAGCAAAAGATCTCTTGGTGCTGAAATACAGACTCATGGGACAGAAAAATAATGTAATTACTTTGGAAAGTGTTAAAAGTGTGATCAAACTCAGCTTACATAGACTGAGCCAACAGTGAGCCTTTTATAGTTTCTCTGGAACTGATGCCTCTGAAACAATATAGGGTGAAAAATATTTTTAGAGTTACCACTTGGAAAGGTAAAAGCCATAAAGGGTTGGCCAAAAGAAAAAGAAGGGGAAATAAACCAAACAAGCTGAAAAATCCTATTAAAAAATAAACATAAACAGCTTTCCTTTTCCTCCATACTATTTTTAAGGGGAGCTCTCTTTAACCAGCCAAGAGATTAATCCCTTTTTTTTTTTTTTTCTCTTTTTTACAATATCACACAAACACAACCAAAACACACAAATAAAACTTTGAATACACCAGCACCCTGAACTGCACATACAACTGTTACTGGCTCAGGCAACACTTAGTGACAAAGCTTATGGCTTTCCATCTGTCACCCAAAAAGCCGGCAGTAGCACGGCACAGCCTCGGAGCTGAGCTCCGTGACCCGCTGCACGGGGGAGGATTCACTCCTCATCTGGCTGCTCCAGAGCTCAGCATGGAGAAGGGCTGCCTGGGACAGCTGGGCACACAACACAGGGGACAGACAGCTCATCCCAGCTGGGGAAACCGCCCTCGTCACTCTGGAAGCATTTCTTGATATAATCAGGAAACAGGAAACGCGCGCGGCGAACTCCGAGAGAAAGAGGAGACCGTGGAAGTTCAGAAGGACAGCTCTCTGGTTTGCTGGGAGGCCCTAGAAGTAGGTTATGTTCAGTCCAATTTCTCCACCCCACGTGAAAGGAAGTTCCTCTCAATGCAGGCAAAATACACCATCTTGTGCAAGTAAAGAGTTTCCTACACTGAATACAAAACTTACATTGATGTGAATCCTAGCTCTTCCCAAGAGACAGGCCTTTCAAGGTGAAAAAGCCAGAAAAAGGCAACAATTTAATAAAAAAATCCTAGATTAGGCCTTTCCTATTGCTGTCTGTGATTTTGTAGGAAAAATATGTGCAGTCTTTGTACAATGAGCGCGTTGAACTGCTTGGCCATCAGAGAAACTGCTAGTTTCCAGAGAAAGTGGACTGGGGACATCCAAAAATCTCTGAAAAATACCCAAAGCCTTCAGCTTGTGATCAGAGGAGATTTTCTGGTTTTAAAAGATGACACAACTAGAGGAAGCCCAGATATATGATTGCAGTAGCAAAGAATAATTTTCATAACCAGACAAAAGTTGTAATTAGTTTAAACCCTCCTTGTCTGTTTGTATAATATTTTTGAGCAGATGGCTTTGGCAAAAAGCTGGGATTTGCACGCCCACTTGCATTTTGCAGTGATAAAATAGAGATGAAAGACATATCTTAGGTCATCCAGTCCATTGCCCTATCAGTGAAGGATTGATCCCTGCAACATGTAAACCAGCAGTCAACTATTTGCCATCTGATGCACACAGTTATCCAAACAGAAGGGATCTATAGGGAAGATCACCAGGCATAGAGAGAGGGGGGTGAGATGCATAAGAAATCAGGAACGTTTACATTGGTAAAGGAAAAAATATTTACTGCAGAATGAGCTTCATGGAGAGTCAATAGTCACAAGAGAGCAAGGCTTCAGCTACAAAAGCAAAATGTTTTGTAAGATAGGCATTTAAAACATAGCAAATCGTTGGTCTTACTACCAGTGTAGAAGAGCCATCTCTGCTGCTTCCAATGCTTGTGAAGAAATGGCAAAGGAATTGGAGTCATCCTTGCAAAGTTAGACATTTTGCAACCACAGATAACTGTATGGCTTCCAGGCAGCCTTCCCAATCCTGAAACATGGCAAGCTGGGAATGCTTTCACATGGATGCTGGCATACACTTAATGATGACTTCTCCAGGTATTTCTAGTATATGTTTCATTTTACTCCCTACTTACCATTTATTTAGTGTTATAGTCCCCCCATTTTCATTACTAAGGTTCCTTTCTTTTATGTCATTTCTCTCAAAAAGTTCTTCTGACAATTCTCTATGACCAAAATCAAGTTGAAGCAATGACTTAGACTGTCCACACTAAGAGAATGTAGACCGTGCCTTTCTCTTTTTGCATTTAAGTGCAGAGCCATTCTGCAGGTCTTTTACCAATTCTGCTCCTACATAATCCATATTTAGCAGTTTCATTTACTATAAAAAGCATGCAGTACTTCCTGTAAAGAACAGCTCTGCAAAACAAAGGCGAAATACACATAACTCTACATTGTGTGTCAATCCACACAAGTGAAGATGTGCATTATATTCTATTTATACATATACATTTAAAAGCCCCAACCCTTTCCATTTGATTTTCTCCATCAGATATGTACTTAGCATCTAAATATTCTAATTATTACTTGAATGATGGTAAATGAAAAGCCCCAGTAGCCTATTGATGAGTGCTTATCACATTTCCAATTCTCATCTGAGCACTTCTAAAGCCCCTTTTGAGCTTGTATTTCAGCATTTCCCTAAAAATAATGGGAGCTATAATTAGAGCCATGCAGTAACAAGACTTAACAAATAACAATCAAAGGACAGCCACCAACAGCTAAAATACAGAAGAGGAGGAACATCAAGACCATATATCAGTGAGAACTCTCTATAAATCAGAGCAGCACAAACAGTGCTCAGACCTCTGGTAAATGTCTACATCAGAATTGCACAGGTTAGATTGGCAGATTAGAAAAATAAATCCATTTCTTTCTGTCTGAGGGAAAAGATACAATGCTGGGCACACTGATTACAATAGAAGCTTTTCATTATTACTCAAAAGGCAAATAAGTAGAGACCTTTTCTTTAACACCAAAAAAAAAAAGGGGGGAAAAAAAAAGGAAAGTGGTTCTTTAAGTGCCTTCCATGGATTTTCTCACCTTGCAAGGCTACTGCCATTGAATGACACTGAGCTCAGACTCCCCCACACCCCAAAAAAGAAAAAAAAAAATTAAGAAAGACAAGAAAAAAGATAGCTTTCCTTCAGGAGAGGTGACATTCTAAAAATATAGATGTGCAATAGACTTAACCACATCATACACAGACACGGAAACAAATCTAATAACTACACAGGTAAGTACAGTCCAGAAGGCTTACTTTTCCTTTACTTTCAGCTTCTTACTTATTTTTAGATTTAACTGGATGGAGACTCTGAATTCAGGGAAACAGAAATCAGATATGATGAAAAAATTCCTTATGCAGAAAGAAATAGCACAGGAAAGACTGTGGGCTTTAAAATTTTTTCTTGGAAACAAAATACCATTTTGTACATCCTATTGTAGGACTTCAGTGCCTTCCAACATTATAAAAAATAACTAAAAAATACACTTAGTGAGGGGAGACACTCAGGGTCTTGCTGAAGGCTGTTCAAACACCAGCTGCAAACTTGAGGGCAAATCTCAGAGTCTGTGTCCTTCAACTTTGTGCTCGTTCACTACAAACACTTCCCCCCGTTGCTGACAGCAGGGGAATCTCAATCTACCAAAGCAAATTTTGATTTTGAAGCAATCAAGCTATTTCCTAGACCAAATGTCTGCTGAAAAACCCTGCCTGGCTCAGTAACCAAACTTGTACAGTATTGCAAAGCTGATTCTGTAAAGCAGCACCAAGTCCCAGTGACTGCCCAAAGGAAAGGGATGACAGTAACAGGATCCTCTTGCTCTGCCTCCTCCAGTTCATGAAATATCCTTTGATACTAACCAAAATAAAATCTAACAATTCAAAATACAATAAGGGAATTTCTCCGATAAGGATAAAATTACAAAAATTATGCCACACATCAGTATATAGAGCCCCCTGATTCGTTCTGGGTATCTCAAAGAGAGTGGTGTTCTGCATCATTCTATCAATTTACTGCTGCAAAATGGAATAGATCTAAAATTGAGTGCACTGCAAGGAAGTCTAGAGATCACACCCTTCCCCTTCAAAAACTACCTAGGAGTCTGTTTATTAAGGTATATTTTGATGCTTCAGAGACTCTAATTCCAAGCACTGTGCTGCTGAGTGTCCATCACAAGAGTATCTTGTTTAATACCATGAAAACTACTCCTTTTATTGGCATTTCTGAACAATGGAAATACAGTGTTTCATAGTTTTGGAATAAATAAAAAGATTGTTACACAAAACCTGCCTATTGTCCCAACTTACGAATATGTTTTTGTCAGAGCAGTGCTAAAAAAACCTTATTCCAGTTGGCTAAAGAAACCAAAAAAAAAAACCCCAGAACAAAACAAAACCAAACAGACACAAAATTATCTCTGTGTAACAGATTGATCTCATTGTAAGATCATAAGAATTGCAAATGAAAACATGTCACAGCCAGAAAGTCCTCCCAAAAATGCCAACTTTAAGCTGAGTCACTTCTCTTGAGCTACCCAGAGGGGTCCATCAGGGCATGGTGCAGGGCAACCATGGGAGAAGCTTTGCCTGCCCTGCACCCAAGCAGGCAGAAAACACAAGGGCTCTGCTTCCTCGGGGTGCAATTCTTCCACACTTCAGAGCCATAAACAAGGCTTCTTGCTCCTGAGTATTGAAAAAAAAAAGAAATTATTCTAGGCAGACAATAGTGAAAATTATGATTAAAGAACAAAGATGCAGTGGAAAATAGGCCCTGGGAATTGGAATGCAAGCTTGCCTTGGTGTGTTCAAGGGAAATGTAATGTCTTTTACCCTAAAAGACCATCGCTTCCCTTTCCTACAGAGACTAAAGCTTCCTTTAGACTGTGAACAGAAATGTTGTAAGGGTTAGACAATAGTCCTTAAACACCTTTCAAATGCTTCATTTAAACATGAATGCAGTAATATAGACACTGAGAAAAGAACCAGCTGATTAGCCAGTCTGATTTAGCATGTGTATTTAATAAAGATGAAAAACCACCTTTTTCTGCTTTCCAACAAGTAAATGCCTTATCTAGCAACCTAAATTTTTCCAATGTTTTACTCTTTGAAATGAAAAAATATTAAAATAGGACACAATCAGCAGAAATTTGCTGCAAGAAGAAAAGAAAATAAACGTTTTTACAGTTTCATTGCTATTTGCATGCCAAATGTAAACTTGAAGCAAAGTGACCTTGGTTATAAAAAATAAGAAAGCAATGTCAGAATTCATAGGACATACCATTAGTATTTCATTTTGACAGGTAGGAAATAGGCATGTCAGCAGTGAATGTTACGGGCTGAGCTGTGGCCCTGATCGCAGTCAAAGCGGTAAATTTCTGCCTACAAAAGTAATTTCCATCAAAACAAAAAGTACTTAAATAATACAACTATCTCGAGATGAAAATAACTTCCCATGGCTGAGCTCAAAGGCAAACAAATGAAAATGCAACAAATAGCTTTTGTATTGTGTAAATGCCTGAAAGGTAACATTAGGTGCCATTAAATTGTACAATGGTTAAATATTCGGTGAGCTTTCTAGTTCCTAGAAACTTTTTCCATAGGAAAACTCTACTGAAAAGAATGGTTACACAAAGGCTTCATATATGGTCTTATTATTATATTCAAAAATCTGAATTATAACACTGAAATTAAGCAAGCAATATCTGTACCTATTCAACTACTCATATTGTGATGTGATCAAATAATCACTCAAAGTTCAATAATTTATAGATTAATGAACCAAAGTTTCTATTACTAATATAATCACTAATGGGACTTACTACCTTTATTTAAAAAATATTTAAATACCGGTTAAACCAAGTTTTTACAATCAAGGCAAGTCCATGAGTAATTCAATAAATTCTAATAAGTTTACTTTTATTTTGATACATGAAGCTCAAAGGGCATTCCTGCCTTCATTTTCAAACTGCATTACCAAGTCTAATATTTTATCTCCCTGGAGAATCTCATGGAATTTCACATTGTATGCTACCACCTACACTACCAAGAAAATAAAAAAAAAAAAAAGAATCTTCTTTGTAATCAGAAAGATCTCACATACTTTACAGGAGTGGTAAAAAATTAATAAGTTACAAATCTAATAATGGAGGTCTTCACTAAGAGAGGATGAATTCACAATTTATTCTCTTCTTGAAGACAAGGTTTATATCTGGTGTCACAGTTTGCCATCAGATTCATACACCATCAGATTCCTAAATGCTACACCATTAAACATTTAGGCATTCCTCATGCTAACCCAAACATTCACCAGCTAAGGATTCAATTAGGAGTGCCCTAAACCAGGACAGCAATATTCCACTCTCTTCCTGCAGTGGAGGCAACTATGGACTATCTCACTCTCATACTCTAACTGGGCAATCCTCTGATTAGGGAAAAATAAATTATTTCCTACTTAAGGAGCTATGTTGATACATCACTTGGTGATGCCTGTGGTTTTGATGTGTGAAAGGATCCAGTGAAAGGACTCTCCAGACACCACTGGATGGGCTGGTCTAACAATAACTGTAAACCAAACATTTAAAACCCATCACTGCTCCGGGCTGAGCGGGCTCTCCCTCCTGTTCTTGTCAACATGGAGATGGGCAGCTCCAGAGATGCACCACACCCTACCCTGGCCCTGCTTCTGATGGAATCTGGTTGCCTTCTGTGACTCTGAAAAATTAGCATTGTCTTTGGAAGTGACTGATCCTTTCCACTGACTCCACTGATGGAGAAAAGACACACTTAAATTTAAAGCAATGCAAGACAAGACCCATCCCAGCTGTACTAATAATGGACAGATTAGTCAGAAAATAACTTTGAATTATAAATGGTTTCTCCTTTTTTGCCAGACTGTTGCCTTTATTATACCAAAAAGTATCAGGAAAGATGCACAAACAAACTGGAGTGGTCTGAGGGAAGGAAGGAATCAGGTATGTTTTCCACCACATTATGTTACTCTCATTAGTGAACTTGCTGACTGTTCTCAGCAGGTTCTGCATACAGCTCATTCATGCCCTCTTTCATTTAAGTGGAAATTGGACATTGAAAGTAAAAGGGGATGGAACTGGGGAAATAGGGAATAACCGATTACAAGTTTTACAAAAACTACTAAAGGGAATGTCAGTTCCCCTTGGCTCCTGACCAACATTTTGTCATATTCATCAGTAAGACACACGTTCATCCTTCCACCTACAAAAACAATATTCTAAAATATTATCCACTGTACAAATATACAGCCTTATACTTCAGGGAATAAAATTTGAACATTGCTTAAATGTGAAAAAATTTAACTAGAGCAACATTGTTTCAACTTGGTCTCCTTTTCGTCATGTCTTTAACAAAAGCTAGAAGGACTATTCCCTGAAGGAATAAAAAAATAGGTCATAGATAAATCCAAAGCAAAACCATTTAAATAAAGATTTGATAAAAATAAAAGACTTTGTGAGCATGTAGTAGAAATAATGTACAGAAAAGCATCTAAGATAGGAGCCAATCGTCCAGAGACATTTTCCCATACTTAGCCTTTATTTTAGGAATGCACTGTGTAAGGGATTTATCGTGACACAGTTGGAAGAAAAACACCCAAGTCTCCCTGACCTCACCTACCTGCTGTTGTTGGCACCTTTGAAACCTTCCCTTCCCCCCCAGTGGACTCCAATACCTCTGATCTCATTTCCTTCTTATAATTGCTGAGCACACACACAGTTTAATATACGAACTTGTACCTTTCATATTGTCAGAAGAACTATCAGAATACTTACACTAAATCCTTGTACATTTTGCCTTATTTTACCAAAGGATTACGTACCTCTCCCATTCACATATAAAACATGTCTTTTAATGATGTACTTTTAGAAAAGTCTAATTAAAATTCAATGCATAAAAGTGTGCAAGGGCTGATAACCCACAGAACTCAGCAGACCCTAGTTAACATTCTAATGCATCCTCCATTTGGAGAGACAGTAAGACTTTTCCACCTCGGTGGCAGACACTAATGATACTTGCAAATATGACTAATGTCTTCATTGGTGAAAAATTAATGCACCACAATAATTTTTCTACCTGGGGTTAATGAACATGTCAGATGCTGAAAATGAGTTGTTTGAAAGTAAATTACTATAATCTATATTTAGAAGACTCTGCTCTTGGAAAAAAAAAAATCTGTGGTGTGTTTGATGTCCCCTGCTTATTTTTGTCATGAATTTTGCTGTCCACCCAGTGAGACTACACTATGCTGACTTTTCCATTGGTGCAAGGGAATGTTTTCTTTTTCATAAAATGCCATTTTCTGGGGGGAGAAGTCCAGTTTGACTCTACTTGCCACAAATATTATTTCAGCTATACGAGCAGTAGGAGCAAGCTGATGTCCATGAAAACCAGCTTATCTTCACTAAGGTTAGACCCAAAGCAGCATCTCACTAAGCATTTTGGAAAATCCAGACAGTCACTTTACAGCTTGCCCTTCATCTGAAGAGGAGGGAATAGTTTCCAAATTTGAATTGCTTCCTCTTCCACAACTCCCCTTTTCCTTTACCAAAACTAAGTGAATGCTCTAGGAAGCTGTGTAAATAGAAAATACCTTCAAGAAATAGCCATAGCAGAGAGAAAGGAGTTGTTTTGTCAGTGAAGGGAGTTCAAGTCACTATAGATCAGTCTAAAATTTGTAGAGCCCTGCTCCTTCCAGAGCACTTGGGGTTTCAGCTGCCTAGTGGGAACTGGTATGATCTGGTTACTGGGAATTAGTAGCAATTTTGAAATATGGGGCTTATTCCTTATGTTGGAATCATCCTTTGCCTTCAACTGTGATCACTTCTTCAGAAAATATGCAAATGCATTCATCTTCTAAATGCCATTTCTAACAGAGCACAGAACTCCAACTCCACATTTAGCACTGCAAGTGTAACTCCACAACATTTCTTTCAAAATGTGCAAGCAGAGAAAAAAGGGTACAGAAGAGTATGCCTGGCCTTTATTCAGGTTTCAGCAGTAGCTTGTGGCGAGTTTAGGGAGTTGGAAGTATTCTGAATCAAAATTTAAAGGCTTTAAGTAATGACAGATTCAATTCATTCCTTCACAACCCATCCCAAAGGCTAAGTATTCCTTCCTACTGTCAAAACATATGCACTTTATTTACTTCTGATACCTTGCTGACTTTAATTCTGGCCATAAGACATTTTCAGCTAGTTTTAAAAGCTTTCCAGTATTAGATGCCTTTACCTACGTGAGCAGTTACACACCATGACTTGGCAGCTTCTTGATTATGTGCTCAAAAAGTAGAGAAACAGAACTTCTGTAAATGACAATGATTCAGTGCTTGAGGCTGCATAAATATTCCATGTCTCTGAATTTCCTGGTCACATATGGGTGTCTGGCAAATCTGAGCCAGCACTATGGAACCACAGTCAGTTCCCAGAATTAATCCCGTTCCAGGGAACACCTGGAACTGAGTGATTAATCCAGTCCACTTCCAGCAGAGCAAAGACTTTTTCTGAGAATTATCAATTCACTATAGCTCAGGAAATCTGCTCAAATTTAGGTCTCACAGGGTACTGAAATAATCATTTCTCAGATGAGAGTATGTTTACTATTTCTTCAGATTCCTATGGGTAAAAAACATTAAGATTTTGTTGTTAACCTTTTTTTTTCCCCAATTTTATTTCAACTTTCTGAACAATGATTGTTTTCCCTCATTTCTTGTTTTCTACAGTACTTTGAGTTAGGATAGCAAACACACAATAGAACTTTACTATTCTTAAATAAGCTGTCTACCCACAAAAATTTTGTCACTCCATTTTGACAGATCAAGTAATAATTTTATCTACCATGGGAGAGTATAAACTGTACCAGTACAGGAATCATGGTGGGCGTATAAGCTGTAACCATCATAAATGACACTTTTTATTCCCTTTGAAAATCCTCCTGATTTATTACATTTACTTAGAGACTGTCACAGCTTATTTTTACTAGACACATTTTTTTTAACATTCCATCAAGTGAGCTCCTATTTGATGCAGAGCAAACTGATAGAAAATGGTGACACTCTCACCCAAGCTGTCATTATTCAAAATGATTTCTTCTGCTCAGGTTGTTTTCATTTAGTAAAATAATTTGATTTTTCTATGTCTGCCCACATTCTATTCACAGGAGGAAAAGGAAGCTCAAAACAATGTCTTCTGCATTTAATATGCAAGGAGAATGCTTAATAGAATCATTTGCAGGATAATTAAAAGTCTGCTGATACATCTTAAGAAAGTGTGAAACAAAGTACAAAATGAATAGAGCCAAATGGCAATTGCTTAGTTCTGTAGAATAAGTGCTAAGTCAAAGAGGTCATAATTGCTGTTTTGCATATGGAAAACAGTTAACAGGGTTTTATAGATATATTTTCTGCAGTAAAGCTAAAGCTGATTGTTTTCATACAGAAATTAGTTGAATATCACAAATGAAAAGGTTACAGGGTAGTGCTGCTAGCTCTGCCTGTGATATCAAGGAAAAGAAGCCCACAAATTCAAATACAACTAAGGAATGGCTTCAGTTGAAGGCAGTTCCTGCTCACATTTATAAAATAGCACATTTCAGCTTCAATACAACTCCTCTGAAACAAACCTGACATTTTCTAGCAAAGCAAAAGAAATCTACCCAATTCATTCACATGACACCTATCAAAATGCTAATGTTGTATAGTTAATAAATGGTTGCACCGTGTTCCCCAAGCCCTGTCCCCACACTCCATAAGTTTTTATGTTTCAAATCTAAAAGAAATTTTCTTAAGTATCCACTTTCTGAGGCAGATACATAAGTCCTATTATGAATTATGGGAATTGTGTGTGCTCACTGAGGACAGACTATGGCCACCAGCTGTGCCAGTTATCCTGATTATATTCATTTCTCATGAAGTGGATAGCCCCTTATCTGGCTTTTTTATGACTACAAATTAGTTCTTAATTACAGTCAGTCATTGTAATTTCAGAGCAACTGCTAGCTCAAGCATTGACCCATTTTAGTGAATTATAAGCAAAGTAGATAGCATAGATTCCTTTATTCCCCAAACACTAAAAAAAGAGAAAATTCTTAAATTTGGCATTCCTGTTCAACTCCTGCCTACTGTTTAGACATTATCACAACTGTTCCCTACATCTGCTGATGTTCACCTCCAAATAACAGTTGCCATGAGACTGTGTAATTTAAGTAAAAAAAAAAAAAAATGTAAAGATCATGCCACCCAAATGAATGCAAGTCAAGGACCTCACTGTAGGCACAATGCATTCTGTTAGCTCTCTGAGACAGTAACCAATTGCTGCAGTGACTTTACTTGTGACTGCTTTTAGGTCGAGGAAGAAGAGAATTATGCCACAGCCCCTAATTATCTGTATTTAGAGAGTGTAAGCATTGTAGTGATCGCTATTCAGACACAGAAAAACTTCTGCCTGACTCGAATTGTTAATGCTATTGTTGTGATTTCAGTAGCATGGAGGAAGTTACAAATCCAGGTGGCATTTACAGTGGGAATCTCAGCCACTACATTGTTCTGATGTCACATTTCATGCCTCTGCAGCTATTTGGCACCACCACAGACTCGCTCATCCGGTGGTGACTCCGATTTGAAAGCCAGTTAAACCCAGTGAAACACAATGGAAAGAGTGAAATCAGCATTTCATTTCCTTGGGTCCAATTGTTAACAGAGCAAAAACTTTCACAGCACATTGTACAGTGGTGATTTTCCTTGATTCCAGTGTTCCTGGTGTGCTAGACTGTGCAAGGATGTTCGAGTCTCTGTATTTACATTTTCAGCTTGTACTTTGCATTCCACATCTCTCCACAAGGGTCTGTTTTTCCCACATTACAGCCCTAAAGCTCAGCAGGCACCTGTGTCAGGTGCCAGGTCTGTGTTCAGCACTCCTGGGGGAGGCGTCAGTGCCGTGCTGTGCTGATTCCCCCTCAGGTCATTAAAACTGTGCCCTGGCTGATGTCTCTGGAAAGGGTGCAGCCTGCTCCCCTAGTTCCACCAGCTCCAGCAAACTGACACGAAGGTCAAGGGGTAGAGACAGAGGCAAGGGCATGGCCTGCTCCACTGCCCACCTGCCCCAGGGAGCAGCAGCAGAGCTGCCTCTGCGGCGCTTTGAAGTGCCAAGGCAGAGGAAGCTCCTCACATCCTTACCAAAGAGTGTACTTGTCACAGAGAGCCCCGAGCAAGTATTAGAATTCAGCTGCCAGAACTAGAAAGACCAAGACACAGCCACAGTCCCAATGTCTGTCATGTTGGGAAGTGAGAAAAATGTAACACATCCACTTGGAGCATTGACAGATACTGAATAGGAGCTGATGCTTTTCCTGCCTGAGAGGTAACACAGAGACCAAAAAATTCATGCACTTGTCTTACACATCTTGCACTAACTTGAGACTAATGCCATGTCCTACACAGAGCAAATGATACATTCATTTCTTTAGCAAATGCATAGGAATCCATTTTGTTTACTTTAAGGCAAAAATACTGCAAGGACTTCCACAGTGAAGAAAGACAGAACCAAACAAGCCTAACTATGATATGCCAGGAACCTTTTCACCACCAGTTTTCAAGTCGTTCTTCCTCACTCTTCTGCTTCTGGGCTAATTAATTATACACTAAACATACTGCTAGTGTGATAAAAATAATTAATTAAACATGGTCACAGGCTAGAACATTAATTGTGACAATATATTACACTTACTGCTGCCTGTCTCTCTTAGCTAATATGAACTTAGCAACATGCAGGGATTCCAGCCTGGCAAATATGTCTGCATATTTACTGTAATAAAAATCTGCACAGAACAGTATTTATTGTTTCTATGGGGCAATGTCTGGACAATAGTAAGGAAATCTGCCTTTCTTTATACCATGACAGGAGGTCAACACTTCCCTGTGTTCTCAGATCACCCAGGAAAAAAAAAAAAATCAAACTAATTTTGTCTGGGTTTTTTTTCACTGGGGGTTCTTTGAAGAAGCAGAGTCTGAGCTCATGAAAAGGGCAGGAAAAAGAAGGGCCGGGCAAAGAAAGAACAAACTTCAGCAAACACAATATTAAGCCGATTTTAGGGGTTCCAGGGCTGGCAAGCACACAGGTATTATTCTCAGCAAGACCAAGAAGATTCCTTAAAGAGATTAGTAACATTTACCTTGAGCACAGGAAATGTTCTGAGAATTCATCACTTGATGCCTACAGTGCTGAAAACACAGCATGTTGCAGCAGCATTAAGTATTATTAGTGTGCTTACCTGCAGCTCCTGTATCCTACCAGATGGCACCTAGAATTTACTTTGCTTTCTCTTTTAAAACTACCAGGAAAAAAAAAAAATCACGTCATTCATAAGAAGGTATTATAGCATTTTTTGGTGCATAAAACATGAAAATGACCATTTTTAAGACAATAGTGCTGCTGGATGCTTTTTCCCTTCCACTGGGAGGGTCAGACATGGCATGTACACAGCACACAGGAAGAGAATAATTCATAGCACACACTGAAGTGAACAAGACCTTTGAGGCAGATTAAGCTACATACGCACAAGAGAGAGAATCAAGAGCTAAAAAACCTTGCCAAAGGTTTTGGGCTTTTCAAGCTTTTTAGAAAAAAACTGTGCCATAGATGCATAACCTTTTAATAGATAAAACATTTAAATTATTTGTGCTGGAACTTTTATGTGCAGTGTGTGCGGATAAAGTGCTTTTTAAAAACTACGGTTAATTTTTCAGTTGTTCTATCATTTCTCCTTGGCTGCAAAAAGAAGAGTTTTATGACACCTTTTTTGGCAAGTGGATTTAGCACCTTCGAGTACTGAAGTTCATTCATTAGCATAAGCTTTTATTACAAGCCATAAACTCCTCTTTATCTCAACTGCCAGGGGTGAGGACATCAAGGCACCATCTCCCATCACCGGTCGATGGAAACATCTCCCATTTGATTTCAATATACAAAGCACATATTTGAACCTTTAATGCAAGCATCCTCATCTTTTAAAGGCTACCATTAATAAACCAGCATGTAAGAGTCATGCCAAATATATTTAAAAAATAAAAAAAAACCCTAAAACATCAATACACAGAAACAAAAGAGAAATGTAAATGAAATAATTTATTTCTATCACTTATTCCACCTCATTTATGAAATGGGAATTTTTTTAAACTATGCCTTCTGCAATTTTGATTATTTTTACTACAAGTATCTGTGCTGCAGTCATGCCACCAACCCTGAAGCATGGGCCAGGATATTATGCTAAACCATAATAATCATTAAATAAAATCTTCATGGATAGATTTTTTAATATAATAGCTATAATAAATAAATATAAGAGTTAAAATACTTTTTTATCTAGGCGTTCCAATTTACCCTTTTTTTCCTTTTCAGAAATAAAAGCTGAAATGACACTGTTCATTAAACTGATATCTTCCATCTTTTATGGTATTTTTTAGACTTTATCCATATCAGTCGGGTGTAATTTGACTTTTATAAACACCTATCATCATCAGAATACTGCAAATAATTGTTTTTATGAAAATATGATACAAACAAGAGAGACCAGAATAAAGACTTCATAAAAGTCTTGCATTTCAAAAGAAAACAATCAGAGACATAACTTTAGTTTATATTATGTTGCTTCCTAAAGACAATGAACTAACTAGAAAAACATTCCTTTTATTTGAATGTAAATTCAAAGAGAGGAAAAAAAGACTCATCAGAATAAACCTGTAAAGACCATAAATCTTGCCTGAGGGACAAAAGTACAGTGTTATTGTTTAATATTCTTGTTTGTTGCCAGGTGTTTGGAAAACACTGCTTTGCTTTGCTTTACAGAAATATTTCACAGCTTTGCATAGAACTCAGTCAGAATCTCTGATTACAAGGATTACAATCATTGGGATGAAGATGACAGGGACCCAATATCAAGTTCAGTTTGTCACACCAGTAAGAAGTATCACTCTGTTTTACACCATAGCACCCATACTTCTGAGATTTTTAGCATTAATGCCAAAACTCCCCCCCCAACAAAAACAAAAAAGGGAAGTCACATCATCTTCCTTTACACCTCTGTGAAACTCTCACTAAGAGTACCAGAAATGAGCACTGTGCTTTTCCCAAAAAAACCCCTTTGTTCTCTGATAAAAATAAAGATTACAGGATAATGCTTTTCATTTTCCAAAGAAAGAATAATTTAGGAAGCTCTCTAGGATTTTCTTTGAACTACATTTATATTCCTGTGTGCTGATAGCAAGCACAAGGAAATGTGCTTTCCTATATTTCAGCACTTAAGCCCCACTCATAAAAATTAGGTGCTTAGGAACCAATTAAATAGCTTTGCCTTAGTGAGCAGAGTGTTACAAGTGAGGGAGAATAGTCACCTGTGGTCCCAGTTTGGACTCATATTTCCCATTAATGGTTGTTTCTTATTAACAGTTGTCAGGAACAGAAAAAGAAAATATTTTGGAAATTTAATCACACCATCACTTTCAGGATAACTCATAGGTAATTACACATTAAAAACTCCAAATTATTTTGCTTTGTATGCAAAGTTTGAACAAAAAAGAAACCACTGAGGATTAGTAACTTAGAAATAACATGGATATTTTCTGATTTCCTGATTTGTTGGTTTGATGTCATGTGAACAGGCTGTTCATGGTAGATTTTATATTGAATATTCATCAGTGGCAGAGAAGAAGGAGGAAAGGGTGTGAATAGATTTATTCAAGGTATCCATGTGTCGTCCTCTTTGGGGACAATTTCACCCATTTTTTGTCAGAGGTTAATTACCTCCCTCTCATAAAGTAAAATGAGTATTTCAGATTTTTACTTCAGAGTCTTTTGGCCCTCAGCATCCAGAGGGATGATGTCATATCCAGGGGGGTAAAACCCCAGAGCAGTTAAAACCCCACAGCAGTCCTACTTGCCCCCACATCTTTATTACCACAACCTCCTGATGACAAAGCATTCTGCTTGAGCACAGAACAAAAGATCATAAAATGCATTTTCATAGCAGAGCCAAAATTGCTGTCGTAATAAAAATTTATTTTCTTTTTCTCTTTGAAGGCTACTGCATAGGCAATCCATTATTAGTGGCTCAGAGCCAGCAACTGGCTGTGAATTGAGCTGGTGAATTAATCAGCCTATGTAGAAAAAGACCCAGAATTCTGGATATGTGGGTGTGCAAAAGAGGCCCCAAACAAGGAAAAATTTTCTATTTCTCTAATGCAAATGGTTTAATGATGGATGACCCCATTCCTCTAATGTCCATTTGGATGCTTCATATAACTACTTGAATATTCACCTGAACTTAACTCCTTTCACCATCAGTTTAGGAACTGATGAAAATACTGTTTCCTCATATAAACCCAAAATAGCAATGCATCATCCAGAGAGTTGAAATATGAGATACACATTGCTAAATCTGCTGCTTTCATAGCTGAGCTGCTTCTTCACCATGGGGAGAGTGACTCTGCATATTCTTTCTCTCTTTTACAAATTTGGCATATAGTGCTGCTTGTTACCATTGGATTAATCTATCTTCAAGTCAACTGTCAAGTTACACAAATATTTGAGCTCTGACCTTCGGTGTATTCCCAGGTTTCTCCAAGTCTTTTACCTGATGATGATCCAAAAACATTTCTTAGTGCCTAATGATGGATGCATCCCTTTGGCATTGCTTGGCAGAGGATTAGAGGAAAAGAGGTATCTCCATATGTAGCTGAGATCTTCCCATAAATCTAACAAAATTTAACCTCCTTATTTTGGAGGATAGAGAAAACCAGGAGGACCCCAAGAACTCCAGATCAAGGGTCATCTTGAACAGAACCTACTCTTTTAGTTCCAAAGAACTTTGTCTTCTCCAGATCTCTGTCTCCAGCCATAGAGATACTTCGGTAAAGGTTCTGAAAAAATACTGATAGGTAAGTATAGCCCAAAAATAAAGGTAATAATCTTACTGATCCATTGTTTCCAGTTTCTTTGATTCTGAAAGTTTGTAACCAAGAGAGGAATGGTATAGATCATTTATATTAATTATAACACAGCTTTTAAAAAAAATCTTCCCAGACCCAAAATAGTTACACTTCCATTTTGGAACTTCCACAGTTTACTGAAGGAAAAAGCAAAGCATGAGTGTAATGCCTTCTCTCTTTTTCTTTTTTTAATTTAAAGGGTAAAGATACAAGCCCTACAAGAAAAAAACAATAGCCTATGAATTCTTCAGCAGTCCCTTGTAACAACTAAGATTCCCATGAACCAGCAACAAAATCCACAGCAGTCTGAAGTGATGTCTAAAACCTAAATACCTCCATAGACTAATATTAAAAATCCCCTCTGCTCTCCTATTAATGTAAATTGTTGAGGTCTAGTCATTCCTTGTAGTTTAAATCTCCTCATGGAGATTGCTTTGTTTCTGTACATGAAGGGACAGCATAAAAGGCTCCCTGAGAAATCAGGGAAATGCTCACAGCACACAGGTAGCTCCATATGTCACACATGTGCCCCCTGTACTCACGGCAGTGGCTTTAGTCTGCCATTTCTGTAGTGCAGTCTCACTACTACTTTCAAGTTTAGGGGCATGAAGAGATTGTCCTTGGCTGTAGTTCCCAACAGAGAGGACAGCAACTCGACAAATCAAAAATTTCCCTTCTACACACCTTTGTCAAGGTTCACTGCTCTTCCTCTGTACATGCAAAGGCTTTTGTCAGGTTTCTCCAAAGCATGCCCAAAATATCCTGGATGTGTAAGAAGACCGGGAAGGTACAATGTAAAACACATTGCCAGAGCAGCAGAATTTGCTGGGAGGTTTCAGTGTTGCATTGTCAGCTCCCTGTTTTAACTCCACGTGCTTTTCTGGAGAGCAAGGCTGGAACAGAACTGCTGCCTCACCGTGCTGGTGGCAGACCAAGAAATTTGACACCACAACTCAGCCAGTCACATATTGCATCTTCCCAAGCATGGGTGCCACTGACAATCCATGCACACCCAGGATTTGCAGTCACCAGTGATGAAAGGACTGCAGGACAGCAAAATTCCTGGCCTTCAGGTGTGCAGAGGTGAAACTGCTCTCTGCAGTCTCTAAAGGCATCATGCAACACTTACAGCACAGAGGGTGTTACATGAGAGTGATAAAAAAATCTGGTGTTTGCCGTTTGGACAGTCAAAATTCCTGACATTTCATCTTGGCCAAAATTCTGCTACCAGTCCACTGGGAAATAAGGAGAAAAACAAACAAACAAACAACTAGCATTCATGTATCTGTCTTGATACTGCAATTGTTCAGAAACCTCCTGAAACTAATTTATGAAACTAAAATGCATCCATTGCACTCATTTTAAGGAATATTTGATTGCATAAAAGTATTCTGGGCTGTACCTCACCAAGATCAAAAGTGAATTTCATTGGAAATTGAGTAAACTCAATAACTTCAATGCTTGGCATTGCTCAGTAAAGAATTTTGTCCAGCAGCTAAAGAAAAAGATATTTCTATGACTAACACAGCACAGATGATCTTTTTCATTTGTTTCCAGAGGCAGATGTTTTCTCTGGGTATTTGAACTCTTAGAAATGAGGTAGAGGACAGAATCACAAACACACACAAATATAAACATGCTCAGCTCCAGCCAGATTTGCAGGGCATGGGGAATGGTGCCATGAGGGTGGGAATTCTCTGAAGGATTCCATGCCCCAGGAGCAAGACTGAAACAACTGCTGTATCCCTACAGAGACTGAGGATAATCCTGCCTCTTGGAAAACATCCTTTGGAACAGACAGCCTTCATGACCACAATCAGTGCTGCCACCTCTTACTTTGTTATAATTACTGTCAGAGTAAACAGAATACTCATCCAAGAATCCAGGATAATGATATAAATGCAAGAACACTTGTCAGAGTCCAGGAGGATATTGGATTTTGGTGCTGTATATAACAAAACAGCAAAGCTATTATTGTGTGTCCACATTGACAGCATTTTTTAGGTAACTCTGCTTATTGAAAACTCCTCATGATTTGTACAAACACATTATCCATGTCTTCTACTTGGCCAATATGTCTTTGTCTCCATTCCTGTAGGAATAAATATTAATTCCCAAATTATTACATTATAAATGAGTATATAATATATAATGACTATATATGAATATATCTATATTAATTATGTATTATATATTTATATGAGTATATAATGAACTTACAATGACTATACAATTTCTGTCATAAATTTTTTTTGCAAAATGGTAACGTTTCTGGTCTTTCTAAAATGTTGAAATAAAAGTATGTCTGCATTAAATAATAGATTCCAGGGCCATGGCCAGAGCCATCATCTCCTGGATTATCTTTAGGCAAACACTCATAATCCAGTTTTTCTTAGCAATAGCTGATTTTGTACAAGTGACATGGAACTGAGTAGAAGCATGTTGTTGACATTTCAGTCTACATAAACTAGCAGAGAAAAGACCCAGTGTGGAGGTGACATGTGATATTTACAGTATAGAAAGATCTTGTTACAACCTTTCCCTGTTCCATGAGGGACCTCTCCCTGAGGCAAGCCTATAGTTTTCTGCAGTCAAAAATGGCACACCTTGCTATGAACAGCCTCTTGCTTCAGGGCTGTGGGTTCTCCTGTCTGCTCCTGCTACCTCTATCTGGTAGCAATTCCTTAAAGGTTATTCATTGTTATTACACCCCAAATGCCCCTGATTTCTTCCCCCTTGCTCTTACAGTTCTCAGTGAAACTTCAATGGCATTAACACCTCCCAGCAGCACTATTGTATTCCTGCTCCTCACTGCCTACTGCACTTCAAGGTAATTCTTTTCCCAAAATCTTTTCAGAACGTCCTTGTCCTCCACTATTCCCAAGCTGTACATGGATCACAAAGGTGGGCAAAAGCAGCACATAATAAATACAGGCGCAACATCATCCTTACAATACCAAATGGACTCTCAGATGAGAGATATTTCTCATTTGGACCATTGCCATTATCAGTGTATTTTCATTAATTTATCACTTTTTTTTTTTCTTCCTCTGGTATCTCTTCATGAATATTTTCTTTCCGTGCTAAAATTATCTTCTAAATTTATGCTGAGTAGTAAGACAATGTGTTTATCGTAAATAATTTAGCAACGTAAAATATTTGAAAAAACTCTGGGGGAAACTAGTTATTTACATAACTAAAGTTTCTAACGGGTATGAAGTTGACAATTTTACTTGCTTCATCATCATAAAACTTCAGAGTTTTTGTCATTGACCAGGACTCCATTGTGCCAAGTGCTGTTCACTAAGTGCTGCGTTAGCAGAGAACAAAACCCCAGCTCCTGCCCTAGACAGCTCACCATCTGCAAGACAAGGGGAATATGGACAGATGGAGAGGGATGGAAGGTGACAAGACGCTTGTGATCACTGCTGTAGGCAGGAGGCAGAGCAGAAGAACACTGTTGTCCAGTTTTAAACAGGCATCAGAGAAAAGAAGGGTTTTAGGGAGATTCAACACTCCTAAGCCACTGGAATAGATCAGTGATTTGCCATTTATTTTTACTTTCTAATTTGAACGCTCCTTTTCCTCTCTCCAGGCTCTCAGGTTCTCTCTGAATAAAAATGTGTAGTAAAAATCAAAAACAGTACAACTACTACCTTCACTTGGAGAAGCTCCACTTGCTGATAAATTCACATAATGTCATTTAAACACCCTCTTGGAGCTTTATAAATGTGTTAGCATATTTTATAACGTATACAAGAGTATGCACTTGCTTGAATGCAAGATTTATACCTCTTTTACTGTTGTTAGCAAAGACACGGCTTGGAATTCAGACCTAAACCACTCTGTCAGAGGAAAAAAATTGGTGAAATGACCAAATAAAATTGATGATGATGATGCAAGCAGTAAGGTTTAATCTACTGTAATATATGCCAACACATCAGGCTAAATTTCACCTCAGTCTGCACAGAACTCCTGCTGGAGACTCTGAGCATAGCAGTAGCAGGGACACTACACACAGACAAAATGGAATTTATAATTTTTACAAAAGAAAATAAGAGTGATTAAAGCTCCAACAAATCGATATGGATAGGAGGGAGAGAAATACACTCCCCCCATCTCTTCAGATTATCTACATTCTGGTAAATTTAATAACTTGCCTTTCACAGTGAAAAGCAAAACATACATCCTTAAAAAATTTACACTTCCTGATATAGCAGATTTTAAACAATTAAAGCCTAACTCCTCTCTAAGTGGATGCAATTTTAGGATGAAAACAAAGGAGAATAAGTATTTCAATTAGCACTTACATTCCACTCTGAGAAGCATTTAAAAAAAAAACAATTATCACAAGTCCAAGCCAGGGGTGTACACTTCACAGATGCAAACATAAACTGTGGCTGCTGGGAGGAATCTATGTGTACAAATCTTCATTTTTCATCACAATGGATTTGCTGAATGATTAATATATTTACAAACCAACTAAGAACGACAAACCAAATTATATACATTCACGTTTCTCCTATCAGACCAGGCTCCTCATCCTGTCTCAGCCTGAAGCAATATCAGCACAAATCATCTTGCTGACATAAATATCATCACTGAAGCCATACTGAAGGGTAGAACCAAACTTTAAGTAGGTAAACGATTTAACTTGACGATTTGGCACAGCTTTCCCCAACTTCCTGTGCATTATACCTACCTAAAACTTCTTTATGCAGCCAGGTGTCACAGGTGACTTGGACAAGGCAAAGACAAAGCACAGACCCTTTCCAGGTCAGTAAACGTATACATTTCAAAGAGATGCACCACGGTGTCCAAGCCCAGCTGTGGCCTCAGGTATTGCAGCTATACACATTTCACCCCAGTAAACTCTAAGACAAAATCCCCATGTTATCTTTTTCCCTACCAGAAATGTGCAGCTGCTACAGCCACGTTCACTTTATTCCTCCTCATCACTACCCTGGTTTATTTAACTGTGGTAATATCTCAACCTTGTAAAAATACCTTGCTGATTGCACAAGCTGCAGCAGTGGATAAATTGCTTTCCAGTGCCTCTGCATAGACCAGGCTTAACACAAAAAGGAAATGCTTCCATCCATGTGTCAGCAACATGATAAAGAGCAGTGATGGAAGGCAGAGAGGAGGCCTGTGTGTAAAACTTGCGTAAAACTTCCCCCCTCCCCTCTGGTACATCAGAGAGTGTTGGTCCTCTGAAGCACCACAAAAGATGAAGCAGTGCTTGGAGCTGTGGCAGGCAGAGCCTGCTCTCTGCACATGGAATACTCAGCCAGAAACACAGCATGTCCGAGAGGCTGCTCAGGAGGAGGAGGAAGACAAAAGTTTGGAGGGAGAGCAGAGCGTGACAGGAAACTGAAGATGCAGAAGTTAAATGCCAGTAGGTTAAGCTGGCATGACACATACAGCCAGACAAAAGGTACTGTCTCTTCCTCAAGAGCACAGAGCTGCAGGAATGAAATGGAGAATAAAAAGAAATGATTGAGGGGGGAAAAAAATAAACAACATGAAAAACATCAACAGAGAAGAACACAAGAGAAAAGAAAGCAAAGCTGACTGAGATATGAAGTGGTTCTAGAAACAAAACAAAAATCTCCCGACAGCACAAATGCAAAATGGGGACAAACTGTGAATAAAAATGGTTAAAAGCAGGCCTCAGTTTACTGCTGGCATAGTTAATATGCTGCACCAGGTTGGAGGGAGATAACAGCTGCTGCTGCTCTGCTCAAACACCCACCTAGAACAGCACTCGGTCACCGCGCAGTGCGCGCTCGCCTACAGCCACCACCACTGCTCAGCTGGGGGATCACAGATTCCAGGAGACATCAAAATATGGCAGCAAACCACAATGTATTCCTGCAGAAGACAATCAGCCACCAATGCCATATTGTAACAGCAGCCAAGGGCAAGAAAAGAATTTAAAAAATAAGTATTCTTCACAGGGAGAAGTCTTTAATGTTTTGCAGATACAAGAAAAAGAGATGTATTGCACCCACAGCAAACAACATGAATAAAAGGAATTGTATTAGCAGGAGCTAAATAAATATTTGTTAAATAATACATAATATGCATTTTTATTTTTGAGTTTTCAGCCATTCTCTTCAAACACCTCTAATGATTCAGTAGCTGAATTAACTAACTAGGGGGGAAAAAAGCCCCAGTCTCTAGAAAAGCAGCTTACATGTGGAAGGACAAAAATTCTGAATAAAGATATCTTGGTCACCAATCTCAGGGTTTAATTTACTCAGTTTGCCTCCAAGAATTGAACAAACTTGGGTGGGCAATTTGAAGACTATTTAATCTCATCCTTAATCTATATACTAATAACAAATGTAGTGATTCTCAAGAAGCTGTTAACTGAACAAACAACAGAAAGAGAATCAGCTGTCTGCCATATGTTTCTTGATTATTTAAACAAAAATATCCATTCTGTGTTCAATTCAGTGTCCATCCAAGTCAACGGAAAGACTCTTACTAGTTTGAACAAGTCCTGGAATAAAGTTTATGTGGTTTTTACCTATGGAATCTTTCTGTATATTAGCACTACAACTGTACCAAACCTCATCAGTTGAAAAACTAAACAAAGCTTTTAAAGATGTGCTTAGTTGGTGTGTGTTGATGTGTTAAAACTTTGCACTCCAGGAATTCAACAAAGCAGCTGGTTTCTTAAATTCTATTCAAAAGTTTAAGTGCTCATGGGTACACTCAGCTCCCTGCTTTGTTAATGAAAAAATTCCATTTAAGCATAAAATACCCATTGCTTTGGGTACACAAAGGTAAACCTTTTCTCATTTCAAGATGTCTTCCTATTTGCATTCATTCCAGAGGGAAGACTTTGAGAAATAAGAAATTAGTTTCTTGTGGGCTAAATAGATTCCCTAAAATTTGAGATAAAACCTGCTTTCAGCAAATAAAGGTATTATTTAAGTACATTAAATACTTGGATTTCAATTTATTCAAATATCTTAATTATTACATTTAAATACAGTATTTAAATATTTAAATATAGTGTTTAAATAGATATTAATTAAAGATAGGGGGAAGCATTACTTTGGAATAAAATGTAGAACAGCCTCAGGAAGTTATATCAGCCTTAGTTCTGGAACAATATCTTTGCTTCTGGTCCTCCTCACAAAAAGATGGAGGATCATTCTAATTCTGTTTCAGATGAACCGTTTCCTATTTTGCTCTCAAGTGGCTCAAGTCATGCACAGAGACTTCACAAACCAAGCTTTCCCTCATGCAAACATTAAGTACCACCATGCAAAGTTCCCACTGTCACCACATCCTGCAAACCTAAAAGAGGTGACATTTACCTCATGAAACCATATTTTTCCCTTTTACAAAATGGGTTTTTTTGACAACACTAACAAGTTCCTTTTTTTTTCCATTAAATATTGACACTTTGCACCTTTTGCTTCATTCAAAGCAGATATTAAAAAAAAAAAAAAAAAGACAAAAAAAAAAACCACAACACCACAAAAACAAGAGGAAAGATCTCTTTGATACTTATACCTGACCTCCAAAGAGTCATTACACAGCTACTGGGCCCAAAGCATTTTAAGAAACCAGATGTTTTTCCCTACATGGAAGCCACAATTGGGACATGATGGTTTAGGAAGTCAGTCCACAGAGATCTGCTGTAGCAGCTAAACCCAGCAGCCTCCTCTGTCAGTGCCTAGAGCAGGAATTCTGACCCAGTCAACCGTGTTTGTGATGGATACAGTGACAGAAATAAAGTGTCTTATATAATTTGCCCGCCTGCAATTCAGGCTTTGCAGCAATCCTTGACCAAATTCTGGCAAATGAGCATACAGGAATCCAGCATAGTTTGAGCTGCAGCCTCCACAAACATTGCAAAGGAACAGCTTGAAATGTTCAGGCACATTAAGTGCCTGGAAATTTTCAAATATTAATTTGCAAGAACTGTTGTACCTCAAGCCCAAGTCTTCAGACCACCACTCCCCAAAAGGGCTGTGCTAGAGAGGAAGGAAGAGAATGGAAGGCTTCTACCAACAGGTGAGCAGATGCAATTGATTTTCAAGTGCCCTTCAGCTTGGGTCTGTGTAACCCAATGAACTCTAGTCTCATCACTTATTAGATTTAACTATTTTTACATTAAGGCAACACTGAACACAACCATTTTCAAGTGAATTCAAAATTTTTCCTTTTGAGTGAGTCCTCCTCATTCAGTCTGCCATGGCAATACAACAATCAGCTGACAGTGCAGTACCAGCATGGCAGGAGACATAAAAGAAATTCTATTGACTTAGCCTACAGGAGGAAATCCCTCACCAGTGTGATAGAAAATGGGGTTTGGACAGAAGTCCCACATCACTGGGTTACCTGTGCACCCTTTGCCTCCCAAGTTACAACAGAGCTCTTTGGCTACTGCACCCGAACTGCAACACACCCTCACACCCACACTCCTCCTCCTCCTCTTCCTCATCCTCTCCCAAATTACTGGCACTATCAACATTTCTGTAGTGTATGATCCAGATCTGGGTGGCCTTGCTCCTCCAGCTCCCTCTTCCTTTTTGCATTGAGAAGCATGAAAAACTCACAGAATTTGTTTCGGTGTCGAGCAGATTTTACTTTAAATCAACTAGAGGATTTCCATGGGCTTCAAAGGACGTGGCAGTAGATCCTCTTGGTGTCAAGGTACATTCCAATGCTAGATTAAACTTAGCATTTCCTTCACAAGTTTATTTTCTCATCCCAGAACACAGGCAAACAATGAATTCTATGCTATTGCATAACTCTTGTATTTTCTGTCAAGATACTTCCGTATAACATTAGACGTATTACCTTTCATCAAAAAGAATTGCAAAATAATATGTGGATGGAATTTCTTACCATGAAGATGCTAGTCTAAATGTTTTGATTGCATTATGTGAAACTCATAAAATGAAATTTCTACACTATAAAAGCATTTTTAGTGGATTACAAAACACTTAAGTAGCGGATATGACTAATTCAATAAAAGTCAATAAGAAACTGATATGATTACACTTTTTCCATTTTTACTTCCGCTTCATTTATCATTTTCTCTCAAAACACATGCCTGTATCTTCGTGAAATTTCATTTATATAAGCAACATTATTCATGTTTCATGAATTTGACCAAGTTCAGAAACTAAAATTACTTGTAATCTGCCTTATTGGGCTCCTACATTAAAATTCTGACCCTGCTGGCCCCAGCTAATAGAGCAAATTCTGGTGTGAGGCAGGTTTTACTTAAGCTGAAATAAAGAATCTGTATTTTCCTTGTAATGCTGCTGCCACATGTCAAAGTAAATTATTTAAACAAGTAATTCTGCTGGCAAATGTATCCATGAAGTGCCAGACTGTGTACAAGAGCAGGAAGATAGCCCTGCTCCAAGGCCAGCCACAAGTGTCCCTCCTACACCCTCCTACAAGGTGGAGCACTTCACTGCTGCAGCCAAAGTCTGAAGTTATGAATGCATAAAGAACCATGGGGTAAAAAAAAAAAAAAAAAGAGCAATCCATATAAACTGAATCGTGAAGTTCCTTATTAAATTTTAACTCAATCAAATTTCCCTTTCAATAATATTTAAATCTTGTTCACCATAGATCTCAAAGTACTTTACAAAGCATCATAAGCCTTATTATCTCGCTGAAGTTAAAAGGAGATTGTCCTAAGGAAGGAAAGAACAAGGACTTCAGGATTTGTCTCAAAAAAAGGTATAAAAAAACCTGCTAGAGTTGAACAGATCTATTACATCAGAGAAAGCTAAAACTGTAATGTTTCTTTTTTTTTCCATTAAGTTCTTTTTATCAAATTAGTAAAAATATCATCATTACATCTTCTAAGACACTGTAGACTAATATCAGAGCATTTACTTATTTAATTTGTGGTTACAAGTTTGGGAACTTTTTCATGTACCAAGGAAAATTTTCAGATAGAAGTTTTATTTATCATTTACAGAAAAGATTAAGGGCAGTTTACAATAGAGCAACAGAACAATTTTACCATCTGTCCATGTAGAAAAAGGATTTTTGGAGAGTACACAGTACAATTGCAATGGTCTTTTCTAGTTCAGTTTAGCAGCTACAAACATAAAGCACTGCTAGATGCAACCACTGTCCAGAAGTGCCTGTTGTGATGTCTGGATGCTGGAAGACACCTAGAAAAGCTGGGCACACATTTTCTCCTGGAATTTAAAAGGCAATCAATGTGTGGGACCCCCAAGAGATTTCGGCCCTGTGACAAAGCTTGTCACAGCTAAGGAGCAGGGACATGAACCTCAGGTGCAAGAAAAAATTCCCTAAAATAGTCTTGGACAAGGCCTTTAGCAATTCCCAGCAGGGAGACAACCCTTGGGGAGGCCCCTGAAACCAGGGGAGCTCAGGAACAAGAGCAGACCTTAAACACCAGCAGTGTGGAAAGGACACTCCTTCCTCTAGGACCACTCCAGGCAAGAGGCCAGAGGAGAGACACCCTCCATTATCAATTAATTAAAGAATCATGGGCTGAGCACTTCTCTCCAGAGCATGGGTTGTGCTTAGGGTGGCCAGGAATGACTTTGGCAGCTCTGGCAAGCAATGGATTGAACACACAAAAAGAACTCTAGTGGCAAAATCTCAGGTATCTACCAGACTTCAGACATCTGATGGCTTGAAGGATTTAAAAGATCCCATAAATTAGGTGAAATTTAGACACCATTTGCTTGCCAGTTCTTGGAAGTACTTTTCTTTTTAAATCACATCCTTTCTATCTGTAATAGAAGGCAATTATATATTTGGACTTGAGATCATATAATATTTTGAAAATTTACAATATAAATATTTCTCACAGAGTTGTAATTTTCTTCAGGTGATCATAAGAGCTACAGCACATTCATCTGACTAACAATGCAGGAAGATATATACATATTTCAGGATTAATGATAGGGTGCTTAAAGCAGCTTGCAATAATACTCAGAAGAATAAGAGGTTGTCATTAAAAAAAAGGCAGAGGAAAATTTTGGGATTGCAAACTAGAATTATTCTGCATAGGTAGTTCTACTTGTTACTTCTTTAATATGATATAACTTCACTGATGTGAATGAACAGAAAGGCATCAGATATTGTTTTGTTTATTGCACTTAAGTGGCTCCTGATTGCTGGAGATATCTTCATTACACTGGGCATAAAAAAACATGTATTTAACATGGGTGCATTTTTTTGCACATTTTCACAACATACTTTTTGCTAATACAGCTAGAGGAAACTGTAAAATAAAATTTTCTACTTCTGCAATGACAAGGTCACCGGTTCCAATTCAACATTGTTTAAAAAAAATAGATGGCATTAGAGCCTGAGAAATTTATTTAACATTCCCTAGCCTGCAGTCTAAGCTCCTTGTTACAGGCAAAAATGCCAGTGGTAACATACTCTAAAAGCCTCATCTTCTACAATTGAAAGGAATACAACATTTGTGTATCACTCACAGTATGAGGTATTTATTTATAATGCTGCAAAGTGTCAGCTCCTGTTTTATTTCCATTATATAGAGGATGTCAGGAACTGTCAAGAGGAAGAGTTTTACCAAGGGACAAGCCATGGAAAGGCAGTGGATTGATTGGGTGGATGCTGCAGTGAACACATGCTGATGGCCATCAGGGAGCTCTCGTAGGGCAGCCACAGGACTGTGGGGCACCACAGTCCCCAGGGTGGGGCTGAGCACAACCTCCTCACTCAGGGTGCAGCTGGGGGTTGCTTAGACAAGAAAAAGGCAGAATAAAAACCTGTACATATAAAATATATCAGGGAAACTGTCATTTAAGGAAGGGAAAAAAAGCATCTATACTAAAGAGAACTCCAAGCAAGAATAAGAAAACAGCCATGATTAAATTTAGACTGAGAAGTTGTTGACTATTTCTGACCATCTGAGAAGTGAAGTTGTAGAAACCTGTCTTACTATGAGTGCTGGGTTAATAACCTAACCCATCCCAACCCGTGAGGCTCAGTCTCTGAAGAAAACATGGTCTGCACAGCTCCATGGAAGAGTGTCAGAGATCCAAACTCACTGAGAACAGCCAAGGACACGAGAAGCAGATCAGGAGCATTAGCAGAGTTCTCCACCCACTGTTTGCTTTCTCGTCTGCGCTGTGCTTCCTCTTTCCTCCACAGCATCACAGAGAACTTTATATAAATGACTTTGGGAATCTGTTCTCTCTTTCCTCACACTTACCTCTTTCTTCGCTCTCACTATGCGTTCCAAGCCCTGCCCTTGACTTTGTCCAGTCCACCTCTTTTCCCACAAAGACTATTCTCTTTGAATACTGCATTTCCTTTCATAATTTAACAGTCCTTTCCTCTCCCACACATCCTGGCACCCACAATTTTTATTCCCATCTGCTGCTTTATGCCTAGGATTGAAATATTTACCAGAAACATAGTAACTAGTGAACTAAATGAAGAAATGGAGCCCATTTTCCAGAGACAATATGTAGAGAGCAAACCAAATCATCCTGTTCATCTTCAGATAGATACGCTGAGACCTCTAATCCATACTGGGAAGACCAAGAAGCAGCTTTTGGCAGAGATGAACAAAAGTGTAAAAAAGTGAAGCCCAAGACACAGCAGCTTTAAGAAGACTATTTCTTTACGACCTGTAGATACACGTTCATTGCAAGAAAGAAAATCCTGAAAATTTTATCACTGCATATGGAAATTCCCATCAGTGTGTTCTTCTCAAACTCAAACCCAGGTTTTCTCACATTCAACCAATGTTGTATAAAAAACCTGAAGAGTCCTTACTCACCAGGCTTTGTGGGAAAGAAAGAACACTTCATCTTTCCTTCCAGCTTTATCACATCACAGCACTTTTGTGCCCCTGAGATGAGATTACAGGTGACAGCAGGACAGATTAGCAAAATAATAATAGGCTGTCTTCAGGTGGCTGTTCTACACCAAATTCTCCCACTAATATCTCCTTCTTCTCACTGCTTTCATAAGTGGCATCTGAGTGGAAGCAGACCTGGTCTTGGAAGTTCTTTTCATCCCATGTTTCTGCAAGGGACCTCATCCACATCCCTGTACCCTGGTCTGAACACACAAATTTACTGACTATGATTACAGAAATCTTAACAAGCCTGATAGAGCTGTCACACCGTGCCCCAGCCTACCTGCTGTGGTGGGAAATTGTGCTTCACACAAGCAACAAGGGAGAGCAAAATGGAAGAGGCACAGCAAAACAGCACAGGAGGATTTCTTCCTCACTTGTGAGCACACCTGAGCTGCAGACACCAAACACTGCCAGGTTGAACCTGTGGGCTTGCACAGGCATTTCCTGGAGAGGTCAGTCCATTTGGCTGAGAGTTGCAGTAAGTGTGAATTTTTTACATTTTTCTAAGGAATATTTTCCCACTGTTTTTGTGTTTCCCTTTTCCCCCAGACCTGCTTGTTCTGATGAGTGTCTGCCCATCGGGGAAAAAACACCCACTGATAGAGCTGTATAAAAATTAGCAATAATTATAACCATTATGTGCCTTTCCCAAAAATAGAAACCTTAAAATTTTAGCTTTCAAGAGGTCTCTCACATCCAGATTTTCATTATTGGTCTATTCAATGAGGATAATAAACTTGTCATTAACTTAACACAGGAACTGCTGTAGATACCATTAATCATGCACTTGGTTTACTTTTACTTTTTACTTTTACTTTCCACAAAATGGAGTAGAGAAACCACTTTGCTTTTTTACATGCTAATCACTTTCATAACACCTGTATCCCCTTTGTCAACTGTGCATCTTTTATTAGTACGGTGAATTGTTTTTAAACAGAATTCTCACAAGTCCCAGATATGAAAGAACAATCAACATGTCAACTCGCATACTAGTAAGAGACTATCACACATCAGATCTTTTCAATGTTTGTGATTCTATTGGGATAACATGGATTGAAATAGTATATCACAAACACAGAAAGGAAAGTCTCCAGTGACAACAGTACATCAATGATGTCAAAACACTGTCAAATAAAGCTATTATTCTTCCAGCTGATACTTTCACTTGCATAGTTTGCCTTTGTTATGTTGTAATTTCCCCTGTATTTTCATTGTTCAAAATTCAAGCAATTATTAATTTTATACACGCGCGTCAGATCAGACATTAAACACAGGAATATTTTAAGTGTTTGGGAGTTATGCTGTTCATTACAGAACTGTCTTCCCTCTTAGGAAAACTTTTCATGCCTTACAGAGTGCCATAAATGTAACCTCTTTGTTTTTAAACACCACTGAACATATAGATGAAAACTGAAAAAAGCAGCTAAGGAATGCACTCTGTAGTTGAAGACATTCAATTGGAACACATTTTATTTCATAGTTTACTATAACAGTAGCCAGGACTACTTTAATCAGGAAAAAGTTTCATAACATTATGCCCTAAAGCCCTCTCTGAGCACAAAAAGACAAGACTTTCCTGGAAAGATTTAGAAAAGCCACTCAAAAAAAGCAAGATATAAATGCTTTTTAAGCGCTCTCATCAGCTTGTGCAGGCTTTGAAGTTACAGTATGCCTTAAAAGTAGGTTATTGCATGTTACTGTACACAAAAATATTTTTTTAAGTATCTCTCTTTTAAAAAGAGTAGATAGGCAGCAATCAAGTGGCACTCTTCCTAATTTACTATCCATTATCAGTTCAACTTTGAACAGAACCCCCAGCTTTAAACACAACATCTGTGGAAAGAAAGTGTATTTCCCAACTTTGTAAACTACTATGAAATGCTGGATGAAAAGCAATTTCTTAATACAAAACTCATCAGCCCTACAACAAAAATAGTATAATGGATATTAAAGTGATGTTAAAGCACACTCAGTAGGAGCTAATGACAAATACTGCAACCAAGCCCTGTGCTTAGTGCTACATCCTTCCTCCTGCCTCTCTTCTGTGCTGTTTTGTGGAAATGTTTATCCATTGTCTCTTTTGGGGAAAACAAAACCAAAAATATCTAAATGTCTTGCACTTCTTACTTATGGAAAGAAATAACTCAGTGTCCTGTCCCACAGTACTCATACATGCAAGTCTAGGAGTAGAGCAATTAAACACAGATAGATATCTCTCTAAGCTCCAGTCACAGCTGACATCCCTGAAGACCTAAATCCCTTCAAACACATGGATTTTTCAGGCTGAAAGACAGACTATTATAAATAGCTGCAAAGAGACAATTCAATAATTATATTACAATTTCATCCACTCTAAAAATATTCATAAAGTAGAGATTTCAGTAAGTTTCCAGAGTGTAGAAATACGACTGTGGACCCATGATTATATTCCTGCTTTGAGTATGAAAGAGCCACACAATTTTCCTCTAACACATAGACACCTGTAACAACACACAAAATATAACACTTGCTTCCTGACAAAACAATTTGTTGCATATATCTCTAATGGCAAAATGGAAACACTGATTCTTTCTCCTTTAATCTCTGTACTTCTTTTTGAAGATAGCATTGGGCTGATTTTTTGCCTTTTTTTTTTTTTTTTCTAAATGAAGAAAATAATACCTTTGGCACATTCTGTCAATGATTCTGTCATTTTGCAACCTGCCCACAGAAAACCTGTCTCCATAGTCTTTCTTTCATCTATTTAGCACCACTTCTTCAAAAGAAGCAACTGCACTTGTAGCTGTACCAACACCCCTAATCTTGGGCTAAAGCCTGAGATTAGAGGTAAATATGATCTGTCTGGGGAGGTGATGTTGCCCTCAGGGCTGCCTCTGGCAACCAAAATATAATAAATCAGAGGGTTGGGACTCCCCTTAAATACTGAGAGGGCAGCTCACTTCCCAGGATCTGGTAAGCACAACTGTCATGCTCAGATCTTATGACTGTGACTAAAGAAAGCCATTATTTATTGATATGGTTGTTATTATAACAGATTCCTAATAATAGCTGGCACTGGACATTCACGTGGTGCTTGTGCTGAGAATATTTTTAAATAAGTCTAAAGAGAATGTGGAGATTTGAGGTAATGCTGTCAAAACAGAAGTGATATTGTTACATTTGAATAAGAGGTGGCTGCTTCAGCCTTTGCCCTGGGCCAGCAGTGGGGGAGTCAGGGCTTACCACAGGAATTCTGTATTTCACATGACTAAATTAACCCACTTAATGATTTGAAACAATTCTATGATTCCAGCTATGGGAGAAGGCACACAGAGCACATCCCTAGGGCTGCTCTGGTGCTGGTGGTGTAGGAGAGATTCTGAAGAGTTGGGATCTCTTATTCAGCCAAGGGTGGGACACTGGCAAGTTTTTGACCCTCAAAACACTTCCATCCTTAATATCTTGTTTATTCCCTCCACACTAACTTTATTGGTACATCTGTTAAAAAAAAATAAAAAGAAGAAGAACTGCTGCTCACAGTCCCTAACCTGCTTAGAAGATGGATTCTACATGACAAATAAGACTTGAACAGGACCCTAACACAGCTGAATAAGGGACATCTCAAATACTTCCCTCAGTGTTTCCTCTGACTTTCATGCACTGAAAACAGACTGATTGGTTTGAAGTTACAAAAAATGGCCAAAAAATATTTTTTCCTCCAGCAAGCAGTTTCAATAAACTTGAAATGTAAAAAATATTATCATATTTTGAAACCATACTTCCTAAGTCTGTAGTCAGGTCAAACAAAACTTTCTTTTGGAGTGGAGATTTCTAAAAAATATCCATTTTTATGGCTATTTAGTTTGCATTTAAATTAGATTAATCAAAAAGGCATACTAATATATATTTATTTGGTTCAATCATTGTAAGCTGACTTTATTTGGGAAGTATTATATACATCTTGCTGAGTCTAACACATTTAAATTTAATGAAAATAATTTTCACCAAGTATTTTTCCTCATATGATCACTCTCAGTAGTAATTTCCTGTTGTTATTCTCCTCTCCTTAATCTAAATTCTGTTCAACTTGCTTAAGTAAGTAGTAATTTGTCGTTCTGTGCATGATGGTTGTGGTTCCTCATCATACTTACAGGACTTTTTCCACTATAATGGCAATTTATTTTGTGAGAAGAAGAGCTCCTCTTGATGATGATGATGACTAAATTCTGTGTGTATCAGAAAATGTGGCTCAGATTAAAAATGGAACTGAGTGGACATTTTATGCCTTTTGCCCATCAGAGCTTGGAGGGGAGACAAAAAATACAGAGACAAGACCTAGGGAAAAACTTCTGAAAGAGTCTTGTGAACTACAGCCACTCCCCCTAATTACCAATGTAAATCATTTATGCTGCACTGGGAATTGTAGAATGGGGAGAAAAGGGCAAGGCAGATCTAACACCAGGCTTGGTGCTTATGTTTCACCAGTTCAGAGAGCAACAGAATGTGGCTACAACCCACAGAACCAGGCCACAAAGGTTCAATGTGCTGTAGAGTTGCACCCAAAGTGTTTGGCACGTTCCACACTCATTTGCACAGTGCTGCAGTCCAGGAGTTCTGGTCAATCTGAAACTAATTATTTCTTGGTAAATGTGTGTATTTCTGTAGGATGAAGCTCCATCCAGCACTTGTCTCCAAAGCATTTAGAATCTTATTATAATCCATGTGGCCTGTTTCTATTTTGAGTGGAGTAATTCACCAAACTGACACTGATAATTCCAGCTAAAGTTTTACAGTCAGTCACAGGAAGTACTGTGTGGGGAGATTTCTTTCTTTCTCTTTTGTACTTTTTGTGTATCTCTGTATATTATAAAAGTAGGAGTTAATCTTGAACCAATGCAGTTTTTGGAATACACTGTATACACCCTTAAACCCAGGCAAGGCTGGCAGCAACTGTCCAATTGTCACAGTTGATTTCTTAGATACCAGAATAAGGTGTTTTGAGAAGGATGATACTTGGATAGTATGATTTTTAAAATATTTGGTTTATAAGCACAGGAACAAGATAAAGTCAATCTGGTGTGATAGGAACTCATGTAGTAACCTGCACCAGAAGCAAAAGGGGTTCAGCTTGTGATCTCAGGCTATTCTACCATGTATATCTGTCAGATAGTTTTAAAAATTTATTTTTTATAAAGAATCAGAAGACTGGCTGATTTCTCATGTGATTTAACACCTTTTCTGTGTGACAGTTAAGGGAGAGCCAATACCTGCATGCTTCCCAGACTCAGTGTGTGAGATGACCTTTCAAAAATCACTTTGCCATGGAATGGCTCAGCTCCCCATCTGTAAGGTGGCAATAATACTTCTTATGACACACCTAAGCACCTTCAAGATCTACTCACAAGTGTTCACATTAGAACATGTTTAGGCAAAAACAACAGTACACAGCTTTAGGCAATAAACAGGATTCTTAAAAATGTGTAATTAAATGAGAAATAAACACCCCATCCTGCTCAGCACTTGTTCAGACACACCAGCAATAAGATGTCCAGTTTTGGTCCTCCCCAGGTCATGACAGACACTGAAAACCTGCCAGTGATGCAGTAGGAGGCCACCACAATGATTACGGTGTTGGAGAAGCTAAAATACAAAGAAATGTTGAGGGTCTTGGATTTGTTCAGATTAGAGGGCTGAGAGCAGTGAGTACAAACACTGGCAGTCAAAAATTGCAGCTAACCCTGGCAAGAGCCATGCCTTGACAGGTCTTAATTCTGCTGAGAAGTATTCCCATAAAAGCCCACATAGTTTGTCTTGCTCAGGAGCATTACAATGTAAGAAATGCAAGGGAGACCTTATGGCATTTGAATAGCCAATTCCATTGATCCAGTGCAGGCACAAAGATCAAACCCTTACCTGTCCACTCCAGACTTTGTGAGAAATGTTTGCCAATAGGACTTGTGAATGTATTTCTAAAGCAGAGGAGATGAATCACAGATATTGTGATTCTGTGGGAAAACACACCAGTTCCCCAGACAAATCACCCCTTTGCATTAAGGAGCTGATGTGACACTTCCTTGCTTGCTCATGCAAAGCACTGCTGTGCTGGTGTCTGTCATTAAACAGATGCTTTAACCAGCAATGGTCAGGAGCTTTCTCCATTGCTCTGTCACACAGCAAAAACTGAACCGCTTCTCACAGGAAACCATCCAGGGGACATCCCTTGGTTGGTGTGTTGGGATGGATATTCTGCTACTGGCTAAGAGAATCTTCTGCTGTCCAGTGGCAATAAAAAAAAAAAGGTAAAAAATACAAGTGATCCTCAAAGCTAAGGTAGATGAAGTAGAATTCTGATATCTGGGCAGCTCTTAACAAAATCAGCAAATTATCTGATTGATAAACAGACAGAAGTAAGCTGACCTAAGCACAGTCACATCTGAGCTGGAACACCATGACTGCTTCTTCCATGAATATGAAGACTTTTTACCTACACACACAGAATGAGGATAGACATCATTATCCATGTTTGTTCTTCAAAGATTGGATGGGAATATCTGAAGACTATAATACAGCACATGAATTTTTTTGTCTGCGCAAAATTTAATGTGTTCTTGAATTTAAAGTATCCCCTATAAAAGAGATGAGAACTGAAGGAAAATGAGCACCAACAATTGCTTACCAGAGAACCAACAATAATGCTCTCCACACATGGGTCACATGGAAATGACAGTAACAAAATGATAACTAAAAACTTATATAATGCACATCATTGGTAAGGCTGTCAGAAAATCAATTCAGACAAATTTAAGCCTCATATTGAATTCATTACTTTTCAGAAATATTTCAGATAATCCAAAATGCTTGTCCATGCCAGGAATTTACTCACAGCTGCATAAAATGTTGGTGGGGACAATTTCCTTAAGTGCAGGAAAGGATACAAAGGAATGCAATTGTAAATGTAATGGGCACAGGAAAAGAAAACCTGTATATGTGGAGTTGCATTAGATAGCCAAATAGATATATTTCTGCTCAATCATCCTGACTATGTGCACAATGCTACCAGCTTTAAAATTATTTGAAACTTTATTATGTGTTTCGCTGTCACGTTCACTGCTGCATTCATGATGAAGTAAAAACATTAAACCTTTCAAGAGAGGATCCTAGAGGCCATCCAGTTATTAATTTTACTAGGAAAACTGAGAGAAGAAAGTGAATATAGATACTAAAGGTTGTAAAGCACATAACAAAACAGTGGCCACAAACATTTTTGATGCTGATTTAACAGAAGTTGGTGATCTTACTGGATATGAGATAAACAAAGAGAAGCAATAATCACACTTAACTAGCAGGAGGCACCTCCACATCCAGAAGATTGTAGAGGCCATTTACTCTTATATATTCTAATTTTGTAAGCAAAGAAAATCTGTACAGGTTTTGGAGATGATCAGTACAGGCTGTGTTGCCATTTGTGAAAAGGATAGAAATAAAATAAAAGCAAGTTTGGTATGCATTAAAGAAGGAATATCTTTCAGTATTGTCTCAGGTGAGGTGAGACATCTGCAAACTGAAATAAGATCTTAGTGTTTGGTTTAAACTGTGCTACATGGAAATGGAGAAAATACTTACATGCACTTAAGGCAGGACTTTGAAGTACACTGGAATGTTTGTCTTCTATGTGAACTATTGGAAAAAATGTATGGATAATCTTTCCTAGGAATGCAGTCATAGGGGTTCAAATTTGCTCTGTCCTTCTTGACAAGTCAAATAAAAATAATAAGTTTTCCCTTTGTACAGATTTCTAGGCAAAACAGAAAAGTAACTCATGCATGCAGTTGTGTGCCTACAAAATGCAGGTGGTTAAGGAATATTTCTGTGTTTACTCCTACATTGGCAGTTGTACCACAGGTTATTCACATTCACCTGCTACCTGAGACTCAGGCACGATGTAAGGGATGCATCCTGTGCTTGCAATTTTGTATTCAAGAGGAGTTGCTGTGGTCTAGGCATCCTAGACAGCAAGCAAGCTTAAACAAGCCATATTTATCTATAAGTATGACACAAAACTGATTAAAAACAAAACAACTGATGGGAAAAAACCAGAATGAAATCAGTTGATATTAATATCAACTCCCATAAGTGAAACAAGACGATTGTAACAGCGAGCGTTTAACATTCCTAAGCCTGGCTGTAAAAAGCAAAAACACAATGCTACAATTAATCAAATAAACATTAAAAAGATAATTTAATCATCATTCTGTTCCAGCAGTCTTAAATGAAGATTTCAGTTAAATAATAATGTATAAACTACATGTACAGAAGCTCTTTTCTCAAGGAAAGGCTCACAGTACTTGTCTATCATTTGTGTATGCCTCCAATGTACCTTTCCTTGCTTTGTGCCATTTCACAGAGCAATTATTTTGACTGTTTTTTCCTGTGTGCACCTTTTTCTGCCCAGTGTCAGGGGCAGCAAGGAAAACCCTCAGGCCCCATGCTTCAAACACATCTGACATGCTTCCATTCTTTAGGTTTTTTTAACTTTTAAGGCAAGGAGTTGAAGTCTACTGAATTTCAGTATTTGCTATAAATAGATTCCATTTAATTAGATAATATTTTTCTGTGCATTTGCTCTAAAAAGAATTTTGAAATTTGACTGTACACTTCATGTCCTTTCCAGCTTATACAGCTATACAGCACCGCATAAATTATATTTGAAGATGGATAGTTGGTCTATAAATTGTACATTATTGGAGAATAGATGCTGTGTAAGTAGGTGACAAAAGCCTGCTGTCACCAGACATCAATCAGTTCTGGATATCACCAGGCTCCAGCATTACTGTCAAAAGATGGGAAGTGTCCCATATGAGGAGCACCGTGCTGCCCAAATGCAGAGAAGGGGACAACAGCCTAATAAGAACTGTATGATTAGCAGGAATTAATAATTAATCCCACCTTTTTAATCTTTGCTTTTAAACAGTTAAGCTGCCACTTAGAAGAGGCATATTGTCAGCAAAACCTAATTCTTTTTAATCCATGTGCTGCCTGCATGACATTCCTGTGGTTTTTCCCACACACACTGAACTCGGAGGCAATGCCAAGGAGACAATATCTTGCTTAACACAAAATCTGTGTTAAGTCTTTCACAAAGTACAATAACTCCTTAAGTATCCATGAAAACCCACGGCAAGCACTTTCAGACATGGGATGATGTCTTTCATTTTGACTTTAAAGCTGAAAATTCGGTCAGCCTGAAATATTCTGTATCAAAAGTTGAGACAGAGCATCCATTAGCATTGCTCCACTGAGCTTCATTGTTTGGCTATGAAACCTCTCACCGATGATGCTTAATTTATACTGCATTTGCAAAGGCAACAATTACCTCTAATGCCATTTTTCCTTTGTCCTGATGGCCTTTTTTGATCTCTTATCTCATTGAAAAATCCTGTGATTTTAATCAATACGTAGTTAACAGCAAAATGTTGTAAAAACATCATCTCTGACGATGTCAAAACTCCCCTGTATACCATACCCAGCATCTAGAGACTGATAACAAAAAACATGTCAAGTGCAACATCACTAAGCACTAGCCAGCTCTTATTTTAATAGTATTCATAAATGGTGGCTAATTTAAGTGCATTGTATTGGACTGATAATGGAGTCTCAGTTATTGCTCATCTCTAGAAGCATCTATTCATATGTAAAGCAAAGACATTAGCCATGTAATTAGCCTGCAGCATAACTATCATCCTTCACTCAATCATTTCAGTTCCAACTGCCCAAACAATAGTAACATTTCACAATGTTTGCACTTGAAATAGCTGGTGCCTTAATCATAGTGTGAATTTCTTATGAAAAGCTCCCACAGATAGTGTACATCATGCTGGGAAAATGAGTTTAAGTACAAGAAACCGATTAAAACTCTAACAATCTCCTAAGGATAATTTGTTAAAGGGGTTTTGTTACTTTGCGTTCACTCTAAAAATAATCTAGTTCTTTATTAAAAGGTTCAGCACCTAAATAACTACTTAAGATTGTATAAGAATAATCAATGTTTTTCCCTTTGTTGGCTACATACATTTATATTAAACAGAAATGCAATTTTACTGTTAGTTTTAATAATATTTCCACACATTTCTATTTCATTATTCATGATTCTGTTCTGAAAGAAAAAAAATATATAATCACTCTAAGCAATTACTGGAAAAATCCAAGTTCATTTTAAGATGGAATTTAAACTAAAAGGACCTTTATGATGTTTTCTGCCATAGTAGGGCCCTAGATTTTAAGACCATCTTCATGTTTTTTCTTATGTTCTTGCATTTATGAATGTTGTTTTCAAGACATATTACGTTTCACATGTTGTGTAACATATTCCTTAGTTATTTTAATCAATGCCTACAGTGTCAGTTAAGGCTGACTTTGGAGGTCACTCTTAGGCATGAGCCATCCATCCCTCCTTGTCTATGCATCTATTGGTATCTACAGATAAAAACCATCCCCACTGCTTACTGGGAATGATCTGCCTCAGGCAGGACCAGCAAACCTGTTCCTGCTTCCCAATGCATTTGTAACCATGGGATCTTGCCCACTCAGGGCAGGAAAGGATGGCTTGTGGAAAGGTTTATCTCAGATCCTGCATTCGGCAGGTCTGGGCTCAGAACAAGCTGTTACCAGGAGACTGCAGAGATTTGCAAGTTGAGTTGAGGATCACCAGCTCAAGACTGTAAGGTCAGGCTAACAAATTCCAAGTCTTTTCAGTGTCTCAAACACAAAAATTAACTCTTCAAAGGGACTCCAAGAACAACCTCATGTATAAGATACGAAAGCAGTGTTTACTTTATCCATACAGAGCATCTTTAGAAGCAATCTGACACAGAAAGGCATGAGCAGGGGGGAAGGAAAAAAACAAAAAAATAGGAGAGGATTGGGATCCAGAAAAGCCAAAACAGTCACTTGGAGCCTGGAAATGCTCAGAAAAATTATTTTCTCCAGCCATATCACAGGTATTCTCCTTTGTATTCCACTCATTTATCTAAGGAACAGTAAAGTGAGTCTTTAAATGTATTCTCTTCCACATTAAATTCTTTTTCAGCATTCCATAAAAATATTTAAATCTTTTCCTCAAACATCTTCAGTTGGGGAGAAAATAATTGGAAAACTACTACAATTTGCAAGAAAAGTCTACATAAATTTACCTCAGCATATTATGCAAAATGACTGAATACCTCAAAGCTTCAGTGTGTGTTAGCTGGCAAGTTTCCAGTGCTGTTCCGATAATTTCTACTCCAATAGCAGTATGATAAATAATTTTACTGAGCTAAGATGGAACTGAAGTTGTGTGCACTTTCATGAAAATATGATTATCTTAAAATTAAATATGAGATTTCCAACTGAACATATGAATAAGAGCTGCAAATATGATGTCAGTGCCTAGTAGGGACCCTAAGAGTAATGGAAGTGAAATGACATGCACATTGTATTATCTTTACAGTAGTTTGGAGACCTGGTTTTATGGATAGAATGGCAAAACAGCACAGGAAAATGTGAATTAATTAATCTAAATGATAGTGCAGAAGGTACTCTCCGACCTAAGCTGCAGATAATGAGTAAAAAGCAGGCAATTGCACTTCTTAACTCGCCAGAGTCCCAAGGTGAAGCAAGAGTGGAGTTCTCAGTTGCTCAGAGAAACTTTCAGCAAGCCCAGAATGGAAAGGGCCACTGAAGTACTGCGTGCTGGACCAGCTCCATTTGTTTAATTTAAGGGAGACAGCTGCTGCGATTTACATAAATTGTGCTTTATTGATCCACAGAGATTCTTGTGGCAGCTTGCCTTCCCCCAGAAAAAAAAAAAGAATGCCTTGTCATCCTCCCCATGTCTTAGAGGCAGCGCTGCACCAGAAGAAATATTGAGCAGGTTTTTGCATTAACTCAGAGTTTAGAGTTGAAGTTTGAAGAGGTGCAATACCAACTTGGAGTATCAAGGATTAGGTTTGGGCTTCAAGTGGGAAGAAAATACATCAGAAATAGAGATGGGAGGAAAAGCACATTGTAAAGCATGCAAAACAGCAGGATAAAGGTGGGGAAATGAAAATATTTGTGCATTATTTCCTTTTTCTTTCTCGGCAATTCTTTTAAAGACAGGAATTAACAGATTTTTTGGGGGATTGTGGTAAATATAGATCTCTGAGGGCAAGGGGCAAAGCATAAAGTAAGGCCCAGAGGATCCAAGCCTTCATGTGAGCTGCCACTTCAATATGTGCATTGCAGGAGACAGGTAGGATAAATCAAACAATGTTTGTACAGTGTTGTGGAAATTGCAAGTGTTGTAAAAGTGCTAAGAATTATTATTAGGTATAAGAGATATGCAAAGAAATCTGTTAAAAAAAAAAAAAAAAACCACCAGACCAAAAAACTAACATCAGCTAACCAAGATATTCTAATTAAACACACCTACTTCTATCAGGTACTCAAATTTGTTTCCATGCCAGTGTCAGCCTCTGGATAAGCCATGGGCAATACTGGGAAACAGCAAGAATAGAAAAGGAAAAAAATAAAATGTCTGTTGAGCCACAGGGTGTTGGGAAAAGAAGAAGGAGGCATTGGAGAACTGCAGCATGATCCTCAGGCAGAACACTCTGAGTGCTCTGCCCACCCACAGCCCACACATTGCTCTGGGCTAAAACCCAGCTCAGTCCCAAGGCAGCCAACAGAAAATGACATTTGCGACATCCTAAGGTTAGCCTAACATTAATTAAACCATCACAGCGCTGCACTATTATCCTCTTTACTTATTTCTTTTGTGGATTTTACTTTTCCTTGAGAAACAGTCGTTTCCAATTAGAATTTCGTAATAAATCTGAATGTCAGAACTCCCCAAGTATGAATGTCATCTTTGTTTAGAGGCTGGAAGGAAGAACTGAAAGCAGAGATGTCCTTGAGCACTAAAATTAGCTGAAATCCTCATCTACCACAGGAACCTGAATGTGGCATTAGACCTCAAACTGGCTAAATCAGAATTGTTGCAAAAGAACATTCCAGGAGTCGCTGTTTCCCTGAAAGCCACAGGCTGTGTGTGGTGATCCCTTGCAGTGCTGAGATTCCCAGGTGAAATCAGAACCTGGCAACTGCAAATCCAACACAATCAAACCATCAAATGCTACATACTGCCTCCAGATTTCCCCTTCCCACTAATATTTTACCAGTGAGGATTTCCTTCTCCTACAATCTCTGCTCTGACACTTCAGGACCACGGGAAAGTTTGGACCTGAGGGATTCCATGCAAGTGGCTAAGAGTGAGTCCCTGCTGTTTCCAAGGTTTTTGTGCAAAAGCCTCTGTGCAGGGATACAAATCCACCCTCCCAGTCAAGGACCAGCTGCCCACATGGTAATCTCCCTACCATAATTTGCTGCACTGAAAGATACTTTAGGTAGATGACCAAATAACACCTTCATGCAAAACTTGCAGTAAGGAAACATGGATCCCATCATCCAGATTCCCTTTGAGGAATTACTATATCAGATGTATGATTATTCACCTCCATCTGTTGTTAGACACTCCTACATTTTCCTAAGAAAATTATGGTACTGGTTATTAAGCAACAGAATTTTTTTTTTTTTTTGCCAAGGGGTACACAACAATAAAATGCTTTTTTTTTTTCAAATATAATTGTTTCTGTTCAGAAGCAAGTGTTTATAAACATGTTGCCATGTGAACTGAATCAAGAGAACTGCCCTTTCTACTTTTATCTCAGCCTTCAGGAAAAGTGAGAACTGCATTAAAGATGGGGTTTAACCTTTCAGTAAAGTTGTTGCAGGCATTTTGAATATTTTCATATGGCTAAGTTTGTTCAATATTTCATAGAAATTACAGAGGTAGTGCTTTGTACTGAATGCCAGAGCTGCACACTTAGAAAATGGCAGTAGAATTTGGCAATATTGCTGCATACCAGAGGTAAGCTTACATTCACTACTCCAACATTTCACTCTGCCATCCTTCACTCAAAGCAATTTAACATGAAAAAAAAATTAAATCATTGAGATACAATAAGGCAAAATACATCAGTCATCTAACAAGAGAACCTGTCACTGCTGCACAATGTACAGATCATTTGCCAAAGTCAGAGGTGACAGAAAATTAAGAAATATACAAACACAACTAAAAGCACCAGGTAGACCTGAAAAGGCACAAAATAAATCACTTTTGTCCTGCCAAGGTTAAGACTGAACCATGAACTTTCTTGCATTTGGAATTTTGTAGATGGAATAGGTCTTGAGAGCTCATGCAAAGAAGCTGGGTTTATTCCACCTCAAAGTTTTTTACTCCATGACTCGCCTAGAACAGCCAATGCTGCAGCAGCATCAGTTTTAAGCAACTCCAAGGCTTGGAATAGACAAGAAACATGGAATTATTTACTACAGTTTTGGCTCTGATAATTACCAGGGTAAGGCAGATGAACAAAGTAGAAGCTGCTCCAAACACAGAACTCTGGGTTAAGGAAAAGTTGTCTTCCCTGCTATAACAAGACATTATAATCTGCACAATAAAAGTCTTCTGGACTAAGCAATCATTTTCTTGGTTAAATGCTTCTTACTGTCAGTGTCAAGGCTTGTTGCTTTGGAGAAAATCCTCCTTTTTAAAATAAAAGAGGTTGGTTTTGACATGCAAAACTTGCTCTTCAACTGATAAGAAAAGTCACAGAAACACAGTATTTATAACCTGAGGATGTCTGCAATGAAAGTGAAAGCAAACTAAAATATGGGAAATGCACAAAACCAAGCAAAACTGTTTCTTTCCCCCATTAAAGTATTAGGTGGAGGAAATCTGTTAGGCCTTCTGATTCATTTTCTTGTAAATGGACATTTTTACTGAGATATTTATGTATGCAAATATAGCAGAATAAGTAACAGTACAGTAGTAACACGAGTGTGTACAAAACTGCCCATTAAGATTCCACACACAGTCCTGATTACTGACATGGGAGAGATTCTTATGACTTGGAAAGTTCAACGAGAGAGTTCTTTAGTAGTAGAAATTGTATAAAATAGACAGTATTAAAATATTTCTTAAACTATTGCCAGCATCTATAATGACAGGAGGCTTTGAATTGTAACTTTTCTATAGTTTGATTTACAAAGCCCCTCAAAATATGTTTACTTGTAAAGCTATTTATCTTTCTGTCAACCAACCCACATGGTTTACGGTGGTAGTTTCACGTTGCTATTGTATTTCACAACTCAGGTATTTGGATACCCAATTGTATAAAAGACTACTTTCAAACAGTTAAATCCCCAAAAGAAAACAGGATATGAGCCAAAAAATTTTAAGTGAGATGAACCGAAGCCTGGAATACATCTGTGTTTACACATGGTCTGTTAGTCTGCAAATATATGTGGGCAACTGTGCACACCTAATTCCACAAATCTGAGTTCATAAATTCATTTCCTTCACTCCCAGTTGACACTGTCAATGTATTTTTTAGTCTTTTTGCTGAAAGAGGATCAAGTGTGCCAACCATGAGAGTGACTTTCGAGGCTGCAAACACTTTCCAAAAGAAAGGGACTGATAAAACTGCCTTACTTTGCATGTGGTAGGAAAACAGAAGATATCAAAGGTTATTTACTATTGATATGTTCCATGTTTAAAAGAACAATCTTAAGCCCACTGCCTGTCCCTTGAGCCATCTGGTCCCTCCATTATTAATTGTTCTACCCGACCTTCACAAGAGAAGAAAAATATTGTTGTATCTTCTTTTATCTTGTCTTATAATAGGAATCATGTTTCATAGTGTTGAAATAAATTACTTGCACAGTGATCAAACATCTTAGCTTCGTTTCAGCATTTAATCACCCGTGAAAGCCTTTTATTGCTTTGTATACTCCAAAGTCATGAACATTATTTCCTATCTAGTCTATGGAAAGTATCTTTCATTTTATTTTTCAATTACATCTTAAATTCTATCCTTCTTCCAGCAAGCACTTTGGTGCAATCCAAATGTATGAAGGACCTTTGTTTCTCTGGTATTTAAAGTAAAATACTCTGGCTAAAGTAATACTAATTTCATTGACACTACCTTATTTCCACTCAATATATACATTAAAAAGCCTCAGAAAATAATAATAAATAAAATCAATACATCAGACAATGGAACAGACGATGGTTGTTATAAAATCCATTTTGTTTTCTAGGCTGCTTGTCAAAGCATCATTGCTATTTTAAAACAATAGTCCTGCACCAATTCTGCCTGAAACTCTCACCAAATTTATGGATGTTTCAGACAATTATTTAGTGTCACAAACCTCAGTATACGTTGTGCGACATGCATAGATTTTTGTTTGGCGAGCTAGCTCAAAGTCAAACTGCTCTTTCAAATGCAGAAATAAGGAAATAAGGAAATTCCACATCTTCACTAATGAGAGAAAAAAACCCCACAGTTCAAGTTTTTTAATAGCAAAATACATACACACCAATTGCTATTCTAGAAAGCCAGATTAAGAGAGGTATAATGGAGAGAAAACATTTCTTGAAAACCCAGCTGGTCTGTGTGTCATAATCAGGGAGTTTTATATCACATCCTACAAGTGTTAGTCCAGCTGAAATAAGTGTAACAACTTACAGGGACAGAGGAACTATCAAACTAAAGCCTCATCTAACATCTGTGACAAGACCATGAACAATTTGAACCAACTTCTGAGTTGGCCCTGTTTTGGGCAGGAAGCTGGTTCTCAGAGGAACCCCACCTTTTCCATAATTCTGTTCATCCATAAACCACAGGCGTTGTTATCAAGAATATGTAAGAATATATCAATTTAAATATATTATCATTCATAATAAACTTTTCAAAAGTTCTAGCTTTCAAACAAGTCAAGCTCTGGGACAGTGTTCCAGTAGAAGCATTGGTGGCAAAGCAAAATAACCAGTTTTAAGATGAAGTTTAAAAACTTACTGCCCCATCAGCCATCTGCAGCAACGCAGGACTGGCACAGATGAAACAATTGTTCTCTCTTCAATGTTCCTATGTTCCATTGAAAGCCTTTTCAGTAAACAATCTTTATATATATCTATTCTACATAGAATATAAAAAAAATCTGATATGTGAAGAAGAAATATTCACCCTTTTATATCTTCATCCAGTTTAAATCAGAGTTATGGCTAATGGTTCACTAATTTCTGATTGTGAAAACATAAATTATTTCACATCTTACATAAATTCACTTTTATTGAAATATGATGGCAGTGAATTTGGATGCTGAATTCCAAAATGAGACAAATGTTACTTCTGTTACAGAAGCTTTTTCTACCCCCTGAGAATTTTTCCATTCTCATCGGTTTCATAGATTATGAGATTTTAGATAGTAGTAAAGCTTCTTATACATAAATATGAGAAAACAGGAGAAAAAGAAAGAATAAATAAATAGCATCTGTTTGGAATGATTATTAAGCTGACAGATTTTAGTCTTAAGCAAACAAGGAAAAATGCATCCTCTAAAATGAGAAATGTTTGAGAATCTTAGTTATTTACTTGTCCCACCTAAGGCTGGGGATATTTTTCATTGAACATTACTGAGAGCACACAAACAGATTATATTGATTTCAATTAGAAAATCATGTGAATAGATCTGTCACCCTTGATAACCTTTCACTGGAACTTTGATTGTTGCATTATGAGCTGAAACTGCACATATTATTAGAGACAATACTCTAGTGAAAAACCACATTTATTCTAAAGACAGATGAATTTATTTTTAATGGTCTTAAGTATTAGCAGCACTACTACCAGTATCAGTTATGTTACCAGTGTTATCATAAAATAGTTCTCGTAAAGTGAGGGGGGTTTGGTGTTTTTTTACAATATATTAAAAAAAAAAAACATTTCTAAGTAGAAGATAATTAAGAATTCCTTCACATACATGAATTCTGTAGAATTCCACACCAAATTTTCTAAAGCTTTCATTCCATGTCAGAACACAAAGCCCAGGCTAATCTGCTCTGGACAGCCTAGAAAGACAAACCTATAAACCACATTCCTCAGACTGTCCACTGTGACCTTCAGCCCAGCACCGCAAATCCCCTGGTCCAGCTTCAGCAAGAAATGAAGCCACACTCCAGTTAAAATATTGTCTTTTCCAGGCTGTGTCTAAGCTTTAGGTAAGNCTTCTCCTTTTTTCTCTTGTACATATGTTCACCAACAGGCAGAGACCACAAGGAGAACCAAAAGAGCACTCCAGCACCCACCTCTGGGAGCACAGGCACTGCAGAGCATCCTAAACAGGCTGACCCTCTCTCTGCTTTACCCCCATCACTGGAGATCACCACTGGAGAGGAGCAACATCATCTGCTGGAAGATGTCTCTGCCCATGGCAGGGGGTTGGAATTAGATCATCTTTAAAGGTCCCTTCCAACCTCAACCACTCGGTGATTCTACAGCCATGTTCAGCCATTTGTGTTCAGCACCATAGCTGCCTCTTTATTTCCAGATTATTCTGATTTTAAAGACCTTCCCATGACCTTCTANCAAAATACGTTGACAAAGGAGTCAACGCATGTTGGGGGTTACATCACAGTCCCAGTAATCCAGATATGCCAGAATTCCCCAGACACAGAAGTCTGAGGGACCTTCAGCATTAAATTCACAATGAACAGCATAAGCTTTAAAAATCTGAAAACAAGGTGACAGAGGTTTCACCCAGTAACTCCAAATAGAAACATTTTACTAGGATGTTAAATAAAAAATTTTCAAACTGGTTCAAGTCAATTTGTAGAGGGTTGAATGACTGAAGAGAAAGATATTTCAAGCTAGCTTGTACCAAAGAAAAACTTGAGATACTCAACCTTTTTTCTGAAATGGACTTTGNAGCACTTCTTTCCGTAGTTTCCTGTGTGAAACTCCTGATCTGGCAAAGCTTCTCCCTCTCTCCAGCCACCACAGATGCCCGTTGCGCTTCAGTCTTTACCGAGGCAATAACCAGAGTATCTCATTTGCTCCTGTGATTTCTCCTGTGCTGTTCCTGTAATTGCAGCACACACTGTCCTGTTTACATTATATCTAGATTTGCAAAGTGGGAAGGCTACAGATGAGCATCTCACTTGAAAATGAACTAAACCACTGCTGTTTTTACTCCCTCTGTATGTTCTCTGCCCATCCTCACCGATTCTGTATCTGCACATAACAATGTCTTCTTTTGTCCCTTGCTTGACCACAGACTTTCCTCCCCGAGGCCTGCCCTCTGTTTTTGTCAGAATTTGTCAGTCCTGCCTGCACAGAGCCTGCTCTGGCTGGGTCAGGCTCAGCACTAAGCTCCCTTTTGTCCAGCTGCCTCCACAGCACAAAGGGAGCTCCACAGTCAGGTTTGATTACACCAAATGCCCACTGGTGCAGGTTCCTCCACTAATCTCCAGCCAGACAAAAAGAAGGGGTTTAATCCTTGAAATCCTCTTAATGACCTTCCAAAGACATGGCCATCAGTCTTCCTGCAGTCCCTCAGGCAGAATGCTCCAGGTTTAAAATCTTTCCAGATAACTTCCCAAGGCGTTGACTGGCACCACAAAAATACATAAGGCACACATTGTAATAACTGTAATATAGTAACTGGCAGTACTAAGAGGAGAAATAATAGCTTTTCAGGCAAACATTAAAGTCAGGGCAAGTTAACTCAGTCTGTGTAAACAAATTGTATAAAAGTCCAATTTTTGTGAAATGAGTCCTACTGAGCACAATTCTTCCCATTAGTCACACAATAATTATGCAACCACACAGCAAACAAACCTCAGCCTTTCCCTTTCTTCTGTCTCAGTTGCTGAGGACTCATGAGGATATGGACATTATTGAGTAAAAGCATTAATCTCTGAAAAAGCATGTTTGTAATGCTCATTTTGTCCCATGAAAGAAATATGAAACCAGAAATTACCAATAATTTCACTGTGGAAGCACAGGAAAGTATTTGTGAGGTACACCACTCACAGTGCTCTGAAGGATCAGAGCACAGAACTGACTGAAGATTTTAAATTAAGGGTATTTATCTTAACTAAACATGTGAAGTAATTTTAAAAATACAATTAACTGGTCAAAACATCAGCAATATAGGATGTTGTGGAACATACACATGTGAGGTTTTCACTCCTGTCAGCAAAGTACACGGTTCTTAAAGCTCCCACTGTTGTCTAAGTACGTTAGAGTTTGTATAAACTATTTCCACAGTTCTTCATACTCAATCTTAACAAAAAACAAATTCAAATCTCAGAACAGGTTTAGTTACAGTCCACAATTACAGAGGCTGTAACACAACCATCTTTCCAATGGTAAAGAAAAAAAAAAATCTCTCTTCTCAGTTTGGTCAACAGCTTGTGATTGGATCAGATCACTATTTTCAAGTTAACCAGTATTTAGTGTTGTATTAAAAAGACTTAATTTCATTCTGTTCAGTGGGATTTAATATTTAGCTACTTATTTGAAGCTATCATTTTAATGATTTCTAAAAGTTCAAATATCCCAAACTCTTTAAAAGACATACTATAGTTAGAGTAAATCAAGGTTATGAGGATTTTTTTAGTTCTGAAAAAAACCCAAATGTACATGCCACTTCACATGTTAAATAATACAAGAAGGGATATTAGAAATTAAAAGGAAAATAATTACAGGGATTACATTGCAGTTCCTAGGTAATCCTGTTACATAAGAAATTTGAGTTATACCTTCTCAAGATTTGAGATGGACTAATAATTATTTCTTCAAATAATAATTCCCATTTCTTTAAGTGCTGAAATAAATTTATTCCAAATAATGGTTGTGGGGTTGTTTTTTTTGGGGGGAGGAGGGGTGCTACCAAATAAAGTAAAATTGTTTAAGTTAATCTGGTCTATAACATTGCAGGCTTCTGCACTTACACTAGGTGGTTTCTTAACCTTAAATCTAATTCATCTTACACCTAGTTCTTCCAAGCAGACTGACTGCAGAGAAAGTTCATGGTGAGGGCATTGCCACAAACTCAGATTTCAATCAGATGAGGAAGAAACTGAGGCAGAGCTTTCATGCTTTAATATAATGGGACATAAGAAATGTCCAAATTTGACCAAAAAGTTGATTTCTGATTTGGAAATGGATTTTAAGCTTGCATCTATTATACTCCATTTCAGCATTTTTTTCTGGGTTAGGGGAGAGGGGGGATTATTTGGTTTTGTTGAACTGGGGTTTTTTGTTTATTTGGGTTTTTTATAAGGTAGTTAGAAGTATGAACTGTTTCTTTGCAGTTTGAGGGACAAATGATGTCAAAAAGTCACCTAACTTTTCTCTGCATGTTAAAATCAGCTATATAACTATAAAAGTGACAAAATGCTCTGCAGCAAATACTTCCAAATCTTTAGTAATTAACTGTGGGCAATGAAATAAAACAAAGAAAAATCTTAAATAAATCTAGAAAATATGGTAACCTGATTGAATTATAAACATTTTGAGATATCTTTTTTAAAACTAGTCAGGCAAGTTTAAACTATGTAATGTAATCTGTGTTTTGGGGAACTTAAAAAATTTTAAACCTTGATTGGTATTAACAACACACTTCTACTTGTGATCAGTTTCAATATGTTTTGTGAATTTTTTTAATATGCTAAAAGTGGATGCAAAAAACTCATTATTTTTATTCTTTCCATTCCTCTCTGGAAGATACTCATAACAATGGAAATTTTCATTAAAAAAAAAATCCTTAAGGAAACTTTACACATAAATTCATATCTTGAAATCTGGATTAGAAATGTTTCTGAAAGTTAGTTTGATACTTTGATTGTACCACAAAAAGAAGTTTTGAGATTAAGCAAAGAATGCTTGGATTCACCTCAAGAAGTTACAACAAAGTTCTGAGCCAGTAAAAACTCCCTAAGAGTCTTTTCAAACAGCAAGTCTTAGATGCAGGAACACAAGGTTACCTCCAGTGTAATTATTCCCCATCAGAGGGATAACCCACATGCCAATGAAGAGGAAAAGGTAAAGGTTCAGTGGCAGGTGACTGCACAGCTATAGACATTAAAGATCTGAACATTTCAGGGAGACAGGGAAGCTCAGTGAGAACTGTCACTCAGCAGTGAACAGCTGCCTTTCGAAAATTCAGATTAGAGCAAATGGCCTCAAAATCACTCATACAGCCAGGACACCAGAATGAACATTTAGTTTAAGCATTGCAAAGTTAAGGGAAGGAAAAAAGCTTCAAACTCCAGCCTGGCTGACAGTTTTATTTGTAACCACTGAGTAAAAACCATTTTCTAGAGCAGCAATGATGAGATGTTTAATATGAATTATATATCTAATGGCACAACCTCACCTCAGGATCAGTTGCATATCTTGCAGCAACAGCAGTTTTCCAAGTTGTTGTGATTTCTGCTGGACATGTCACATGCCTGTGCCTCATGGCATAAAACAACTATTTTTAGAAGTGGCCTCCATGGTTCAGTAATGGCCTCGTGATCAGCAGAGCCACAGGTGTCAGAAATGCAAACACAGGGCTATTTCCCACCCCATAAGGATCTCAAGTAGCAAGGACAGCCTGGATCACAAGATTCACAGAATCACTGGGTTGGAAGAGACCTTCAAGATATAGAATCCAACCCAGCCCCAACACCTCAGCTAAACCCTGGCACCCAGTGCCACATCCAGGCTTTGTTAAACACATCCAGGGATGGTGACTCCACCACCTCCCTGGGAAGACCATTCCAGAACTTTATCACTCTTTCAGTGAAAAACTTTTTTGTGTAGACAAGGCATCCAGAAAAACAATCAACAGCACGTCAAACCATTTTTTTCATAGCAAATACCCTTATTACTTCAATATTATTTCTGCTGTGACCAGGAGGAGGGGCCTGACCATGGGCACAGTAGGAAGCAGCAGCACAGACTGGGTTAGGTCACACCTGAGGAAAGCCATGGAATAGCAGTGCAGGGAACACTGTCCTGTCACACCTCTGATGGACTGCACCAGAATTTGGTCTGCAAATGTTACAAGAATTTTAAGGCAATGATCCCAATAGCCATATCTCGGCAGAACAACACCTTTTTTATGGCTCAAATATGCATTTAAATTGAGTTTCAATGAAACTTGGAGAAGAATTGTGAAGGAAAATAATCAGGTTAACTGAAATTAAAATCTGGCCATTTCATAGAGAAACATTTGTCCTAATAAGAACTTATATTAATGCAAAGCATTGAAAAGAGGCCCAGTTTGCACTCTCATGCTCCTCCTCTCCAACAGAGCCATTTGCTTTGGTTCATCACTGCAGGCTGGGAGAGACACAGGCTGGAGACAAACCCAGCTCATAAGCAGGCCTAAGTGCTTTCTCCCTAAACAGACTGCAAGGAATGACTGAAAAACTGCAAAAATCATGAGCCTGAGGCAATACAATGTGTCAATAAAGCTGCCAAATATCATCAGCGCAGCTGCACTCCAAATCCTTAGTTTAATCATTCTGCAGTCTTGTGTCAAACATGCCTTGCCACCTATTATTCAAAATACAAACACAAAACAAAGAAAACCCTCCAGTGTTTTTTAGAGCTTTTCTTAATCTTAGTAAGGCTCACTGTATCAGCCACATGGCAAGAAGCTGAAACAATGTTGTGGGACTTAGAAATGTTATTTCTCAGAATGAAAAGTTTGAAAAAAATTTAACTGTTTACTATTCCTGCCAATACATGTATTCCTGACAGTTGCAATTCTATTACTATACTTTGTCTTCTAACAGTAAGAAAATACAATGTTGTAGAATAAAAATTATCATGAAAAAGAGTGTGAAAATAGAAAATACAAAAGAACAAATTATTTGCTTTAAAAAAGTCTTCCTTGGGTGGTTCTGTGGATTGCAAACAGAATTTTTTACAACAGTTTGACAGAATTACACTTATTCCAGGGGAAAAAAAAAGTCTACTGTGTTTCTAGGAAATAATTCTCCTCACTTATAGAAATAAATTTATGACATCAGGTGCTGAAAGGCACAAAGGTCAAAAAATGGTCCTTGCCCTGTCCCTTTGTGCTGAAGGACAGTTATTATCCCATTGTTTGAATTTCTTTTCTTCTCTAAGGCATGCTCCAAAACACATTCTGTTGCATGATCATCATTATTAATTAAATTAAAATACCATTTTCAATTAAAGAATAAAGTACACAACATAATGCAGTATCTCTGAGATATTTATTCCATATATTCATTTACTTCCTAATTTACAGTTTGGTCTTCTCTAATACAAATAGAAGTCATTAGTGCAAATTACTGATGTTCTTATTAGAAGTTTAATAAGAGAAGTGCTCTAAGAGTGTGACTCTTAGTCATTCATCTCTGTGCTCATCTTGCAATAGTTGGATGGTATTTTAGAACCAAAAACAGAATAGGACACTATAGTCTTTACACTCCTTTTTACGTACTAATACTGTCATTAATTTATATGAATAAAGAACTCAAGGTCCTGCATGATGAAGAACCTGTCTAAAAATAATTTCTTTACTTAACCTTTAATTATTTATGGCTGTCGCATTTTAAAAGAAAATTAAAAGTACTCTTTATTACTAAAGTGGTTATAAAACCCTATTAACAAAGGAAGCACTGTGGCTGTCCAGCTCTCAGGAACAAATTTCACCAGCAGGGATGGTGTCATTCCTTGAGAGGACCTAGAGCACCTGTCTGAAAGGAGTTAATGGGGGAGAGGAGGAGTATGAAACAGGCACAGGGAACAGCATGAGAGAAGGTGGGCAGCTGTGTGGAAACACAGAAAGGAAGCTGTTAAAAAAAAGTTCTGCAGGAATTTATAGAGTGAGTAGGAATATGCAATAAAAAGCACCCTGGCCTCACGATACAATGAAAGATACACATTATTTTTCTCATTTACATTATACTTTGAACATTCTCAAGCTATGACCCTTTTAGAATGCAGCCTTAGTAGCAATCTGTAAAACGTGGGACTCTCAGAACTAAGATGCAGCCTACAAGAAGAAAAACACAAAGCAACAAACAACAGCTTTTGCATAACAGTCCTTAAAAATCAAGATTATACATATATATATGCCATTATGTAATCCCATTTCCCTAGTAGAAAACTCCCAATGGTAGACACTTAGGAGTCCATTATATGAAATTTCCAGGCACTCTTTCTCTGGAACATCTCCTTTGTATGACACAGCCTTGACACTCTCTCCCCTACTTCTGAGCCACCTAAATTTAGCAAGAGCCCAGCATTTCCCCTGCTCAGCCTGACCACCCTCCCTGCTGTGGCTCCCCACAGCCACCCCACATCCCTCCCCTCCTGGAGCACCAGCCAGAAATTGCAACCAAATGAGGGGAACAAGAACCCTTCAAAAGTCACCAAGAGCTTTCAGTTCTTAGTTGCTTATAGGAGGTCATTTTCAAGGGAAATACAGGTTGGAGATCAGGAAAAAGTTTTTCATGGAAAGAGTGATAAAGTACCGGGATGGTCTGCCCAGGGAGGTGGTGGAGTCACCATCCCTGGATGTGTTTAACAAAGCCTGGATGTGGCACTGGGTGCCAGGGTTTAGCTGAGGTGTTGGGGCTGGGTTGGACTCGATGATCTTGAAGGTCTCTTCCAACCCAGTGATTCTGTGATTCTGTAATTTTAGGAAAATACTATCTACTTTCTACATCCAGGCAGGCAGAAACAACTGTGAATTGTGGCACTTATGAACTTCTCAATTCTCCCCTTACCCATTTTTAACTCCTAGTTCTACATGTGCATTCAGTCTGTTATTCAAAAATTAATTGAAATCTAAATATCTTCTTCTACCCTCACAAAACCTTTATGGATTTCTTTTAATGCTTTCAGTATAAAATAGAAATTACTTTGCAACAGGAAACAAGCATATCTCATTTCACCTTGCGAGTGTAAGAAGCAAAAATTTAGAGTTGAGTCCTTCTTATTGACTAAATATTCCTCCCCAGTTTATTACCCATGACACATAATAAAGATCTCTTTTCTTTTTTAAATGTTCTTTCTCCTAGTGACTAAAATTAAATCAAAACAAAGGTAGAAATATGCTCCAACAGTCTTAAGACAGTGCCTAAGGTAATCCCTTTCTGTTTGCCTTCTCAACCTTGTTTTGTCACTCATCTATTAATTATGGGCATATTAATCTTATGTACAAGGTTAAAATCAGTATTGGACAGAAAGTGACAGGAATTCAGCCCCTGCTCTAAAAACTCCTGTCATGTCCTGGAGCTGTACTTACAAATATTGCACCAAGTAGCTGAAATATGTGCATGATAAAACAAATTGTGAAACACTTATTTGACTTCAATAAAACCTTACTTGCAACATAAATTACTACTTCAAAACTGCCATGTTAGCCTACTTAACTTTAGGGTGTCAGCATTTATAATATATGGATGCTGAGCCTGTACATTCAAATACAACAGGAAATTAATATGTATGCTGCAACCACTTGCACTAAGAGACACATATCCTGGAGTAAGAGGTATATTATATTTCCAATTTAAAAGAAAAAAAAATTGATCAGATTTCAAGTATCCTGAAGAAGCCCCTCATTGTTTCCTTATTTTAGTATGAATCAATAAAATAAGCATTAAAGTCTCTGACTGAGGAAAATAAAATGAACTCATACCATTTAGAGCCATGAAATTTAATATTGGAGAGAGTGACAGGAACAAATATGCAGCTGTATGAAGTGAATATCTTGAAAAATAAACTACATCAAAATGGTTCTTCCTAATCTCAGACAGTCAATGTTGTATTATTAAATAAATTCTTTTTTAACAAAGCTCAAGGTTCCTTAAGTTCTGTAACTTGGGTATTTCTCTCCTAACACTCATCAATTCATATTCCAATTTCCATATCAGAGTGTGGCCTCCAAGCATATGAAAGTTCCTATTTTGAGTAAGTTCTTTGTATCACCTATCAAAAACTTTTTTTTCTCTACTCAGGCAAAAATTACCCCAGCACAGAGGACCAGAGTAAAACACAGCTCTTAAATAGATGGATTATGGTGCACCAGTTACACAGGCACCTCTTCTTTTGTTCAGAGAAATTCAAATACACATTGAAGCCCATTATGATGCTGTAAGTTTCCATAGGAATAAGTAATTTCCTTCTATCAGCAGAAGCAGTCTTTGTGCAGCACAGTTCTCACTCAGGCAAAGGTCCCATGAAGTTATACAATTAAATTAGAACAGTTTTACTTGATGATTTTGAGGTAAATTTTGAAAAGTGGAAAAAAAAAAATCTCATTTTTTATAGAACACAACCCAAGACTTCATCCAGTAAGAGCTCTGAAGACCTAAGAAATCTCAGGCAAATATTTTTCAGTCTACAGAGCACCTGACAAATTTTCTGCTTCCATTTGAACAAGTTGAACTCAACATTTTTATACTTTAAGCAATTTGCAGCCATATATCCTTTTGGCCTACTGTATTATGCCTACCAAACTTGCCACAGTTATACACACATTAATTTCTTTTGCATTGTCTAACTACTAAGAATTTTTCTTGCTAGCCAAATTTTAGCCTGCTGCCTTCCATCAAAGTCATATACATATATGCAGAATTATCTGTATAATCTGCATTTCACAATGGTTATTCAAGGACATATGAAGGAATGAAAATTATTCTTAGAAGTCTGCTTACGAGTTTTGGAGTGCCAGAATTTCTTTATTTATAGAGTTTATGATAAGTCCAAAACCCAGAGGAAAGTTCACTTTCTATGTTCTACCTATGATTATCTTAAGATTTTCTGGCAGATAATCAGGCACAGGTCAGTGCTGGAACATGTCCCAGTAATCTAAACACAGCACAAATGGTCACATAGAAATTTAAGCCTATGCTGCACAGAGTTTGGTCTAGAAGACTTTCTGTATGAACCAGATGGAATAATTAAAATAAATTTCTAAAGCCCATTTTACTTTACAAATTCAATGCCACAGAAGCGTGGATCAATTGTTAGGAATTTTCTGTCCTTCCTTTGTGGCACCAACCACACAAATCAGTTCATCTCCAAGCCATTTATTTGCTCAGATGATTAAGCTAGATTTAAATAACCTCCATTATAGTTTCTATCTTTCTGTCTTGTTTGATTGGAGACTATCTCCTTTGCTGTTGCCTCAGAATAAAATATGCTTGCTGGGGAAGGGAATTCTCAGCTTTAAATGACAGCTGTCATATTTTGTTATGGAAGTGCAATTCTATTTAATGGACTTGATTGCGCAATTTGCTGCACCTACCTCACATTGTGTGGGCTCCTAGGAGCGTGTCTGAGCAGAGCTGCAGGATCAGTGCCAGAATAAAACAGAAACATGCAGAGGGGGAAGGTGGAGGGGGAAAGAACTGCCAGGAGAAGCACCCGCACGCTGTGCTGTAAAAACCAGGCTGGGACTGATAAAAACCAGGCTGGGCTCATTCCAGTCCCAGCCTCACAAGGTGAGGCTCAGGTGGGCTCAGAGACAGCTCAGCACCTTCCAGCTGGGAGCAGGAGAGGAAACTCTGGGCACTGAAAAGCATCCCCTTCCCAGTGCAGCTCTGACAATCAGCATTCTGCTTGGGCTCTTGTCAAGAATACACAAAGTGACTCAGAGATTTTGTGCAGCACTGAACTACAGCACTTGACTCATTCAGGGGCTCCAAAATCGCTTTTAAGAAAGGCACATTTAAAATAAAATTCTGTTCTATTATAAGTGTACTATAATACATCTCCAGAACTTAATATGGGATACACGTCTTTTTTTCCTTTAAAAAAATATTTTTTCAGATAATAAAGATAAAGGACTAGTGTTTCAAGCCCTGAGAGTGTAATATGCCAGCACTAATGAGAAATCAGTGATTATACCTGAGATAATTTAATAAATTCAACTTTTTTTCCAGTGAGAATATGAATTGCCACCTACTGATATTTAAATTCTCTATGGCAAAATCTAGGAATGCAACTCTGCTGCTGTGATTTTTCCCCACACATCCCCCTCCCTCTCTCTCAATGAATTCCACATCTTACTGAAATCTGCCCCCTGCCCTGGGCTAACAGACTGGATCAATACTCTCTCAACACAGGTATAAACACAAAAGAAAGGAGGAGTCACAAGGGGGAAAAGTCAAGAGTTCGGGCTAAAACTCCTGTTCAGCTTCCTCTGCAGGCTGACTCCCTAAACCAACCTTTGGGAAACACAGTGCTGCTGTAGCAATCCTTTTCCCACTGTAATTGTGAATATTTCAGAAAAACAAATACGTTCAAGAGTGGCCAGTGGCAATTACAATTTCCATCTGAACCAGAAAAAAAAGGCAATTCAACTTCATTAGGGGACCATCTTCTCCTCTTCCTTGAAAACTCAAGGGCCTGACAATGAATTAAGATTTATAGAAAAATCCTTTCACTACCTAAATGGAATTATGATTTTGCCATTAACGCAGAGTCAAGATGTTCACTCTGTGTATGAAGATAACTTTTTCACAGGGATTGCATGGGTAAGTAATATTATCAACTGCAGTTCTATAGCAATTTCCTAATGGTCTGCAAGGAGCAAAAGACACAATGAATTTAATGGTGTCCAAAAAGAAGACTGATCACTGCCAGGACAGGAATAAATGATGCTGAGGCCAGAGCAAAGCAGAGCAATGATAAAAGACTGGTGAAAACGTACTCTCCTGCACTTTCTTTACTCTGCAACAAATACTGAATTTATTTCCTATCTTGTCCATTTCTCTTCAGCAAGCTGGTTGCAGCACACAAAATTAACAATTGCCTCTTATAAATCTGGTAAATGCAGATTTAGAGATAGCAGAACACACGACAGGCATTTGTTATCTTGGATGGAGTTTCTGGAAAGCACTCGATTTTCCAGTAGCAGAGAAAAAAGGAAATTCAGGGCTGGGATCAGTCCTGAATGTCACAGAGGACACTGCTGAAAAAACACAGTACAACCCATGATGGCCAGGCAATCTGAGACCAGTTTGGGATTTTGTACAGTTTTGCTTAAATCTATCTGAATGATTCCAACCTTTTGTGCTTTAGTGTCCCACTATGGTAACTTTGGATATTTTTTTTTAAGCAGTTGCTCTTAAAAAACTTATGGCCAGTAGACTAAAGAGATGCTGGAGTGATCTGCCACTGGTTGCTGCTTTTAACAAAGTACTGGGGGGAAATAAATGTAAGTTCTTACAGTCTTAGAAGGCCATGAAAATATTAATAAATGGCAAGGCAGATTACACCCATTCATCCCATCAGTCCCGAGGAGGTTAGGGGGAAAAGCTGACAGGGGATTCAATTGATGAAGAATTAAAGGACAAAACATTTTAAAAAGTCAATCAAAATGATTTTATGGAAAATGGGACTTGAAAAAAGTTATTTTATTATTTTAAAGTGAGGTTGATCGTGTTAATCTCACGTGTAATATAGTTTTTAAAACTATTTCAATCCATACTGCATGCAAGTAACTTACAGATTAGCTTTACAGAATGTCAGCAAAGCATATATTAGATGTACCAGGAGCCAGCTAACTCAGTAGTGATTCCCCACTGGACACGACTCTGTGAAACTCATCAGCTGTTTTAGAAAAGCATTGGAGGGATTAATGTGCAACTGGACAGGAAACCTGTTCATCTGAATGGAAGAATTCAGGCTGCTAATAAAACCTGCAAGCAAATAATGCAGAGGACAGGCAGCTAGAGAAGCGAACTGAAACATCTATTTTGCCTTATGTGCAGATATTAAATTACAATTTATTTTTTTAACCTCTAAAAAAATTGATAAGGAACAAAGTGGGAGATGTAGGAAATGCCAAGATCATACTGGATGAGCAATTAAACATTGGGACTCCCTAGAGTGCTACAAAGGGGCAAATTTGATTCCTGAATGCCTAAACAAGAAAATAAATAATAAAATAAGAACTACAGCATCAATTCTACTTAAGACACTGGAAAGCCTGACATTTGGGCTGTACATAGTTCCAGTGCTTCTGTTTTAAAGTTGTTGTTGAATAGTGAATTCCCAAAGTGATTTGAAAGCACCTTACAGCAAAACTGCTGGAGCTCAGTGCTTTTAATTAAAAACAAAAAAGGCTAAACACAAGCATAGTCCAAGAAGTTACCACACTGTTAAAGTCATTTCACAGAATATGAATTACAGTGCATTAGTTCTGTATACAAACAGTTTTAAATTATACTCTGGCCTTTATCCAGGGGAGCTTCTTCCACTACAGAACCAGCACAAGGACAAGGACCTGTCTCACACACAGCTCTCAAGGAGCTGGTGCTGCTTCATGATGAAATTTCACACACAGCTTTGCCAGTGCAGGCAAGGGCAGAGGAGTGACTGAAATACAGTATGTTAAACCTTTCCAAAGGACAATAAATACTTTGTTCTAAGTGCTTTTTAAACATATAACCAGCCAGACAGTTCTTAAGAACCCGTACTGTTAATTTTTTAATTTAAAAAGCAAAGGTTGGAAGATATTACTGAATTTAGCAATTCTTTTCTCCATTGATTGAGATCTTTGAATGATGATCAGGTATTTCAGGAGATGTATTTTGATTGAACACAGTTTATCATTAACAGATAAAATGCAAGACTGATGTCATATAATAAGGCAGATGAATTATATTTTTCTGAAAAGCTTTAATTGTACACTGTACAGCCAAGTTACTGATTGCATTTCAAAAGTTTAGGAGACTAAAAGTAAAAAGGATAGTCAGATCAGTACCACAGCCTCTGAAAGATGCTGCAAAAGTGAATTTGGAGATCTCAGGTCAGTTCACAGTCAAAAGCTGGTTCAAACTGAGCATTATGCTAATGTAATTTATTTATTTCATGATAAAACATTACCATTTATATTAGCATATTCTTCAAATACCTCAGAGAAGTATTACAGCAAATAGAAGTATTTAAGGGCAATGAGAAACACATGAAATTAGGAATTAAAAAAAGAAACTATATAAAGAGAATTAAAATCAAGCACATTTTTACATTATGCATCATACAAATTAGTCACTAATTATGAAAATGTTCTTCAGTTTCACAAGTGGTATTGCCTGTACTATTTTATCCTTTGCTATGCATCTTTTTGAAGCACTTTTTTATATCTTCTTTCTATTAGGCTGTCAGCAGTAATCAATGTTAATACACTCGATTACACACAGCAATTTAAGAAATAATCAGTTTTAAACACTACAGTGTTGCTATACTCCTGGTGGCCTGTATTATTAGGTCTTCACTCTATAGTATATATTCATTGCAGAGCTTAAAATGGTGTGAAACATTCACTTTCAAGTCATAAACTTATTTTTCTCAGTCAAGTATTCTCCTCTCTCAGAAAAGCTGATTTGCTTGAGTGTTCTAGGTGAGAATATAAGACTGAAAATTTCTGGTGCTGCTAGCAGCAATAAAGTTAATGATGTTTTCTCAAGAAGCATTCCTTTTCTCTAAAGAATGAGTTTAGTTACATAATAGATAAATTATCATCATACATTGTCCATAAGGCAGATATATTGCATTTATTTAATTCAGATACGCTTCTTTAACAGCTTTCAACTAAATTTTGGAGTATTGTTAAAAGTTACATGCAGAGCACTTTCAAATTAGAATTTTTGTCCTATAACAGTGATATAGTTATTATTTCATCATCTTTATTATGGAATAAAAGAGAAAGCTATTTTCTGAAAGCACCTAAGCTCATAAACAAGTTATGTGCTTTTGAAAACAGGAGTCTACATTGTTGAGCAATTTTGAAAGTTTTTCTATCATTTTACTCACCTGTCCCAGCTTAGTAAAGATGATAAATAATTCCAAACATTTGGCTCCTCGGAGCATTTTAAACCACTGCATCTAAGTCTAAACTTGACAGCAGGACCACACAAGATCCCACTTATATAAAAGCACAGCTACACATAATGCTTTTCTCTACCAGAAATTTCAAACACACTGAAAGCAACTCAAAGGGGAGATTCTCACAGGTGTTCCCTATTTATTTCAGCTTTTCAGTTGGAGAGTTGTGGAATGGTTGAATAGTCTCAGCTGCAACTGGAGAAAATAGGAACTGTACATCAAATGAAGTATTGTATACTGGTGAGTAGGCACAAAAATCAAGACTCAGATGTTTCAAACTGGGCACATACAATATGCCTGACATTTGTCTGTGCTTGAGAGCAGAAATAGTCTCTCCTCAACAAACATGCATTAAGGTGGCAATTTATTTCACATTGTAAGACACTCCAATCTCACCACAATGAGTGCTATAGAAAAGCCCATGAGGAAGTTAATTATTCTGCCTTCAGCACAGCATTTAAATAGTGTATAGTAAACAGCCTATACTGCAGCCTGGGACCACACACTGAACATGATAAAACAAAATACTGGATCACTGCTCATTAAATTCTTATCTCTTATGTGAAAGCAATGTGAGATTACCTATTTAAAGATTGTAGAGCAGTGCATGCTCACAAGGCAGGCTGCTTGGGCAGCCCGCAGCACAGCAGCCCTGCAGTTCCACAGCAGTCCAGAACCAATCCTCACACTTTTCAGAGCTGCAGTCTGTATCCAGTGCTTGTCCTACCTCCACTTTGCATATCTTTTCCTTTTATCAATTATAGGCTTTTAATCAGAATCCTCAAGTGAGTCACCATTAACAAGACAGAATATCATCTTATCTCTGCAAGAGTTCCCACCATCCCCAAGCCCTCACAGTCTCAAAAAAGTCACTAAACTTTCACTCTAAAATCTGTAAAAGCAGAATACTCCACCCTTCTAATCCTCTGCCTTCCCCACCCTTTATTTGTATCATCTGGTTGCAAATCCATACTCTCTCAGTCCTGTTATGACTTTCAAATAATCATCTCTCAAAACCAACTCTTTAACCTTTTCTTCCCTGGTGGGAAAAAGCAGAACCCCATCATACACTTAAATTAAAACTGCAGGAAGCCTAACTTATATATGTGAGATACTGAAACTTTTGCATTCTTTTTTTAGTAAGTATGGTGGGTTTCAAGTATAGAAAAGATGGTAGTGTTTTGAAATGTGATGCATTTCACAGCATCTCAGCACAACAGGAAGTTTCCTCCTTTGCACTCCCACTATGTTTCAAAGAAATAACTTTGCTTTAAATTTTTTCTCCAGTGTTTTACAATGTGAAGAGTAACCCTTGACTACCATAAGCCATCTTTTGCTGGTTTTCAGAGTATGCCCACACAGTAGAAAATGGTGGCAAATATAGTGCTATAGATTTCCATGTTTATTTTCTTTCTGTCATGTCCATATCTAGTTGTTTAAATTATTATTCAAAACATTGGTCTATTACTGATTACAAGTTTTCAAGAGAGTAGAAGCATTAACTTATCAGGCCTCAAAAAAAGGAAATGGCAAAAACATTTTTGGCAATTCAGCAATGGCATCTAGAGACCCAGCTGAGGCTTCCTTGATCCCAGACTCCACACTGAGATGCCAAGTAATTAATTTAATTAATCACAGTACTTCCATAATTTGGAGGCAATATGACCAGTGGTTCAAGCACAAGGCCTCCTGGGATTCAGTCAATTCTAATACACAGTGGAATTTTTCTGCAAGGTCTTCATCAACTCATGTACTTTTTATAACTTAAAATAATTAAAGGCTTGACCACTATCCAATTTCTTCAGTTTTACTGCACAGGAGATAAATAAAAGCAGCATTTGGACCTGGCTGTTTTACTTTCTGTAGTTTATTTTTTATCCTACCATACAAGAGTTATTGAGGATTTAAAGTCAGCTTTGCAAAGACTTGCTGACTTCCTAATTCTCACTTATTTCAACAAGTCCCAAAATGTCCCTGAAACAGTAAGCCAAAATATTTGTAATATGTAAATGTTTGTAAAAATGTAAAAAATTGAACTTTAAGTGAGATGAATTAAAAACCATTAATGTCTTCTAGAATTCTATTATTCATGCACATATTTCTTCAACTTGTAAAACAAACAAGTTAGATATCTGCAACCAATACAAGCAAAGCAAATATCCTGTTTTCAATTTCTTTATGGTGAAATTGGCATCAGGACCAACATAGAGATCCTAAAAATAAAATCTAAGATCCCTCCTCTTAGCAGAACTATTCACATCCTGTTTCTCAGATCCACAGTTACAGAAAGAAACTACCATACCCACCTCAGGAAAAAGGGAAGAGGAAATCAGACTCCCTCACCATCCACTGGCTTCCCTCTTTTACTCCCTGTCCCCAGCTTTTACTTAAGGAGATATGAAAACATTAGGATTTATTATAAACTTTGAAATTTATGCACAGTGGACAAAATAGCTTATATTTTACTGCTGTGCAACGAGCATGAACATACAGAAAATTCACATTCAGACTGAGTACATTTGAAGCTCTTTGAATCACAGAAAAGGCAATTAATCTTAGTAACCTCACAGAGAACTGACAGAGTGTTTTAACACAGTCAAAATGCTGAAGGTCCTTGAATGCTTTCTAATAAAAAATGTTATGAATTTTTGAATTTCATGTTTACTGTCTCATCTCTGCGGGGAACCTAATGAAAAATGCAGTATGGGAACACAGTATGGATATTTCATATAAATAATTGCTTTAAATGTTTATTATTGGAAATGCAACCATACATGACTCTTAATGCAATCTATATTAAAGACTAATCAAATAATTGATCGTGATTATTGATCATATCAAATTTTTGTTCATGTTAATAGTGTTTCTAGGAAGAGATAACATGCTAGGTAGAGCATGTGCTTAAGGGAAGCCATGCTTTGAAGAGCAGGGGAAGAATATATTTAGTATTTACTAGTATTTATTTCATAACATTCATGCAAATTCTGTATGTGAGTGAACTGAAACAAAATCTCCACTACTGCTTAAAGTATAAAATTATGCAAAGCATTCTTGCAAAGCATTCTTACAATGCACTGTCATTTTCAAGGCATTAACACCATCCCACATTATCACAAATTACAATAAAGAAAGAAGAGGTCATCAGTTAATGTTCTTAAGAACAGTCCTTTTTCTTATTCTGGGTAAGCATTTACAAAAGAATAATAGTCCATTTTCTTTGATTAAGGGATTTGTTAGTTGGGAAATGCTTAAATACAGCTCTTTCTGATGCAAAAAATGTACTTTCTTTTATATTCACAAAATCACAGAAAAGTCGAGTTTGGAAGAGATCTCTGCAGGTTGCCTTGTCCAACGTTCTTGCTTGAGCAGTGTGAACTAAAGCAGGCTGTTATGGACCATGTCCTGACAAGTTTTTAATATTTTCAGAGACAGATGCTCCATACCCTCTCAGGGCAAGTCGTTTCAGTGTTCCATCAGACTTACAGTAAAAAAATTTTTTAAAAAATTATACCCTCGCAGTCCCACACTCCTCCTGACTCTCCTGCTCCTGCTGTGGCTCTCAGGGTCCACTCATCTGGGTGGTGTCACCTTGTGCCCTTTGTTAACCAAAGGTTGGCAGCTCATGGCCTCTTGTCTGGGGCTCCCACCCAGAGCTCAGTCTGAACCTCAGTCTGCAAACGGAGCTGCACCAGGTGTGCTCCTCAACACCAACTCTGTCTTCTGTGCAGCTCCCAAAAGATATTTATGCACACTGACTAGATCCACTTCCCTGACAATCTACTTTGTTTAAATTTTCCTTCACTTCATCCTCCTCCATCAAGGTTAAGCTTTCCATGCTCCAGACTTCACATTGACTTCAGGGAACTGAGGTTCTTGAAAAGCAGTCTGACCAACAAACACTGAGAAGTTGGTCAAAATTCCGAGTCCTTCCCTGTGTCCTGTATCACCACACTGCCCCTCTCACTTGGCAGTGAGCCCACAATTTCTCTTGTCTTCCTGTTACAGATGAAGTACTTACAGATAAGTTTCTTGTTTCCCTCCAAGTCCCTGGCCAAATCCAAATCCAGACGGGCTCTGGCCTTCTTAACCCTATCCCTGAATGTTCAAACAGAGTCTCTCTACTTTTTCCAGGTCACCTACCCTTCTTCCATCTCTTGTACATTTTCTTTTCACATTTGAGCTTTTTCAGGACCAACTTGTCCACCCATGCAGGACTCCTGTTGTCATTATCTGATTTCTTTCTAATCAGGATAGATGATTCCTTTAAAACCAACCATCTCTCCAGGACCCCTCTTTCCTGCAGGGCTGTAAACCATGGGATTTTTCCAGGCAGGTCCCTAAGCAGACAAAAGTCTGTCCTTATGAAGTCTAAGAGGTCATTTTAGATTTCTGCTTCCTCTCAGGAGGCTACATCGTATTGTCCTCTCTCTTCCAGACTTCACTTTGCCAATAATGAGTAAGGATGTGTTAATTGTACTCAGAAATAAGATATAGATTTTTTTTTTTTTCTCAGCCCTTGATGAGCTAGACTGCTCTGGAAATTTGAACCCAGCCTATTTCTAATAATAATGGATGTATCATTTGGAACCTCTATGAAGGGAATATCAGTCTTTTCTGCAGCACTACCTTAAATTCACTTCTCTACACCCCTTAAAGTGTCTTCAAGGCAGACAATACTACAGTAATTAGATATTTTAACTACATATTTTTATACCTAAACTTTTAAAATCTACTTATGACAGTTTCTATTCTTTTCCTAGGGTTCACTGAAACTTATTAGGGTAATAAACCCATTAATGAAACACTGTAGTTGAGAATTTTAATGCAGGGAAGTCAAGAAATGAGCTTGAAATTATAGTTCTGCATATGAACCAGTGCATATGAATAACCTATCTCATATGCATATTGACTCAAATATTCATCACTCTATCCAGCAAGACAAAATTCATCACACATACACAGTAATCCCTAATAAATGCTGAAATACTGAGGTTCACTCTTTGATTCCAGAACTATGTCAAATGCCAGGATAGAAGTGTTGATATATTTGGATATAGGACATGAACCAACGTATCTGGCATCAAATAATTTACTATTCCAAAACTAAGAGGGGAAGAAATTAAATACAAGCTGAACTGTGACAAAATTGTAGATTTGTGCTTAAAACTTTCATTTAATACTAAGTATTTCTCTCACATTTTTCTTTTATCTCACTGACCCTGGCTACAACTTAATTGGTAATTTATTTTTTTCTGCATAAACACTAAATGAACATCTTACTGCAACACTGTTGTAGACCTGATGGTGTAATGAAGGCTAAGTTTGTAGACGGCTCCTCAACACAAAAAAGTCACCTTTCTTTACACATTTTATAATGATGTGCATTGAATAATTGTAATTTGTATTGTAATAATAATAGTAATTTTTTTGCTTCTCTTTCCTTGGATACTCTTCACAGTTGAAAAGCTCCTCTACAAGCATTCATGGTAACAAATATTATTTAATGGGAAGATGAGATATTCAAGAACAGAAGCAGTCTATAAAGAAACACTCTGGCCAATGCATCTGCAGTCTTTGAGATAAAAACAGTTCTATGCCCAAAAAAAAAGTGTGACTGAATAGAGGCTTCTCTATAAAGCATCATTAAACTATTTTCCTTAAGAATTATTTTTAATAAATTGCTTTAAGAATTTTCTAAGAAAATATTGATTAATCAACCATAACAAAACAGAAAGAGGCACATACTCAGAGAAAGTGTAGGGAGAAGGTTATTTGGGTTTAAGAGGAACTGTAATCAGACTTCATTTTATTTCTATTTCTTGTATTTTGTATTTCAAGAAGCTGACCTATATGAATATATTTTCATTCAATCACACCAGAAAACTGTTGATATGATGGATTGGTGTATAAAGAGCCTTGGGAAACTAAGGAAGAGCAGAATTCAAACAGGAAGTGTCAAAGCATAAAGAAGCTGTTTTGGGCAGGAAAGAAAACTTATATGGCCTTCCATAACCATAATTTCCATTTTGTCTGTGTTCATCAAGCCCATTGAGATGTGCTGTGGAAGATGGCTAAACAAGCATCCTTGAGTGGTAGGGAACTGATGTACAGTCCAGGAAATACCTGGGTTTGGAAATAAATCTGTGCAGAATAGACTACTCTGTTTCCAAAAAGAGCAATATAACCCCTGTGTTTGCAATACAAACATGCACACTGGAATTATCTACCACAAGTAAATCAGAATATAGTCAACAATTAAAATTTCCAGAAGCTGTATGGAAGTTAAATGTGATTTATGTAATGGAACACTTCTTGTGTGAACTGAAAAATAAATCAAAAGCAACTCAGGTACAGAGCTCCAGTCCTCTCTCTTTGTCTTATCATGGACATCATTCCTGTGTAGTCCCTGTTGTTGTTGATTTCCCCATTTAGACACATCACATTTTATCAGTGCTTTTTAAAGGCCATAAATCTGGAATTCTCTCTCCTGAAGGCTTGCAAATCCTTACTCCAAATAGTTTCTGGAGACAAAGTGTCACTTTGGTTCTGTATTTCTCTTTTCAGTAGATTATAAACAATACATATCTCATATATGGCATTATTCAGTATTAAATCCTGAAACTGCTTTAAAAAGGAAGCCAATAACATTTTTACCATTCTATAGATGTGGAAAATGAAGCAAGTTGATAGGCAAATTTGCTCTGGCCAGTGAATATGATCTCCTAAGTTTCAGTTCAGTGCTCTGTCAAATAGAATCACTGCTTTTAGCAATTAATACAAAGTAGTTTATCATTTTCTTATTATGCAGGGTTCATTTAGCTACTCTCTGATAAATGTGGTTTATATATTTACAGGATTATTTATGTAGGCTGCATATACACAAGGGTTGCCTGCTTCAGTGATGGATCGACATACAGAAAACTTGCAAATGAACACCTAAATAAATACATTTCTAGAAAAGAGAGACATTTCTGAGTAACTCTTACACCATCTTAACTATGTGATGAAGACAATAAAAGCAAACAACATGTACAGCCATACGTTTTATGCAGACAATGAGAAAACCAAGTTGGTAACCAAATTTTATGCCAAACAAGTGTTTGATCTAAGTGTGGAGTTAATACTGCCACACAATTGGAATACAGCTCTCTATAATGTGTCATCCAGAGGTATCACTAATGTTTAAAACCATTCCCTTCCAAACCACTTTGTGTCTTTACACAGACAAAGCCCTTCCAGAGCAAGAGCTGCAATTTAGGAAAGACTGCAGAAAGCTAAATCTGAACAGGGACAGATAATCAAGCACATTTATATTTTTAGAAAGCCCAGATTAAGAAGACTTGGGGTAAAGAGTGAGTGCCAGTCTCAGCCACAGCATGCCACTGCTGCAAAAGAGCTCTGCTTCCAACATCCAACTCTGGAATATGGCAAAGAATTTAAAGTGGGGTTAATTTTATTCTCTAGTTAACAACCAGACCTAAATTGCTTTAGTATTACCCACCTACTCAAAGGCAGAAAAAGCAATTTCTTCCTTTGAATACTAACTGTCTCTCATGAGAAAGTTGTTAATACTAAAGCAGCACCCATTATTTTCCATCTTGTAAATCTAACAAAAAAACAAGCTTCATTCTGGTTTCAGTAGTGGTACAATTTTTTTTCACATGGTGGTGAGATACAGAACCTGCAGAGAAATGAGTCAGGTTCTAGATACCTCAACCCTCCCTGAATCTAATAGAGCTGCAGCATAGAAAACCCATTCTAAGATTTTAGAGTCAGCCAATCATTTTATTAGGCCCAAAGCAGCCTTGAGCCAACAACAGGACCTGCCAGGATTGTTTACACATAAAGACATTACACTTGAAACCATTTTCAGACCACTTGTCGAGAAAAGTATGAATTGTTAATGCTTACCACATCCAGCATCTGTTTGAAATGAAATCCGTGTCCCTTTCCACGGATCCAAAGGTGCTCTGATGCAGAAGGATCCAGGTCTGGAAGCCCTGCTGTGCTGACCCTGTGGCTTCCCAGAGGTTTCCTTCCTCTGCCCCTGTCTTTTCCTTGGGAGTGTCCAATGAGGAAGATAAACCAAGAGGAGCAGTGCTGACACTGAGCACTGCAGCACACGAGGCAGTCCTCTTGCAGAAGTGTAACCTAACATATGCATGGCTTGGATGGAAATGAATATGCAGTGACAGTCGCTGAGGAGCTCTGTGGTTTTCTCATGGTGCACAGAAAGATTTCAGTCTATCCCCCAAGAAACCAGTACATTGTGCATGGCATTGGGCAAAAGGAGGAGATCACGCCGTGTCCCTCAGATAACAATTCAGTTATATATGTTTGTGTCATGCCATATAATCCAGTTAAGAACTCTTTGAAAGATCCAAGTGTGGTGAATAAGTAAAATATCTGATTCAAGAATCAACCACTTACTAAACTCAGTCTAAACATCCTTTCCCAGTGCCTATGAGGCCAGTACTTAGACAACCAACACAAAATAAGGTGACAAAGACTGCTTTAGCCACTTCCAGGAGCCTGCTAAGTCAGTGCTCACATGTAAACCAGAAGATGCCATGAATACTCAAGGGAACCTTTTTGGTTCAAGAGCTCTCATTGTTACACTTTTCAGATGCACCAAATTTAATTTCTGCACCTGCAAAGAAAACAGCATCAAGAACCCAGTTCGGCGTTTGTAGCTCATTGCCTTCACTAAAGGTGCTGTCACTGACTTTTTGTGAAAGTCCTCCAATTTCTGTGTCTATTGTGCTTTAATAGAGGTGCTCATTTATACCATTCTACACCTAAATCCTGTGCTCAGTAAATGCTGAGCATACTCCCAGCTTTCCCTCAGGTTTTGGCTTCCAGCCTGGATTCAGCCCAGTCCAGCAGAGCATGAGTTGGGTTTATTCATCTACCTCCAGCCTTCACTAACCTGCCAAAGAGGGTCCATCCTTCCTGTAGTGCAATACCATATAGGATCCTTCCGTATTTCATATTTTCTTCAATGTAAATGATGTAATCTATTTTAGAACACTTTCTTTGGTTTGGCAAAAACACACATGATAGGCGTGTGAATCTCATTTTAATTTGGTTATTGCCATTTTTTGTGTCATGAAAAATTTACAATATGATAGACTGCTGATCAATATATATTTGAAAATAAATTAATAAGGATCATATAAATATTTCTTTATTACTGCTTTGCTCATTTTCTTTATTATTTTAATTAATTCTTTATTTATGATTCTTTTTTAAGAGAGAAATTTCTTCCATTGCTGTCAGTTGGAGTTTTAATAGACATTAATAGATATTTAAAAGACATGAATAGACATTTTAATACTTTTTAATAGTATTCATGCAAATAATTATAATACTAGCAATTATTTTTTCTAATACTATTGTATTAATGTCCTTCAAGTTTTGTGAACCACTGAACTGACAGGAAAAAAAAACCTAACTGATTCTTCCTTTAGCAGTATTATTTCAATTAGATTAATATTTCCCAAGTTTATAATTAATTTGACAGAAATGTCATTATAGTAAAAAGTCAATACTCCTTCTGTTCCTTGCTGGCAAACTTTCCCTACAGTGTAGAATTTTATAACAGTGCCAGAAATCATCAATTTGCCTAAATATGGATATACACATGTCAAATATTTAGTTTTTTACTAATTTCTATAGCACCTATTACTATGCTAGATAGATGAATCTTCTGTTATTTATTATTTGAAACACAATAGAACAATTAAGATAGATATTTTATGCAAATGTCCAGTACCTCTGCTAATGTTGCCATGGTCCTTTGGGATCTAAATATTTCTTGTGCTAGAGCACCCTACCTTAGAGCAACAGGAAATACCATTTTATATTTTGAAAATTAGAGGCTAGATTATGGTATTTTTTTTCAGCCCAGAAGTACTGAAAACATCAGACATTTATTGTATGAAGTGTTTACAAGTGCTGTGATGGCCAATAGCAAATTTCACACAAAGAATTGTGTATTAATTCTTGCGGGTTTAAAGCTGACTTCATCTCTCTAGACTGTGAATAAGAGTGAAAGAAATTTTATCATTCTAATGCCTGAACTAATATACCTGTACAAACTTCTTTAAATAAGGAGGGAATACTTGATGCTGGTAAGTTCTTAGCCACTCCAGATAATTTGGATGATTTTTCATCATGATGAAATGACATTTCCTAAGACAGATGTTTTGAAATTGGAGAAGGAAAAAACAGCTCATGTTCCCTATTCCAGTAATTAGTGCTGCATTGTTTTTACAGTGGTACAGTCTACTAATGTTTGTTTCTGGTTTTTAAATGTTAATTAGTGTAGCTCCTATTTAGTCTCACCTACTTTTATTTTCTAATTTAAGCATCTGCTGATGCCCACAAGAGATTGTAATAGACATTTTTTCTGACCTCGTACTATGACCTTTATGTTTTTATGCACCACCACCAGTCTTGGAAAACTATTGTAAAGTGTATTGATCTCATGATCAAATCTTCATCCTCAAGTGTATTTGGATATTTTAACTTCCTGAAATTGCACCATGGTAGTATTTTATTTCCCTCCATTAGTTTGTAATAGTTTCCCATACTGTCTCAAAATACTCTCCCTTTCTTTTAAATATTTACAGGCATCACCATGTACCTTTCCCAATCTTAGGTATTATTTAATCAATTCTTACCCATGGGAGCATTTAACCAAACAATTCACTAAATTTTATGTCAGCACACCTATTTATACCTTTAGCAGACATTTTCTCTTGCTGCACCGTGGCCTTACATAATTATTTGCCATCTCTTTATTACTTTTGCAGTTTTTCACTTGACTTCATCAAATGAGGCCTTTTCTGAATTGAATGTGAAATACAAAAAATTTTGTATACACATTTTAAGCTGCTCCAATATGAAATTCACACTTTATAACACTTTCACAAACTCTCAATGAAAACCTAATTTTCAGTACTTGAAAACTTCACATCTGTTTTTAAGAATGGTTTTTCTGCCATATGAAACTTGCTTTTGCCGTTGTTGATCTACATTTTTACAGAAATTCAAAAATACTGAGGTAATTAGAGGAAGTCCAGCAAACCAAACATCCAAGAACCATGGGAAAGAAGAGGTGAAAGGAACCATGAGGGGTAATTGCAGGACCATAAGAGAAAATTATGATAAACACTGATAAAGACCAAAACTACTCAGATACTTACCATTCAGGTCCCTGTGATTCCATCTTGATCACATATCCCTTACTATGAGAATATTTTTATCTAAATCGCTAATAAAAGAGGCTTCACAACCCAGACACTCTGTTCCATTCACTAACTCTGTAGTTAGAAAAGCTCTTTACAATCTAATTTAAATCTTTTGCTGTGGGTAAAATTCTGTGACACGAAGATATGAAGAACCACTGTTTACTGTACCTTTAGATTTCCCTCCTCCAAAATTTCATCAAGTTACCTGTATCTTTCTTGAAGTAAATCCTAAAGCAAGAGATGTTATCCATTTCAACATCACCATTTCAACATCACCATTTCCCTCAGCGTGAGGGAAATTGTAATAATTATCTCATGTCTTAAACACAACACTCCTAATTACATATCAGAGAAAAATATGTCCTGTTTTGCCATTCAATTGCAATAATTCAAATTCAGTTTTTACTTCTCTATCACCCCCCTATTGTCAGATAGTGCAACTCCCTAATCAGTGACTTTATATTTTGTACTCAAGATTTACTTCTCCTTTCTAAAAGTAACACTTTGTTCTCCTTGTTACTGGATCATTCCTGCAGTTCTGTCAAGAACACTTGGAATACTTAGACCTTTTTTCAATGGGTTGGCAGGCCCTCCCACTTTAACTGATTACAAAATATTAACTGATTACAATCTCATGAAAACCCAAGCAAAGAAAGCACTAAATATTTCACTTGGGTTTTCACTTCTTTGGTTTTTTAATTCCTTTTTTTGAACCTTTAATGTAATAATCAAAGTGACCTTTTGGACTGTAGCAGTAAAAAATTAGACTTAAATTTGTTACGAAAGAAATCTATGGGTGTGTTAATGGCCTGCAAAAATACTGTTTGCATAAACACTTACACAAGTATATTTTAATGAAGAATAATCCAACTGGAGACACTCCACTATTATCAGTATTCAAATTCCAGAGAGTCAGAGAATGGACAATACAAATCCTTTGTCTGGGCCCTTCCAAGGTCCTTGCACAGTCCTCTCCATCTTCCCATTCTCCAAGGATGAACCTTGGGCTGCCAACTCAGAGGGTTTTTTGAGCACATCCTTGACAACACAGAGACAGCTCCAGTGGGTTAATTGGAAACTGCCCGAAAGGCAGCTGAGTTCTGGCAGCATAGCACTAGAAGTCACATCTTTCTGAGCTACAGTGCGCTAGTTTTTATTCATTATTACAAGTATTAAAGAATAGTACCATTAAAGCATGGTAACCACTTCATTTCTTCCATAAAAATTATAGAGAGTGACCCTTGGCACAAAGAAGTTGCTTAGTAAATCAGTTTTACCTTAACTGTGAAGCAAATTTATTTATTGGTACCTGCATTTATTTAAGATTCAAAACACAGATAAAAGATTCTGATATATATCTTTACAATAAAAAAACCCAGAGGCTATTCTCTCAAAGCTGCAATGACAGTGGAAGGGCATCTTGCTGAAGTAAACTAATATATGAAGCAGTTAAAGTATGACAAAAAGGTGAAATATTATTAAATATAATTCATTTATTCACTTATGAATACTGTATGTGCATCTACAAAGGTATGCTTCTTAATGTAATTTAATCACTTTGAATGTAATTTTCACACTATTTACAGATCTGACCCTTCTCTGCAACACCGGTTTCTCAATAATCAGCACTTTTATGTTTGCTAACTCCCAATAATATCTGTAAAATAAAGGACATCACAGAGTAATCTTTGCATCTTTTAACTTCAATCTAACCTGTGCCTTGTTCTGCATAGTGCCATCCTGAGAACCATCTTAGCTAAGCATTCTAAACAAAGGAAGTCTCAGTTATCTCTCTTTCCTTCTATAAATATTATCAACCTAGCAACAACGTGATTAACTATGATTGTTACTAATAAAAGTAGTAGGTAGTTCCCTGCATATTTCCATTTTAGTTTCTAGACAGAAGAAAAGCCTTTTTAATATTGGCAGAGAATGGATTTTCTTCCTACTATGAAGTATTATAGCACTGAATAAAGTCTTTCTGATCAAACCATACCATAATAGCTTTTGTCTTGTGTCACTATATGTTAGCCAGCATCAGAAGAGAAAATAAGCAGAGGCTTGCTATTGTGCCTCTATTTTAAAAGGGCCTTCCATCTGGTAGGAAGCAGAAGCCATCAGCACTGTAATTAAAATGCAATTACTGTCCCCCGCCGCAATCCCAGGACGACCATTCCATCTGTGTGATATACAGTGGAAAAACCACAATTTTTTGCACTTTTCTAGCCCCATTAAGTTTATTCTCTTTCTATTAATTAATCTAACAGCACTAAGGGATCGTTCCTGTTTTGCAAGCCATTGTGTCACAAACTGCGCGCTCACAAAGACTGAAACCACATGAATTTTTAAAACTCTCCGCTATCACTGTGACATAAAACCTTAATTACTTCTGACTAAATCTGTAATTAAAATATATCACCGCAGCAGATTTACCTGCGTGTGGGTGTTGGAGTGCATGCTTCTGTGACTGTCACAAATGAATCACTCGGAGACGGTGTTATAAAAAGGGGGATTAGCATGTATGACAGAAAGGATGGGGAAAAGGGACTTGAAAATGAAAAAAATGGCAGCAGTCTAGGAAAAAGTTATACACTGGTAAAATAAGAAAGTAATTCTCTTGTTTTGTTGATTTTTTTAAAATTAAAATATTCATAATGTGCATGGAGACGTAGCAAATGCTCCAATGTAAAGTTTATTCCTCTGTGGTCCTACATTTTAATGTGCTACCTTGACTTACAACAATAAAATGACAATAAGTATAATCTCTGATACTGCGAAACAAAATCCCATAATATTTTTCATAGCAATCCATCTTGTATTCATGGAGATAATCTCATAATCTACCCTTCCTTTCATTCACAACTGTGCAGTCCAAGGCCTTCCATCTGCAAAGCTAGGAAATCTTAAAATCTTTGTGAGAAGTACAAGCACTTTGTATATCAAGACAGAAGTATTAGCTAAATATTAAGGTGAAATCTTAGCCCTGTCACAGCTTGTTGGAGTTTTGCCTTTGACCTCAGTGAAGTCAAAGAGTATTTTGTCTTTTCTTTTAAAGCATGTTGCTAGGGGAAAACAAAGAAACAAGGCTCTCTGCAAATGCCCAGCTGCAAGAAGTGAGCACACTAGCAGTGAACCTCAGCATGAGAATCCTAGCTGTAAAATGTCATGTGAAAATTAGATTAAAAGTCCTGGCAAATAATAAACTCCCTAATTCCTTTTTTTTTTTTTTTTGAGCATCTTGGAATCCATTAAGGTTCGGCATGTGCGTAAGTGTTTTTTACAAACTCAGCATTTGGGCTCAATATGTCTCCAACAGAAGATAATTTTGGCATTTCATAGTTTTAATAAAGGGGAAGGACAGAAGTATTCATAAAATGTTTAGGATAGCTTCCTGCAGCCCATAGGTCATTAAATGTGCCACTCACCCTCTTATTTAGTCCAATGACATGGTTTTAGCCAGGGCATAGAGTCCCTTTTCAAAGGTACCACAGGACATGGAGCCTCAATTTCAGAGTTTGCTCCAGCAGATGATGATTCTGATCAGTAAGAATTTGCACCTCACTCCAACTTGTTTTATCTGGTTTAAGATTCCAGCATTAGTTTCTACCAAGGTTCTGTGCTTGAATAAAAAAAGCTTTTTAATACCCCATATTTTCTTCCTGTGAATTTACTTGCACACTGTAATCATGTTACCTATCAATCTTCTTTTGATAAGATAAACAGATTGAGCTATTTAAATCTCCCACTATAAAGCATTTTCTCCAGCTTTTAAAATGTGTCTTCTTCCTGCACCTCCTGCAATTTTAAAAATGTGGAGAACAGCGTGTAAAACACTCTCTATCCTCAAGGTAAGAAAAAAACTACAAGATTTGCTGCTTTATGTGGTTACTAAAATAACCTGGACTAGGAATTGGTCCTCAACAAAGAGAAAACCATCTCCCATGAGTGGCTCCAGCCAGATTCTGTGGAGAGTGGCTTCCCACAAACACTGTGGAGATCTTTAGCTTGCATGCAGTAGATTACCAATGATACCCTAATTGGCAATATCTTGTTTACTGCAAGGGAAGTCTCACAGGACAGGCAGCTACAAGAGAGAACCTACAAGAATTTAGTAGGTTCACAAGTTACTGTCTCACTGGGACCAGATGGTTTGGCTATAGCTTGTCTCTGTGTAGGAAAGCAGTTCTCACACACTTCCTATAAATGTTGTCATTCAAACTGGTATTTTTTAAATCCACGAGAGTGATGATTTGGTGTTGCTTAAAAAAAAAAAGAAAGTGATATCACATGTTGCCCAGCCTCAAATGCTGAGTATTCCATAAATGAAGGTATATTATTCTTATTAAGAAAACACAGAAATATTAAGTACATGTGATTGAATGAATAAAGCTTTATATTAAACACTGGTCATGTATGAGGTATATTGGCACTTAGATACATAAAAAGGAGATAAATTCACATTAAAACCTGTGACATTTTATAGCAATCTCTCAAATATAATTGCTTATAATTCAAGCAAAGATAAAGAGGTTAGATATGTTGGCTTTCTGGCTACAATACACTTTCATGATAAAGCTTAATAAAATAATTGTTATTTTAAATTAGTCTGAACTTGTCTTTGAAAGAGGCATGAATATCCAAGTGGGATTTTTCATTCTGCTCCAGTGCTGCTCTTCTCATTACCTAGATCACTTCCTGTTGAGGGTAAGCACAGTACACACAGAGTAAATACCCAGTTCTAGTGCATATGATGACAGCACTTAGTGACCTACTTTGAGGTCCTTTTCACCTTCAGACCCTAGTGATACAATATATTTAGAAATAAGCTGCACAAAAAATGTCCAGCCTAAGAAAATATAAACATGACACTGTGGGCCTACATAACTCATCTGATGGGGGCGAGAGTTGAATAAGACTAGATACACTCTGCCAATTATTTTGTCAATACATTTATAAGTGTTTGGAACATAATAATTGCATATCCCCAAATGCTGTCCAGTGCTATTAGTTTCACCTCCTGAGGACACCCTGGAGAACACCAGCTACTGTTGTGCCACAGGAAAAAAAAGTCTGCACTCAGTAGGAAGACCTAGATGGAATTAAATTAACTAACAAGAATCTGGAGGATAACCAGGGACCTGTCTCTGCATGCCCTCTCCAAAGCACCCCCCATATAAACACATTCTAAATTGGAATGGCAACCCATACTGACAATGAATGTTAAGGATTTTAAAGGACAGAAGAAAACTGGAGGGCTTTTTTACAGAAAACACACAAGAAAATATGTTTAAAACATGGTATCTGCTTCAAGCCCTTCTCAGTGCACAGAAGCTGCCTGTGCAAAGGTAACAAAGACCTCCTGACTGCCATCGTGAGCAGCAGCCACACACTGGGATCTGTTTTGCTAACATAGTGCATAAAGCAATACAAAACTAGCTTTCATATCATACAGTCTATCACTGTTTGACCCTCTGGGCTCTTTTTATTTATAGCATGTAGTTTCTTGTTTACTTTAGTGTTTTCATATTAAATAAATATTCATGAAAGTGCACTCTTCCTGAAATTGGGTCATTTAGGGACTATCCCATTAAAAATACATTTACTTTTTTTACAGGTGTCATCCATTAAGGTAGGGAATAGACAAACTCAGCCAATTGTATCTGTCAGGAAGATGTTAGTCCTTCCAGAAAGTCAGTCTTTTGTCCTTTACATATATAGCACTTAATAGCAAAATGACTAACTTCATACTTTGGGGAATTTTTTATTGTTGCACGATTTGTATCTGAGGGTTTGAGGAGATATTTTAGTCCTTCCAAGTTGTTCAGATGCTGACACCAGGCTTATAAATAAAAGCTTTCTCTTATTGGTTAAGATGTGGGCAGCCTATCGCAAAAGTGGCTCAGGGAAGAGGAGTTTAACTCCTCACTGGGATTAAACACAAACCAGTGACAGAAAAGCAGAACACTGACGTGGTCTCTCCTAGGGCAGAGGATATGGGAATCTCCACGGAGCAGTGCATCCACTAGGGCTTGGTTAAATGAGGCTCTTGGTCAAATGAACTCGTGCAGGGTTTGTGCAGAAAACAGTGTGGGTTCTTAAATTCAGCCTTCATCCCCCATATAGCCAAAAGTTGGAAGGAGTGTGGAATGAGAGTTCTAGGAGCGTATCTAGAGAGGAGGTAACGTCTGTGACAGATGCATGGGAAGAACTGGCAAGGCTTGGACATGGGCTGAACAGAAGCCTGGGATTGGAGGAATGGAAAGAGGCAGGCACTTCTGCAGAGCCATCCATCACCCCATTCCCTCTCACAAACTGTTTTAAAATGGGATGAAAAGCCTTTCAGAGTGACTTGAGTGGGGTGAGAAGCACACAGGGAGTTTAGACACCTAATCTGGACTGGAGAGCTAAACTTTGGACTGTGACATTTAAGTGAAATGAGTTTTAGGATTAAAAAGGACACTTCATCAAAAGATCCAAGCAAATTTGTCTGGGGCATTTCCCCAGTCAGAACTGGTATTTTTAGTCCAGCTACCACCAACCACCACTATGGATATTTCACACTAGTTATGAAATAAAACTGAAAATTAAATCTTTGCAGAAAGAAGGCATGAAAACATTTTGATCATTTTCATGCCGGTGAGCCTGTGATGAATCACAATTTCATCACATGGCAATAAACTCAGAATTTTCAGAATGTGACTTTCTGCTAATACACTAGTAATACTTTGATATTGCAGCCATTACAAAGAGATCAGCTGTATCAGCCAACAAGTTTTCTCTTCAGCAGACCCTGTTGTATCAAATTACTAACAAAATAAAAATAGAGGTTTTAAAAAATTTTGTGTTCAGGGCAGTGTTAAAACCAAGAAATTATCCATTTTCCATGGATATTTTCCTAGCAGCTTGAAGAGTCTTGAAAACTATTCTTAATATGTTCAGTAGGGCATTAATATAGAAGTCAATAGCTTCCATTCAAAAGATAAAAACATCTACAGAGAAAAACAATTTTCAAATGCAGCAATTGTTGCAAACATTAGTTGTTTAAAAATAAGAAAAAGAATATAAGAGAACATTAAGAAGTGAAAGAATTCACAGTAACTAACCTTAAATCAGCCTTGCAAAGTCTTAACTGCCCACTGACTGGGGTGATAAATTTTTTTGATAGGCAAGTAAATTATCAGTAGTCTTGTCTATTATTGTCAATCATTATGGTCAAATGCTGATGAGTGAATTTATGTCTGGGCTGGTGCACTCTCATGTCAACTTTCCCACACAGGCCCAAATTAAGTCACAATTCAGGGCACAAAAGAATCTAAAATCAGCTGTTTAAATTTCTTCATCTGCATAGTGATATGCATAACCACTAACCTTTATTGTAATAGGAATTCCTCTAAGTGGTTTGAAGCACCACAGAAGTGTTTGTGTGTAAGAAGGTATATAAGTGAACATCTAACTAAAAGATCCATGTAAGATCTTTTGTTTCCTTTCAGGGAAAACTTCTCTCCAACACTTCAGTCTCTGCTGAATAAAACTGCAAAGCATAACTCAGGTAAAAGAGCTGAACAGACTTCAGAAAGGAGGGTTCCAGTTCTGGGCAAAGCAGGTTGGTTTATTCCCTGGCTGACTGGCAACAAATAAAGACTGAGGAATCTCCTACAGCAGCACTGCTCTTGAAAGAACTGCAAATCTGAGAGCATATAATATGGCATTGCTGAATGCAAGTGTCAACAACAACAAACCACCATTATCAGATAGCCAGCACCTCACTGGAGCAGCTCTTAGCTAAAGAAATTATTACCATTAATAGTAATGAACTAATAATAGTAATGAATAAATAGTATACTATTAAATACTACTAATAAATAGTAAGGTATTCAAAGAAAACTTTTTTTTCTGAATAGTTTCAGCAGTTTGTCAAGAATGAGAATGAAGTTCTAATACATTGATACATGGGTGGGATAGGTAGTAGTGCTTATCTTAGCAGTGTTAATCACTGAGTTCTAATTGCCTTCCTTCAACCAGCTTTGGAGTAGTCTATAACTCCGACAAAATTAACATGTCTGGAAAATTTAGGCAAAATATATTAAACATTCCTGTGGAAGTAGCTAGAGAGGAACACTGAAGAGAAGGAACCTAACAGCCTTCTTACATTTGATTAAATATTACTATATTCTCTATAGTAAAAACAATATAAGTTTCAAGCTATCTAAGTTTGAGAGCTTACAGTCCTGAAAGCTTAATTTCTATTCTATTCATACAATGACACATTTTATTTTTGGCATTTGCCTAGGATAGACTTTCTATCCATACAGGTACTTCATCTCAGGCAGGCACACAGGCTGGGTTGGGTGAATGACTTCTCAGGAGCCCCAGGATGATCACTTCATCTCCAGTGTGTGAGAGTATTTGTATCTGTGGGGAGAGGGGGGTGGGGGGTGTGTTCCTGAAATAAGCATTCTGTGTATTTTACTGGAAGAAAAACAATTAAATCCAGAGTTTATAATAGAGATAAGCTCTAGTTATATGTTTCAATAGACTCACATTAGTGTGGCCATACTGAAATACATTTTGATAGGGCCTCAGTGCAACAGAGCAACCAAAGCAGCTAGAGAATTTCACAAATTTATAGATTAAAGGCCTGAGGGGATCATGGTGATGATCTAATCTAACCTTCTTGTAATAAAGGCATGTACTAATTCTCTTTTGAATTAAAGTATATATTTTAGGGTGAAAATATCCATCAGTTGCCATTGACGGAGAATGAACCAGCCTATGGTAAATCATTCCAACATTAATTAACCTAACAGTTATAAATAATCTCAGCTTCAATTTCCAGTCATTCTATTTATACTTTTATTTACTGAATTGAAAATCCCATTATCAAAGTTTTGTTTCCTAATATTTTTCTCAATTTTGTGGCTCTTCTCTAGAGCATTTCTAATTTAGCCAGACCTTATATTTTCTTTACCTTATACATTCAATTCATAAAGCAACTTGAGTCAATCTCTGTTTTTTTTCAAGGTCCTTTTTCCTATGCCAAAGTTCTTTCATCTAGATGGACATGAACACCTATCCCTCCTATTATTTATTACTTGCTCAGCTCTTCATCACTGTGATCTTCCTGTGTTTTATGTTTTAATTCAAATCATGGTAATGATGTAGATCTAAAAGCTCAAAAACAACCTGCCACTGAAGAAAGCTGTTCTTTGCTGAAGTCATGCAGACATACACAAATAAAGAAAAAAAATATTATGTAAGTCCTATATTCAAAGACTTGAGTACCACTTCCAGTGAGTCACTCACATCTCAGTAAAAATTTCCTTGGCGAAAAAAATATTCAGATTCAGACACCAATTCCAAAGATGAGGGTATTTTCTTCTTACCATAAAAAAAAATTAAAAGGAGGAAAATGCACAGGAGAAGTAACACCTGATTTCAAATTTCAAACCTACCAAGCTTTATTTGATCATCACCTGTGTGACTACTGTGGTACAATAATAATAACTGCTGTTTTACAAAAATTATATTAATATTGTCTTTCAAAGATGCCAAAGGATTTACTAGTCTGACATAATATCCAAAACCACTTTCTATTAGAATTTCATTGTTTTAGTCTCTTTTAAAATGCAATTTGGTGGGTCTAAGATATAATTCTGACCCTGGACTCTCCAGTCAGGTTTTGATAAACACACATTAGCCATTGATGATTATATCTTATTCCCTGCCAACTAGATGATTTAGACACCTTTTATCACAGTTTCCACAAACTTAAATAAATCCAAATTGGAAATTGTTCCATAGGAATTGTGGCATTTTCATTCCTTTGTATCGAATCTAGTTATTTTGACTGACACAACAAAGAGTTCTCATCTCTTTGCCCCTTATTTTCACCTGTCTCCATAAAAGCCGACACTATGAAATAAGACAAGGATAGAGAAAATGTAATTTACATGGACCAGAGGAAATGTGAATACTCATCTGGACAAGACACACAGTCTGTCCTTCTGTTTTCAAAGTGCACGAGGCACAGCTGAAGTAAGTGTAGATGCTTTTGGGAATGTTCTTCTCTGTCAAGGATTGGACTGGGACTAAGGTTTCTTTTGCATTAACAAGAAAAGAAATTTTTTTAAGTAATTGCATAGAGTTAGGAATGGTAGTAGTTACATTCTATAGCAAAATATGCTGAAACAATCTGAATTATCATATCAAGGCCCAAGACTTCAAATCAGAAGATTAATTGCAAATGGCTATGCCTAAAACAAGTGTGAAATAATTTTGAACTAAACCCAAGTTTCCTATGGTACTTAAGCACCCACATAGTAATTAAAGTTTAGCCTTAAGTGTAGGACTCCTTTGAAAACCATGAAAATAAACTGGTAGAGTCTAGTCATTTCATTTTAAATGCTTTAGTGATTTATTTAGAGAAAATAACATTGAAAAGCTTTGAAAAAAAGTAGATAGTTGGCATTATGACCATGTGTCATTCTATGCTAAAAAATACTCTAAGAAATAAAGCCTGCTGTTACCCATAGTAAACAGCCATTTATCACTTTGAAGAATATATGATCCAATCATTTCAGAAAGTGGGCATACCTTTAACTTGAATACAGGGTAGACTCACACTCAGACAAAAAATACTTGGATAGGTCACTTCCTGATCAGATTTCTAATGTTTATTCAGTTCTAATGTGACTAACCTATAATCACTGCTAAGGAGCTGATAGTTATTTTTCCTATAAAGGCATAGAGTACTCAATTCTGACTACTTTTAAAACCTACAGACAAAAACTACAATAACTACAAGCACTGTAGAAAAATATTATTGCTGATAGGTGTTAATTTTGAAAAGAACATTCTTTGCAAAAACCTGGCCATTATTTGATGCCTTTTGTAGGTATTGAAAGTAACTAGGTCATTTCCTTGCATTCCCCATAGATCCTTTCTGTCCTTAAAAGTCTTCATAAACACAAGCTATCGTTTTTCCTGTGCATACTGAGAAATGTGCTTGTTACAGGAGTTATATTTTGATCAGGCAGAAGGGAATGAAGCTCAGTTGTGATTCACCATCTACAGAAATCTTCTCCCGAGTGCAAACTAATCTAAATGCTACATATATATCTTTCTTTACTATATATATCAGCAATTAGCATTTATATGGGCATATACACTATATATTAGTGTGTGTATATTAGTGCATACACAGTAATTCAGAGTTGAGGGAATTTTTCTAACGTATAAATGTTACACCATTATTGAAACATTTCTTAGGCTCCATCAGGCTAGATACTGTGCTTATACTATGCCTATCTTCTGTCTAATTAACTCTCCTGGGATTTCATCATTTGTACACAATCCAACCACACAAACCCCACTAATAACAAGAGCACATCTCCTTCAAAATAACCTTACCTTGAACTTAGGGTTTAACCTTAAAATTTCTTTCCTTATCAAATTACCTTTAAAAAAAATTTTGTTCAGCATACCATTAGAACTTGAAAAAATAATAGTCTAGGGAAATAAAAATCACAAAATTAAAAACTTAGATAATTCCACAAAAATTAACAGAATATGATACAACATATATGTATTAATATTGGTTGCTCCCCTTGCTCTGAAATATTCTTATTGATGGAAAACATTATGCAATTACAGTTAGTGAACAATTGCAAGCTGATATGAAATTCAGGCAGCTCAGTAAAAACATATCAAATAGGACATTACACAGGTAACCAAAGAGTAAATATAGTTCAACTTTCACGCTATTCAAAAATAGACTGCCAAAGGCTGCAGGGGGAAAAGGCATTTCAATTAGTTTGTTCAATCTGCATTCAGTTGCACTGATCTCAAACACCTGAGATCACGAAAATGACACATCTAACAGTTTCAGATCCCAAAGAAGAAATTGGTGTGTGAGCTAAGAACAAGTTGTTCTACTGGATTAATATGAAATTATGTAGCTGGTCTGAAACACTAGAAATTCTACGGATTTTGCTCCCTTTTTTGTTTTAGGCAGAGTAGTCTATCAATAGTATTGAGGTAATCCTGGGGGTGCTCCTTGTCCTGGATATATGTCTGAAAAGAACTTGGGTCTAAATAAATAGATCTAAACTTCAAAAATAAACAGGATACACTGTGTTATTTTGAAAAGTTTTTGACCTTTTGTGGCATCACCAACACAGTTCCATAAAAACAGCTGCTCATTTAAGCTTGCTTATAACAAAAGTGGTTCTTCATCCTACTGTTCTTATTTTTATAGGATTAATGTTTGAGAGTTATTAATTGTCTAGTCTGGAAACAAAAGGTTTTATGCTACATGCTTGTACTGCATCACAAGGATCACATTATATGATATTTTCTGAAGTTCTCAGGGGCTGGGAGCAAAGAAAGCCAAATAGTTTTCATTTACTTTTCATAGGGATTTGTGGATTTTGTTTGCTTGTTTGGTTTGGGTTTATATATCATCCCTACAAGAAGTGAACAACACCCCAAGTCTCAGAAGCTCTGGGTATTGTTCTCACACATAACTCAGTGCTCTATAAACATATTTGGAGTTAATATGACCATAGTTCTTCTACTAACCAAGCTAATTAAGTTAGAGTTAGATCACTGGCTTATGCAGACAAACCTCAGAAGGCAAAAGTTGTGCAGAATAGAATAATTAAGTGATTAGCTTGCAACAGAGTATATTTTGCTTTTAAGCTAAAGTGATTTTTTTAAAATTAAGGTTTTCTGCTTCCTCATGTATGGCTGGCATCTCAATAGCAGAAGAGATTTTCTAAAATTATTTTTATTAATACTTTATAGCAAGACTTCTTTTGGAGTGATACAGTCAGATTCAGGCAATAATGTATTGTATGAAATTGTTATCCTTGGCGATATTTTGATAAATAAACAATTTTCTTATTTAAGATTCTAGATCAATCTGTTCTACTTGAAATCATAAATAGAGCAGATCTGGTAATTAAATTTTACAGTGACATGAAATGAAAAACTCAACAATAACTAATTGTGCTAATATTTAAATACGTATTAGCTTTCAATCATTAATTAAGGTTGTTTTGTATCAGTTTTGCAATTAACAGAACTTCAGTTTGTTTTCACTTTCAACAAGTAACAGTTAAAATAAATTGTTAGAATTTAAAAATCAAATTCTATCATTCTCCTAATGAATCACACCTCATGTTTAGCACCCTTTATTCCAGAACTAATTATGTGGTGCACACAAGCATTCCTAAGATAAATGTTTATTACGGAAATGATAACATGACTGCAACATAATGGCAATATCATGATGCAATTACAATGAATCACTATAATCCGTGGAGTGTTTTGAGATACTCAGATATGCAGTACACTTCAGATACACCATGTTATGTTGTCTCATTTACACAGGCAGAGCAGAAATCTACATTCTTCACATAATTTTGCTGCTGTTGTGTACTGCTGGTATTATCCTCATGTTTGGGAGTTTCAGGCCTTGGCCAGTTTCGTTTTTTTTTAATCTAGATTGTGCCCAAAATCAGAGGGAAGAAATGGTGTTGGTTGAAGGAGTTTTAAACATTAAGATCAAGGCAGACACGTGGGAAAGCACAAGGAAACAATAAAAATGTTGGTCAGCCCCAGCCACTGTGGCCATGCACAGAAGTCTGGTCATGTTGCCTCATCATCTCTGCCAAGGGGGAAAACAGTTTTACAAGAGAGGAATAATGGGTTATTTTCTTAACTGTAACCACAAAGCAGTAAATTAAATAATGACCCCAATTCACACCCCTTCATGAATTGCAGTGTGAAGTTTGAGGCAGTTGTCGGTGGAATCAAATTTTCTTTATTTTTAAACATATTTGTTATGTGTGAACCTCTGAGATTTTCTACAAGAACTTAGATGTTCCCTGGGAGAATCTTCCTTTTTTTTTTTTTGTTCTTTTCTGGAGTTTCTCTTATTTCAAAATAGATGTCTTCCCAACTGTAAATATGATTTTCCCCTTTGCATTTAAGTCAGCATATATCTTTCCCATTCTTGTCTGTATATATAATTAATACTGAATTTACTATTTCTTTTTTGGCATTTACAAAAGAAATGTAATTATAATAAGCCATTTGTGACTTTACCTGCAGGTCTTTGGTATTCAAATTGTCCCTTTGCTCTCTTCTGTGGCACTTTTTCATTCCACACTTTACATGTGGAAACCCTTCCTTGTCTACATCCTCTTTTCTCACTAATTGGATACTTTCCAGAGACTCAAAAAAAAAGTTTAAAATATATTCCCAAAATATCTCTCCAAAGCTAAATAAAGATCAAAAACTTAACTAAAGTGTGGTTAAAAAAAAAAAAAAAACCACTCAGATTTTCCTGCATTTTATTGCCATCCAATACTGGATACCGTGAATTTAAATTCAGTAAGAAAGGAACCTTTATCTCCATGTTATCTGCAAAGCACTGAGCACACCTGTGGTGTTAAATGAAAAGTTATAATAGATACATGGGTGAATAGCTTTAAATGGCAGTGGACACAAAGATATTCACTGGATCACCTGTTTTGACCAGCCTGATTAATGTGGTAATTGTGCATGCATTATTTAGTGCACAGACTTTCCTCAGTGACAAAAGCCATATTGTGAGTGGCCGCCAGTCCCATCCTGGTAATTTCACTCACACACAACAACTTCCAGTGTTAAAATCTGTGTCCCACATTAAAAAGAGAAAAGAAACCATGCCATGTTGTTGCAAGTGACAAAGGAATTATTAAGCAAAAAGACAGAAAATAATTGCACTAATTTTTGATTCTATCTTCTATCATTTTGAAGGGAACCAAATTTAGTATCCTCGCTTTCCAAAACCTTCGGCCTCCTAACCAGCTTAATTGGTCTCTGTTCATTTCTTACTCAGATCATTTATAAGCTGCCTCTATGGTCCCTGCTGCCTTTTCAGAGCAGCATATGGTCCCTCCATTCATGATAGTCACAATTTCTATTAGTGAGTAAAGGAGAAAAAAAATGTTAATGTCATAATTAGACTGCAGCAGAAAAAGCCTGAAACAAAATTTGGGATTCAAGAATGAAGGTTATCAATGGAGACAATAACTCTGAAACATCACCCACCCTGGAGGATTTATAGTGAATTTTTAGTCCATAAACTTCTACAATACTCGGTGTAGATATTAGGCTATGTTTAAAAAAGAAATTCAGGTTTAAATACACTACAATAAGCATCTGTTGCATATGTTGTTCAAACCTCAAAGACTGTCTTTCTTATTGTGCTTTTACATGTGATTAAAAAATAATGCCACATAGTCTCTTATATTTAAATTGAGCCAAGATCAATTAATTAAGAAGAATGTCTCAGTATTGAACTGATTAACTCACAAAATACAGAAGAGAGTTAAAATACAGAGTTAGGGTCCCATCCCAAAAGATTAAATATTGCAATTAAAAATATAAGTGACCATTACATTTAGCCCTCTCTTTTATAAACTATGTTATCTGAATGATGCCTTTTATAAACTAATTAAATGTGATTTGAATTTGAATTTTAACTATTTAACTAAGAAATGTTTCCACAGCTATAGGAATGAAGGCTGAGGTCATAGGTTCTAATTCCTTTCAGTGGTTAGCAACAGGTATGGCCCATTGTTATTCCAAACATATTTAAAACTCTTCAAATATTCATTATTAGTTTCAACCTTTAAAAAAGAAATTTATATTCTATCAGACTTAGGAACACTAACGATTTAATGTCATTTTGTCCATGCTACTGGCATTTTTTAAGTTACAATCAAAAATAAAAATATTTTTAACTTCTCTTTCAGTTCTTAGATTTTTATTTCCTTTTTTTGATAGTTAATCTATTTAGTTTCACTCTGCTAGCCACCTTGGATGAAAGGTTAACACATGGCTAATTGAGATATACTGGGTATTACTTTGAACAGCAGAGGCAGCTTTTATGGATGGTGATATGAATTCAATAAAGCTGAATTAGCATGAAATAAGGCTAATTTAGTGCCTGCATACTTATCAATTGATTTCAAATTTTCTTCTTTAATGTTTTTGGGTTTTCTTCACGCAGGAAAATAACTATTTGTTATACAGGTCATTAACTTGTTTCAGCCCAATAAAAGCACCAGAGTTGTGTCAGCTTCAGAACTGTGTATTAAAAAGTCCTTCTGTTCTCACCACATCTCACCCTCATTCCCACCATGTCACCATTTGTAAAGATTCCAAACTAAAACGAACCTACAGCTGGATTTTATCTTTAAATCCCTTGAATTAGTACTTTTTAGGTGTATCTTCTATCTGTTGACAATATTTAAGAGCTATTATTATTGTTAAATATTAAAAATATTATATGGCTAAAGTATAAAAAGAAACCAGCTCTCTTATTATCTCTTTTAGATATATACAAAGAGTACATCATGATTAAGTTACTTGACCTGTTTTAGGAATGACAAAATCCAGCTCTGTGTTTTTAAGAGGATGCAGTAGACATGTGGAGGGTAAGAATCTATTATTAAATAGTTCCCAAGAAAAGATAAGCCTTCCTATATATGGATACAGTTCTTATTTCTCAGTAATTTTACACAGGACACAATTTTTTTCATACAATAAAAATTATAATAGAAACATAAATTTTAATATAATAGACCATATTTCAACAAATTCAATTTGCATTACCTCAGTGCAGGTGGTTATTTATTACAGTGTATACACACATAATCTTGATGTTTTGAAGGTGACTCAGAGTGGCTGAGTGAGTAAGCCAGGGACAGTCAGGGAAAGCATTTACTCAGCATCTAGAGTACATATTACAAGCTCAGCTCTGCATGAAGGGCAATTTGGACTATGAAGAAGCAGCAAAAGGAATCAAGGACAACTGTAGTTTAATACTTCCAATCTCATCAACTGAGAGCAAAATCCCATTTTTAAAGGGAAAAAAACGTCTAAAGATAAAAATCCAGTTCACAAAAATAGTTCAAGTACAGCCCTGAGATTTACCATAATGAAAGTGTGTGTATTATTGTGTGGTTAAAAACATAACAGCTGCATTTTTCTGAAAACTATTTCAAGGCTAGTAGATTTGTTTCAGAATTTATCTCTTTTTTTTCTTTTTTTTTTTCCCTTTTCCCTTAAATAGAAAGCAATTAGATTTTATGCCACTGCTACTTAAAATATATATATAACATGGAGCAGTGGGGAAAAAGAAAAGGAGAGAGAGAATTAAAGTGATCTAAAATCAAAGAGAAAGAGAGAAAGGAAAAGAGGGGTTTGGATCTAGAAGTACTGATAGAAGACAAGTCCTGAAAACGAGCAAGAAAGAAAAGGAAATAGGCATAAGAAACTGAAGGTAAAGGCACAGATGTTACTCTGTGCTGGACAAACACATTTCTTATAGAATACTTTACATATGACTCATACTTTTGACAAAGAGACCCCCCAGAAGACACTTTTTTTTAAAAAATCTATGTAATAGCAACATATTTACCCAAGAAATTTGTTCCTCAAATTTGATTCATTTTTAGTGACAGTTTAAAAGTAATATATCATGTTTACTCACAATTATAGGTTACACTTTTTCCTTATTTAACACTGAAAGAAAACTGAGTAAAATTAGCTCTTAGAGATTTATCCATTAATAATTTTGTCCCAGTCTTTTTGCTCTGCCTGATACTGCTGATTTACTCTGCTGCAACACTGTCTCATTTGTAATGCCTTGGCAGTAAAACCCATTTAAATCAATAGATATACATGTATGTACTCAAACTTCATCTTTCTGCCAACAGCCTTAATTTAGATGCCCACAGTCATAAGGATTTTATAGGCTATTCTGTTTCTTTTATGTTATATGCAGCCAACTTCCATGAAGTTGTTAATTTTACTAAAAACCCTACCAGCATTTAGGCATTTTACATCATTACAGTTATTATCTCAAATCTAATCAGAGACAAGCAGCACTAACAGTTCCAAATTGGAGGTGCTTGTGAAAAATAAATAATAACTAAGAAAAAGAAATTTAACAAATATTAATAGCAATATCTATGATGCATGTAGTATTTTACATGCATGTCTACAGTACTTACAGAACACAGTATGTACTACTGTCTTTTACTAATTAGTGAAACTGGAGTAAAGTTTTAGGTAGCCCTGGAAAGAGGGTAAAGAAGAAATCTGAGCATACAGTTTCCTTATTCCCAACTTCGGGCTCAGATGGCTAGCACCATTAATTTCAAGACATAATTATACTTTGATTGTCTCAAAGCTGATCATACATCACAATTTTCAGACCTAGAAAGTAACAAATGAAGCTTTTGACCAAATAGGATGGAGTCCAAGCAGGATGAAGCCTATCCTGGCCTTTATCCAGTAAAGCACAGTCATCCCTTCTAACAAGACTTACACTGATGATGGGCACACCTAGTTAAATATCAGCTGATACTCATTGCTAAGTATCATTTACAGAGTTCAGCAGCACTCCTTCCGAGCTATCCCAATCCTGGAACTCATTACTTATCCCAAAAGCAAGTTGTTTAATTCAAATGCTTGGGTAAATCAGGTTTCCACCTGTGAATTTAGGTTTATAAACTAATCCCTATTATTATCATTTATCAAAAGGAGCGTATGAAAGGATGCTAATTTGAATGCAAGTATGGTTGCACTATCCTGTTTGTACATATTTAATTGTCAATATTTTACATTGTTCTATATGCAAGCCAATTCTAATGCAAACTATTTAATTTCCCCCAGGTAATGAGAAGGTAAAGAAGGTAATCAAGATATAAATCTAGATTCTGCTCTTCTCCAGCTAGTACAAATGTAACAGGAATTAAAGTTTGATTTACCAACAAAACAGGCATAGTTCTCAGGCAAATGGCCTCAGATGTCATTTCCTTCATCTCACTACCATACAAAATAATTTGGCACTCTGGGCAGCTTCCAGTCTAATCCATGTTGTAGATACCTAATGACAGACACCATAACTTTCCTAGGAATATCATTTCAGGGATTCTCTGCCTTTACAGCAAAATGCCTCTACCTAATATCTACTCTGAATTCTCCTTCAGCACTTCCAATGTGCTACAACAGTTCAAGTTTGTTACTTACTGCCCAAATCACGAGACCACACATACTCAAAATTGTTATGTTCTATCTTAACATTCCTTCCTAATAAGCTGAAGTTCTTCCATTTTTCATTGCAGATCACCACAACACTTCTGATCATCATTTCTGCTCTTCTTTCAGCTGCCTTCATCCAGCCCACAGTTTCCTGAAGTGAATTATGCAAAACAGGATGCAGTTTGTCCTTGCTCATGCTGGGAAAAGCTAAAAAATTACTCCACACATGTTCTAGGCTATGTTTCTGCTTATACAGTCCAGAAAGTTTTTTCCTCTCTCCAAGTAAAAGATCATTTTGAATTCTGATTTTTTGTCTTAAAAGCATGTGTGCTAGAATGTTGTCAACACATAGAAATTTAATTCCCTCATCTAAGTCTAATGAGGAATAGAATTCCACAGAGTCCCACCCAATAGGTTTTTTCACAGCTTTGACTGTGAGCCACTAAACCATTCTCTGGATAAGCTTTCAAAGAAATATTGTATCAGCAATAACATAATCTCATCTATACACACATTTTGCTAATGATCTCATTTGTTAATGATATCAGTTGTTAATGATAATATTATTAGTAACAAGGACAAAAGCCCTGCTAAACCAAGATTATACTGCACCTGCCATTTCTTCTCCAACCATAAAACTTACAAAATCTTCCTGTTTTAAAACTGTACAGACTTTGTTGTTGAATTTATAGTTCAGTATCTATTTGATTTCACAGAAATGTTTCACTCTAGAATTGTTTTATAAAAAGGGCAAAGTTAACCCACCCATCTATCTCCTAACCATAAGCAAAACTTTAAAAGCATTCTAACACTAACTCTCTTCTGTTAAACAAAAAGAATCACACTGCTTTTACAGTTTACTGTGGGGAATCTTTCGTCTTCAGAGACAAGCAGAAGACGTCTGGTAAGAACAGAGATGGGGAAAAAATACCCTCCCTAGTGCTTCAGCATTCACGAGATGTGTCAAGTTTAAATGAATCATGGAGGAAAAAAAAGGCTTCTTCTCTTATGGGGGATCAATTTTGAAAAAGAACAGTCAAATGAGCATTTTGCAGAACATCACACAGTGCTTGGAATGTATAAATAACAAAGTACTTTCCTTGAACATCAGTTACACCAATGCACAGTTACTTTGTCCAGAAAAAAAATAAAATTTATTAGCCATGTTCTGTTGCCTTGTACAGTATCTTAGCGACCTAATGGTATTACTTGAGCAACATTGTTGTCAGAGTAGAGATGGCCCCAAATTGAATTCAAATACCCTTGAGCCTCACTTAGCTGAGAAATAGGCTAGGACACAGTTGTTAGACCAGGTCAAAGAGGGAAAAGGTAGAAAAGAGCTCACAAATGCTTGAGGGAAGAAAAGTGAAAATGAAATGGATTACACTGCAAACAGAAAAGAGCAAACAAAAAGGATTATTTAAACAGGAAATGCTAAAGAAGAACAAAAGGTTTTTAGAAAGGTAAAAGTATGAGTAAGCAACTATGAACTATACAACTATGCTATGTTCCAGCCCCCTCATTTCTTTTCTTACATTTATTAAGTTCTTAAATAAGAAGTCAATCAGAAGTTTAGATATTTAATTATCTCTACAGACTATGTAAACTCTTATTATCCTGTCGTCCTCTGGCACCAGGATATCTCTATATTGACTTCAGTGGGAATACTCCATGTGATGTTACATGCACAAATCTCTCCAGGAGCACAGCTTTCCAGAGTCCGACCTCAAAAGAAACCCCACTGGCATGTTAGTTCTGCCTGGCAAGTCTTATGGACATCCTCCATATTCAAAGCTAATAGTTTGTCATTTCCAGGGAATTTTATAAATAGTTAATTGGGAGAAATATTTTTTTTCCTTCTCTGTTCCTTTAACAAGGTAACCATAGCAAGTATACACAATCTTCATTCTTCTCATCATATTGTCAGCCAAATTCTACTTAAAGAAATTTAAGAAGTCTGTTTTGATGTTTGAAGCAAAGTGAGAAAAGTATCTGTTAGGGTCACTTATTTTGATCTTATGTTTTTCTGTCAGACTTGAGGGTGGGTCTGCTTGTCCTCAGTTCAGAATTTTGCTCAGTAACTCCTGCATTATTCTGTCTGATCAAGTTAGAACAGCCACACTGGGGGAGAAAAGAAGTTATTCAAGTTATAAGCAAGCCAGCATCCTTAGGAAGTAACCCATTGTGTTGTCCCATCTTACTGAACTGTACACACTTCCCAATCATGACCCAAAGTTTAAGCTTTTCTTGCAATGGTTATAAAAAAATGAATTTCATGTGTCATACAAGAGCAAGTAAGGTGTAACCACTTATGTTCTTCAGTTTTCTATGTCAAGCGTGGGAGGTAACTTCCCTGAGCTGTGACCCTCAGCTGTCCTTTGTCATGCTGGAATGGCCCCTTGGAGCCACCCTCCTCAAAGAGGCAGCCAAATGAATCCTAATATTCAGGTAAAGGATCCATTTTCTTTCTGGACATGCTGAGGTTTTTAAATGTTTCTACCACTCTTTATTTTGACCTGTGCAGAAGGATGGAAGTTTCAACAATTTAAAGTTTTCTATCATCCAAGGCTGCATAAACCCAGTCACTTACACATTTAGAGAGGAGGTTAATCCATGTAAGACTTCCTGCCCAGCATAGGAAAGACATAGATATGAAATATAAATACTGCTCACCTTCTTCTTTGGTGTTTGCTTAAAGTTATCTTTGGAACCAGATGACCGTGGAAATAGGATAAAATTAGGGTTGGGGTGGGGGTGGAACCCTCCTGAAGTCCTGAATTATGGAATTTCCTGTCCTGTGAATGCTAGATACCTTAGCACTGGCTTTGTGACCACGACAGCATTATTTGGTTTCTTCTAACAGATGCTGGCCTAAAAAGACCATGTGAGTTGCTATTTCTGCTACATAAAGGAAAAGTTTTCAGCTTCAGTGTTGGACACACTTAGTGGAGTGATAAAGGGCTTCCTCTACTTCCATATGTGTGCCTGTTTATACTGAAGAGAAACTGCACCAGCTGCCTGAAACACACAGACTGCTCCCATATCCCAAGGTACCTTTGTACAGTTCATATTTCTGTGACTGGTATACACAAACAAACAGCTCTTGCTCTGCCAGTAATTTTTATATTGAGTATTTTTATTCACAATTTTTAATGTGCACTTCCTCACTAATCTAAGTATAGCAACCTTGGAGACCAGTCTCTGGTGGCGGCAAAGACCTGGCACTTGGGTGGCCTTCTTCTCCATGGGAAATTTTACACCAATTTTTCTACCACCTGAGAATATTCTGTGAAATCACCACAGTGTACCAGCATTTTAAAAGAAATTGTTGCTGAGAAATTTAAAGACATAAAACTTTTTGTGAAGAGTAAATTTTCTGCACTTTCCTTATTTATTCCACACTCTGATTACAGGTAAAGATGTAGCTCTCTGCTCCTGTATATTTACAGGCACATGTATACCTGGAGTTAAACTATTTAATACAAAAAGTAAACCTTGTTTTTCTGGAGATTTGCATTATTAGAACATATTTTCCTTTTTTCCTTATCTTTTTTAGAACTAAGGCTTCTGTAATTTTGCATTTAATATGTGCAAGCTTTCCATAACATGTTGGAGCAGAATCAGAGGGACTTTTAGAGGGAAAGTCTTCTCCCTGTGAAATTAATGTGGATGGTAGTATTGTAGAAAAATACTCAGACAAGACAGACAGACAACTAGGGAAGTATTCCAGATATGGCTGGAAGGGGATTTCATCTTCCACTGTCCTGGAAAAAATGCTGCAGGACATAACTCTGTAATATGTAACCCAGGAATCTAATTAAACCTCACAAAATTAATCTGTTTTATGAAAAAGTCTGTTTGACTGACATGTATTTTGAGCCTAACTTTCCAACTGTAGTAGTGCACCATTACCAATGTATGTGCTCAGCACATGAAACACAACCTACATTATCTAACAGTGGGAAACCATGAGATGAGAAACAAAAACCAAAATGAAACCTAGTCAATATATTTAGTCAATACTTTTATCTTTGAAAAGGGTCCCAGAAGCTTTAATGTTCACCAGAGATCAGGATCTTGAGTTTATCTGCACCTTCAGAGAATAACATCTCCATCAGCAGTCCTTCTGGCATTACTAATTAAAGAACAATCTACTGATTTACTGACATGAGCTGGAATATAAGAGAATTAACACAAAACTGCTTTGGAATGAATAGTCCTGCAATTCTAAAATCCCAAAACACTAAGCCATGCTAACTTTAGTGCCATTTGGTGGGAAAAACAATATAGATATCTGTAAACATGCTTAATATGCAAATGAGAATATAATTATATTTTAACATCTTCCCTTAAAGTTTAGGTCATGTAATATAAATATGATCCAAAACTTTGAGACCATAATATTTTGTTATAAAGTTATAAAGGCACTGTATGCTCTCTGCCCAGAATTTAAGGACTCAGTAAACATGCCCAAAAGCATGAAAGCAAACATGCATTTTTGTTTCCAAAAGTCAGAAGTGTAGCTATACAGCAACAATTCTTGCATAGAGATTGGAATTTTTCTGCAATTTTGACATATGAGCAGCAAGTTATCCATCTTCCTTCACTAATCAAACAAGGAAAAAAGGAATTAAAAAGAGACTTAAAGCAATTTCATTTTTATTAAACCAAATGGATGATGCAGCTGAAGTTTAGTAGAAAATGCCAGACAGTTATAAGCAGCTATTTTCTCTAAGAGAAAAAGGCATAATGATACCCACTGGTTTGAAGCTGAAACTCAACAAATACACACAAGAAATAAGGAATATCCTGCTAATTAGGAAAATTAGCAACTAAAATTACAACTGGGACAATTTTTTCACAATTTATGGATGTTAGGTAAAGAAAGGATCAGTCATTTCTTGTACAATAGGCTTTGCACTTATCAGTAATTGTAACAAGCTTTATCTGTACTGGTTCCTTTCTAACTTCCTTTAAACACTCCATGAACTGGAGACTGTAGGTCCTACTGATGCCTTTGGTGATACTAATATTACATTCACTTAATGTATATTCAAGATTATTTTCATAAATACATTCTATTGATGTCTCACAGCCACAGCTGATCAGCACATACACCCAACCATTTCTCACCCTTTGTGTGTTGCAGTTAATGGATTCCTCTTTGTGACAGTTTCATGTGATTAACCACTAAATCTTACAGCTCACACTGTCCTACCTTACTTCAGTTGTGCTGCTGAAGTTCTCTATGGGATAAATATAATCTAGCTTGATCCTTTCCTTTAATGGCCACACTTCCCATTGTCATTTTGTTCCATGGGTGTGATCCAATTATGAAAAAACTCTTTCTGATGATACCAAGAAGCAGATGAAAGCTGTGTTCCACTGAGGAAACTGCTGAATCGTTGGTGTAACATTCTTTCTAATGCAAATACAAGGAAACCTAGAATACCCCAGAATCAACAAGAGAAAACAGGACTGACATCATATTTATACCCACAGATAAATTCTGGGACCTGAATGACACACGTTGCATGGTTGCTGTGATTGAAGGGGAACTAAAGAGAAGCCAGAGAGGGGCTCTTGGTCAGGAACTGCAGTGATAGAACAAGGAGTAATGAGTACAAATTGAAAGAGGGGGCATTTAGGTTAGATATTAGGAAGAAATTCCTTATTGTGAAGGTGGTGAGGTCCTGGCACAGGCTGCCCAGAGAAGCTGTGGATGCTCCATCCCTGGCAGTGTTCAAGGCCAGGTTGGATGGAGCACCCTGCTCTAGTGGGGGTGTCCCTGCCCATGGCAGGGGGGCTGGGGCTGGATGATCTTTAAGGTCTGTTGTAATCCTTAAAATTCCATATGATTCCATGATTCTACGAAATGGTTTGGTGAATATAATATAATTATTGTAGACTGACAAGGCCCTTTTCCACTCTGTCCCTTCATAAAACAAGGGACCCACATCTGTGTTTACATGAGGCAGAGGGATGGACAGATGGAGAACAGACTGAAAAGTCTCCACGGGCATGAGGTGGGAAAATAAATCAGGGAGTCTACCAGGATATAGCCAGTAAAGACTGGGAGTTAAAGTTGGTGTCTTTAGAGCTTGACTGAAGTTACCTAGTGCACCAATTATTACACTAACTAGGAATCTCTCATCCTTGAGCCAAACACATCCCTAATTTTTTGCAGGATCAGGATCACTAAGCAAAATTCAAGTGACTTCAGAACATCACTGCAATATGCAAGCTGGATTAAAATATTTAACACTGTTGGGAGGTGGCAAATAGGAACTCAGCAGCAGCAAAATATAACAAGAAAATGAGAAACAGATATAAGAGAATAAGTTTTAGTAAGATAATGTCTTTAGAGAAGTAAATGTTCAGAACAATAAAAGAAGTAAACCAATAATATATGTATTCCTTTAATAAAAGCAGAATGTGATATTCTATTTTAATTGAGTAAATTGAAATGTAGTATGCAATTTGGTATTATTTAATCCTTTAGCTAAGTTTCTTTAATTTTTTTCAATTTATAATGATTTCTTAAGTTATTACTTATGTAACATAGGACTGAAATGCAAGCTTCATAAATCAGGTCATACCATAATAAAAATTGCTTTGTTTCTTATTGCAAGGGTGTTATAGGATTCCACAATGTCATCCCATAGTCTGCCCACTCTTTTTTAACTTTATAAAAGAAAGATTGGAAAAGTTCATGCATGAAGGCATTAAGATTTAAAATTCTGCATTAATATATTTGCAGACAAATTATCAGTCTATTTTTGCAGACAGCAGTTTGCAGACAATCCTACAAAGGCATACGTACTACATAACTTTGTATTATTTACCTGGAGTAGACTTATTCATTGTAAAATTAATCAAGGTACAAATCTCTACAGAATGTAAGTCAGGATAGTATAATGTCTGGGAATATATTTCTGCAGATATAAACAACCCCTCAAATTTGGAGAAAAAATCACTCCATAATGTCACATATATATATATATATTTGTAATTTGCACCATGAAAGAGTTGAGAGTTATCTAAGTCAGTATTTTTACATTGCAAGAAGACTTTCAAAAGGAATGCAATCTTAAAAAGTAATAAAACCCTCTCTTTCAAATCACCAATAGCTTTAGTTCAGCAAAAGCATCACTTTCTGTTTGTTTCTAAAGCCTCTATTTTCTCGTTTTTAAAAATATGGTCAACATTTTCTTTATGGTTTAATTTTCTTTTCAGGGCTTCTCCTTTTTATACTCTCATTTTCTACGCAAACTGAAATAATGCTATTACCTTATATTCACATTCCTAAAACCTTCCAGTACCTTTGAAGTATTATTGTCCTCATTAATATACAGCACTTTCCAATTTAGTACAATCTAAGAATGTAATTCAAGGTCTATTCCTCCCCCACATCATTTACGAAATTGTCAAATAAAATTAGACTTATCACCAAACCTGGCAGTCCTTTAATGAGCAGTTTCATCTTGGTTGTAATTATTTTTTGTTTGTGTATATTCAGTGATTTTTCATTCTACTTCCCACAAATTATATCAACTTTTACATTTTACCCAATGAAAATCATAATTTTTTTTCCCTTTTCACTTTGGAATTTCTATGTACCACGTTACATACATTGCTTTACACCTATATAAAAATTTGAAGGAATATTTAATATTAGGAAGCCACCTAGTAGAGTGTTTTATTGCATTTTCTTTCTCTTAGTTATTGTTGGTGTTGCTGCTTTTCTGCTAATAATTCTAACAGGAACTTAAAGGTAGTTACACATATTCATGAGGAACTGCATAAACCTACTGGTCCCTGTTTCCTCACTGTTTCCTTAGATTTTGTCCCATTATTCCATAAGGCTTTCCAAGATAATTCTCTTACCCTTACTTAATTACTCTATTTATAGAGTTTGCTTTTTCATATTTTCTGGTACTCTCCTGACAGTTGGGGAGGTTTTTTTAGAAAAAAAAAAGAAACTAAAATTTAAAAAAAAAATCTTCATTAATTGCCATTAATAGTGCTGTATCCAACTAGCATATATTTTTGGATTTAAGTCATGATCCTGAAAAATTCCTTTCTTCTACATGGAAAGTCTGGTACCACTAAAGAGTACCTCTCACACTTTTCACATGACAAAATGAGACATGACCATTTTCTATGGGCTAAAATTCTGAAGATCCTGTGAATTTGAGGGAGTTCCCAGCATTAATGTTGCAAAAGAAATTTATTTTAAATTTAAATCATTCAATAAGTATTACATCAAAGGAATTGTTTAAAATAAGCAACAATGTAGATTTCAAATCATCTCAGTACAATTCCTTATTGCAGAACACCTATTTTTCACCACTGAAGCTCTAGCTAAAATAGCTAGAAAATAGTATTTTCCTTTGTAGTGCAAATTATGGAATTTCTCACCTCTACCACTAAAAAAAAACCTGGCAAAATATGGCAAAATAATCATCACTTTATCACTGAACACTATCATTAAGAAATTGAATTTCAGTCTTGGAGGGAAAAGGATGAATTATACCAGAAATATGTAACATTTCAGTGTGGTGTAAGATACTGCTCATTATTATCAAGTTGTGATTAACATTATCAAATGCCATTATCAAGCTCTATTATTACAGATCTGCTGCTGCACAAACTGGAGTTTTCTCTTCAATTCTGAATCTATTTTGTTATATGTGTGTTTGGCTCTGACTTTTGCATCTTTGGTTATTATATTTCCATAAAGCCTTGAAGGTCATGTAAATACAGCTACATTTATACAAAAATTTAAAATTTTCTTTATTACTAGAACACAGGTAAAATTTAGCCAACAATTTTGGGCAGTCAAGGTTTTTCCCTTAGCACATATTTGATTCACCCTTTCCCAAGCACACCATATATACAAATAGAACATTAAATCATATCCTTGGGCAGCAGAACAGATATTCACAAGGTAACTATCTTTTAAAAATCTTTATCTTTTGAACACAAGATCTTGAAGTCATACAGCCTTCATGATTGCAAGGTGGACAGAAATACCAATTTTCAGGCTGTGGTATCTTACCATTTTGTGATTTGTGTCTCATGTCATTAAAAAAATAACTTTTCATTGTCTAACATGGCAGCTACCTGAGCACTGCACTATTTATATTTACTATTCATGCATCTTTTCTCACATTTACCTTTAACTATCAATATTCTACTTATTAATCCATGACAAGCTGTTAACCAGTAAATGGAAAATTCTGGTAGTTGTTATAAAATTATCACACTCAACCTTTTATGAGTTCCTGAAGTCACCTTTCTGCAGGAACAAAATGGTTCTAGTAATGCAGTGTAAAAGGGAGACTTTCAGGAATTTTAGCAGATGATCAAGAATAGTTGTTAATGCTTAAAATGCATCTGTGTTGTCAACTGAAACAGTATTATGAGAAAGAAAAACATTCCACTGATTTCCCATATTTGATAAAATTCCTGCTGAGGAATAACCTGAAACCTGAAAAAACACTTCTGTGGTACCCAGCCTTACAGATATATTTCTTCCAGTGCTTTACTGCTCAGGGGCTATCCAAGGAAAATAAGAGGTCACAGTTTATGCTCATTACTTTCTTATTTACATCTTATGATTTTGAGATTACAGTTGATATTAATGGAAGTAGAGAATTAATGTATTGATCAAAGAGCATGTTTGGCACAGAGAATTTTTTGTGCAGTCCTGACACTGTTATTTCAACCTCGAGGAAGAATTCCAGTGCTGTAAAAGAAACTGAAAATTTGCACCTGGTATTTTACATGAGCCAGTAAGTGCAAGCACATGAACTTGAACTGGCAAACTCTGGTGACTATTCGGGTACTCTCACAAAAACATCCCTCAATTTCAGATGGAAATGGATAAGACTGTTCTCCATAAGCTCTAACAGGAATGAACAGTTGGGAGGCAGAATTGATGGTTAGTCTTAAGAATAATATTGTCAAAAGAACAAACGAGTCTTGCATGGCTATTAGTGCATTTAGTTAAAAAATTAGAGGGCCTCAAACTTTCAGAGGACTAACACCTCAAACAGGTTTGCTAAAAGAATACTTCATTTTAAAGGATACATGGCCAAATTTAGAAATTTATAATAGTAGGGAATTCAACTGTCTACAATAGAAACTCTCTTCCTGTCCAGCATTGAATTATTTCTGTATACTTCACACAGCAGACAGGATGGCAGAGGGATATTCAACCACTAACCACTAAGTTCTCATTATGTCCTACATTCCCTCCTTTCTCCAATTTTAACCTTTTAAAATTGAAATCTTCAGTTGCAGATTTTTTTGTTCATCATCCTATTTAATTTCTTTCAGTTTAGAAGGAACTGATATAACATCCTACTCCACACTTAGGACTTTTTTATTTGATGTATATCAAAAAACACACAATAATCACAGGGGTTTTTTGATTCAGTAGCAAGACAATATTCCTGTATAGAAATGCCAAATTATTCTCCTATCTGATTGTGCTGTTGGGTCATGGAATCCTTCATGGAGACAAAGCAACTGCTTACTGTTAAATAAGCCTATCCAAATCATGAATATAATGCTGGGTTTCTCAAGGGACAAGAAAAACAATCCCACAAAAAGCAAAATTATAACATGCAATGTGCTGGTTGAACTGCATTTCATTTTCCATTCAGTAAGCAGTCAAAATAGAAAAAAGACTATTGTGTTGGGTATGTAAATTTAAGGAAAGGAGCCATGCTGTTTTGACTCTATAATATGGATTATTTTAAACAAAATGGCAGCCATCATCAGTGTCTGTTGCTTTCAAGCAGTATGTTGTACAACACAGATAGAGAACACCTTTGCATATCATGTTGCTTACACCATACCATAAATGAGTATAGGAATAACACCCTGGCACCTGGAGCCAAAATTATCTCTCATGTTCTGTGGTGAGAATTTCTTTCTAAATAATATACAGTTAGCATAAAACCATCAGAGAAGTATTTTCTACCCTGATGTTCTGCAAATTGAGGATTAGAAGTGATGCTCAGTCTTTCAGAAAGAAATCATTATCTAGTCATTAACTTTTCTTTTACTCTCCCTCTCTTCTTAAAAAACCAAAGTGTAAATGAAACTGTTTAAGAAATAACATTGCAAACAACTAAATGTTTATGCCCACACAAATGACTAAATAGGAAGGTGAAACATAATTATGTTCATTTACAGTCTGATTTCTGACATCAAGCACTGAGTGTGCTCATTCAGTCTTTTATGGGCAAACACCAATTTTTAATTAATTCACTCAATTTGAAGAAACCAAGTCAAACTGTTGAACACATTCATAGCAATTATATTTTAAAACAACAGAAAGACAGTGAATATGCATCTTGTTTAAGTAAAATAAGAATCTCATTAACTTGAAAAAGATATTGCTCATCTTCAGAGAGAGGCAGATACAACAGTTACTTAAAAAAGGAAAAACTGAAGATTGGAAATAGTACAGTACACATAATATAAATAGAGATAGTGTCAATTAGGTGGGATTATTAATACACTGGCAACCGAGTCTGTGGAGAAAGACATTGTTGAACAATTGTGTTTGTTTGTTTCAGTATAAAAGTCAGATGTAATTACTTTTCAAATGCATTCATTTGACACTCCACTACTGTTTCTGTAAGTACGTTTGTGTTTCTGCATGCCCCTCAATATTATGATATTTTGAAGAATTTTGTCTTCTCTCCTGTTAAGTACCACCTATCCAGAATGTCAAGCATTATTCTTCAGAAGGCTGCATGGAAGTTGAGCATGCAAAAATGGGCAAACACACTGCTCAAACTGCAGGACTCTGTATGTTTACAAAAGAAAGCTTTTATACATACTCAGCTAAATCTGAGTGGGCAGCCTTGGGAACCTGACCAACATATTTCTAGGCTTTTAAATGCATTTGTAGCATAGGCAATGATGATACATTCATTTAATAGGTTAATGTATTTAAATAATTGGCAAGTTCGATGATAAAAATACTTCTTTTTCACTTGCTCTAAGCACTACAAATATATCTAAAATAGTTTTCTACTGATTGTACTGTGTGGTCAAATACATGCAACCACTGCCTCATGAGGTAACTTACTTCTGACCCAAACCTTAATTATAAATACTTAGTATTGTTTAATCTCAATGAAAATTTGCATACAATTGAGCTTCAAATACAGTTTCAGACTCTTCATCATTCAATGCGCATTCATGATGCCTTTAATCAGAATAAGATACCTGTAAAGTGTGGACAATATATACACCAATAAATCGTCAGCATGTACAAAGCAAATCTTAGGGTAAAGGGTATAAAATTATTTGACAATAGCTTTTTAACAAAAAAATAAAAACAAATTCATCACGGCAGAAGCCTTCCTATGTTTCTGTATTTTCTCTATGACTACACTTTTTTTTCCTACAGTAAAGTGTAACTTACATGTGAATCTCCTGCTTGGTTTACCTGTTGAAAACATTCATAAAAATGCAATAAAAGGAGGCAATACAGTTCATTTACAGCTCAGCACTGAGGGATCTGTGATCCATACTGCTTGAGCTGTGAGTAATAACAATTTCTAAGTGAGGCCAGTAGTGTATATGGTGCACACCATTTTCTTTTCTTTCTAACGTCACAAGGTACAGCATCTTGATAGAAGAGAGAATTGTGAAAAACACACTGGCTTTAACTGGATGTCCCAGTCTAAAGCCCTGAGGGTGGTGGTGACTGGGGTTACATCCAGTTCACAAGTGGCTTCCCCCAAGGATCAGTGTTGGGTCAGTTCTGTTTCATCTCTTCCTTGATGACCTGGACAAGGGGATTGGGTGCACCTGCAGCCAGCTCACAGGTGACACCAAGTCAGGCAGGAGCCATCTGCTGGAGGGCAGGAAGGCTCTGCAGAGGGATCTGGACTGGATGGATCACTGGGATGAGGGAACTGTATGAGGTGCAATGAGACAAAATGCCAGATCCTGCACTTGGATCATAACAATACCTGGCAACGCTACAGGCTGAGGGCAGCTGGAAAGTGCCCAGGGGAAAATGCCCTTGGGGTGCTGGACAGGGGCTGAACACGAGCCAGCTGTGCCCAGGTGGGCAGGAAGGCCACTGGCACCTGCCTGTACCAGCAATGATGTGGCAGCAGGACCAGGGCAGTGACTGTCCCCCTGTACTGGGCACTGTGGGGCCACACCTCGAGTGCTGTGTCCAGTTCTGGGCCCCTCATGACAAGAGTGACATTGAGGGGCTGGAGCGAGTCCAGGGAAGGGCAGCAGAGCTGGGGCAGGGTCTGGAGCACAAGTCTGGTGAGGAGCAGCTGAGGGAGCTGGGGGGGCTCAGCCAGGAGAACAGAGGGACCAGGGGAGATCACTGTCACTTATCACTGTCACTGACCACTTATCATTGTCCACAACTTCACGGACAGAGGTTGTAGCCAGGTGGGGGTCGGTCTCTTCTCCCCACAACAAGTCACAGATTGCACCAGGGGAGGTTCAGATTAGATATTAGAAAGAAAATTCCTTGCTGAAAGGGTTGTCAAGCCCTGGAACTGGCTACCCAGGGAAGTGGTAGAGTCGCCATCCCTGGAGTTAATTGAAAGAGGTGTAGATGTGGTGCTCAGGGACATGGGTTAGTGGTGGGCTTGGCAGTGCTGGGTTAATGGCTGGGATTGATGGTCTTTAAAGTGTTTTCCAACCCAAACAATTCATAGTTCTATGATTTCAGTCTGGATCACCAGGATCCCTACTTTAATCTTATTAACTTTCAATTTTAAAAGGCAAAATGTTGTATGTTCTGTGAGGCCTAACCAAACAGGCACTCAGAAGAGAATGCCAGATATCCTTTCATTTTTGAACTAACATTATCAACTGCTGCATGTTTACACACAAATAAAATGTTAAATTAATGTAGTTTATTTACACATGTTGATGCAAGTATGTATGTAAACCAATGGGCACACTGTAGCTTTGCATAAACAAAACACTCCTCTTAAGGGAACTATGAATAAAAGCTTTATTTAGCACAGCAGTAATTTATCCTCTAAACAACTTCACACAGTTAGAGGGAATAAAGTGAAAAACAAAGGAATATAAATGATTAAAAGCTATTCGCTGTGATACTTCACTAGAAATGAAGATTATAGAGGCCAAGAAATTTCCAGTCAGGACAAAAGGCTTTTTAAATCTTTTAAATCTTTTGTTGTGCCTGTGACTACAGGTTGAAATGATTGATTTTCCTCTATGACAGTGTCTTAAATTGTGTGTCACATAGTCAAAATTTAAAGCTTGATAGGTCCACAGTACAGTTTTAAAATCATTCAAAGAAGCTCAAAATTTAATTAGGAAAAACATTAGACCAATTAAGACAAAATGGTAGTATAAAATATTAAGGTAAAACATGTATTAGTGTGACATTTGCATTTTTATGAAGTATGAATCACGAAGAAATAAAAACTGCTGCTAAATTTCAGTTAAGTCCCTTTTAAAAATCTTGTTTCCATGGCAATGCTGAGGATGTAAGATATGGATTTTTTTATTTAAAAAAAAAAAAAAAACCACAACAGTTTAAATGAGAAATAGAAACATCATGGCCTCTTTTCAATTTTCTAATATGCCCAAGAGGCACAGAAAATAAGTCACCAAGACATCAATGCCAGGATGAATGCAGGAGGACAAACCCCTACTTATTCCACTGGTTTGCAGTATGCTGCTAAATAAACACATTCACCAGTGTAATTCTGCTACAAACACACTAATTGTTAATAGGCAACAGTATTTTTGCAATCTGAAGGCCTAGTAGAGCCCATTCAATCAGGATAAGCTTAATAACAGCACTCATTACCAAGATGAGCTGAAATTCCACTACAAAGGCTACCTATGACAAAAGTAACCAAGTGACTATTCTTTTACATTCCAGATCTAAGAAAAGTTGTTCAAGTCTCTAATGAGTAATCAGGGATTGAGGTTTCTAGGCTACAAAAATCCTGTTATGGCAAAAAAGGCAGAAATCTAACACCCAAATCAATACTGTATTACTCTCTCCACAGGCAAGAGCTGCTGGGTCAGGAAAATCATGAAAAATTCATAGTGAAGGTGGTCAAGTCATCCATAAGATAGAGAAAATAATGCTATATCTAAAGATCCCTTGAGCAATCGAAGACATTTTATAGATTTCACCATGGATAAGTGCTGGTTTGTCTCATCTATGTACCTTAATACTGTTCCTCTCTTATTTCTAACAGTAAATGAGGATGGTCTGGTCTATATTTACTGTCTTTCCTATTTACTTTATTAATTTCTCTGTCTTTGTGCTCCACTGTTGTTGCAATAGCTACCCTCAAGAGAATTTTGAGTCACTCCTGCTAGAAGAAAAAGCAGGTAACACATCTTGGAGGAGTCCCCCACCTAAATTCCTCAGCAGGGATGAGCTTAATTCAGGCTAAGAGAAAAAGTGAGAAATGTCCTGCTCCTTTCTGTGACATCACTTCTGCAAAGGGGAGCAAGCAACAGCCTTCATTTTTATCAAGTCAAAACTCTCAAGCATAAAAAAGAAAAATACAATTTTATTTCATATAAGGGTTATAGAAGGAAAATAAGTGTTTCAAGACATACATATGGAAAATATTTGAGCACGATTAATAACTGGGTTTGCACATCTTCATTCCTCCTGCAGCATCAAATTTATGCCTAACAAAACAACAGTAAAAAAAGCAAAATGGTGAAGCAGGTCCCCCTGTACAATATATAATAAAGTAAGTAATAAAAAGAAACCCTAACAATAACAAGAAGTGATAGAAATCTAACTACCAGATAGAAGACACAGCACTTTCTAAAGCTTCATAAACATTTCTGAAAACTGGGGAAAGGTACATTCTTCCACAATGCCCAGAAATCCAAAGCTTTCCAGTAGGATGAGCTGCACAGTTATCCCACACCTGTAAAAGATTTAAACATTCTATGATTCAAGACACAAGACACTTTGTGGAAAATGGATATAGTCATGATTAAATCTGTTATGCCAAAATAAGATAAACAATGTAAGAAAGACCGTGCATCTCTCCGCCACTGAGGAAAAAGAATCAAATTAAGGATGAAAACTGCTAGTCCATTTTGTCAATTGTCTGCAGGATGCAGTACTGTCTCCTGTTCTGTAACAGCAATCCCTATCTAGTGAGCCATTTAAGAAACTGTTCAAGTTTTTTATTGTGTTTAAAAAATATTATTCACCTGTGAATGTAATTGTCCAAGTATATTGCCTCTCCAGATGCACATTAGACTCAATCATGTGCAAGTTCTTGGAATAATCTAGAAAAGAATGAATAGAGGGGCAAGACACGTTCTCTCTCAGACTTGAATGTGCTGGACATTCACCTAGAACATTAATAAACATCCCTGACCTTGTTATATAATGCCAGTCAAAGACCCAGAGAGCAATTCCATACATCAAATGCATTTCACGTCTTTTGTTTGGTTTCTTTTTCTTTATGAAAATTAGGAAAGAATGTTGGGAGCTAAAAAGCAGGAAAAAAATTAATTTGGACAGTAGTGAGAGACTTAGTTCTGAAGGTTTATGCAATTTTACTTGAAAGCACATGAGAGAATTTATAGAGGTTGGTGCCAAGGAATATAAAGGCCAATTTTCCAAGGTGCTAATAGTACTGAAATGTCACAAAAGTCAATGGAAACTTGGGTTATTTTGCACTTCTTCGAAAATGTTTGAAAATAGCGAGTCCATAACAGGGACCTTGTGAAATCACTTGTGGCACCTGTATTCCCCTAGCAGAGCAAATATCAGCACAGAAAGCTGAGGTTATTTTGAAGTAGAGGGGTGAAATCATCTGCAAGGAAAAAAAGACTTATTATTGGCATCATGTAGCATGATCAGGCAGCATGTATTCACACCATGGGCCAGTACAGAAGATGATACATGTTAATATGTGTCACCAATACACTGCTATATGAAAAAGAGTGTTCAAACAAATTCACCAATGATTGTTCTTGAATAGTAGATCAGAATATTTAAGGTTTGGGTTTTTTTAAACTACATTGACCAACGTCCAAATCTATTAAAGTTTTACCAAAAAAGTTTCCCAAATTCAACGCATTATGATTCAGTAAGAAAACGAGTTTTCTAGGGAATGACACAAAATGTCATGAATGCCAACATTTCTGGGGCTGCCAGTACTTCACTACACATGGATTAATATTTTCACCTAGGTGAATATAGCAAAATGCTACCTTGGTGAGATGAGAGTAGTGGAAATGTGTATCTTTGCTCTGGTGCTTCAGTGAGAGCCACGTGTGGGGCTCAAACACTGATTTTTCTCAGCGCTCTCCACTGCCAGCAGCTGAACTCTGCTGATTCCAGAGCAACCCAGCCGGTGGCCAGGGAACTTGGTTGTGCCTCAAGTGCCTTATCCAGAATTTTCCATTTACACGGCTTAGGTTTCAAGTTCTGTGGGTTAAAACACTTGCAAGAGTAGCACATAAGATGCTACTTGTCTTATTTTAGCTTATGGATGTTTATTATGTATTAGCACTAACATGGATATTTGCATCGCAGACAGAATTTTTCTTTTTTCATTTCTCCCCACGGAAGTTTTCTAAAATACCCTAAGACATTCTTATAATAGCATTCAGATACAAAAAATATAAGTTTCATTAGAAAAGAATGAATGATTGGGAAAAGGAATACACTATTTAAATAAACAAAATCGGTGTTTCTTGCACAAAGATAAGGATACTCCCTAGGAGAATGTTGAAAACTTTGCATTTATTCTTGTTAATTATACACTTCATCTTGAAAACCAGGAAAAAATACAAAATAGTTTTCATTCATTTTCCACATATATAGCACATCTATTAATAAAAAAATCTTTGGGTATAGTAGAATACATTTTACAGCCTGATAAGCATTGCATTACACACAAAGTAAAATGGCTGTATCATTTACTGTGCTCCTCTCATTTAATATCTGTAACAGCCTGCATCTTCTCACAATATTCTAACTTTACATTACTACAAAACACAATTCCATAGATTGTAAAGGTCTGTACAAACAAGGAATGTATTTTAATACAGAAAACTTGACACTATCACTGCACTTTTCTTCATAAATATTCTTTTCTTTCTTTGACATTTTTTTGGCTTACACAACAGGGTGCCAAACATTTGTGACAGCTTACAATAGAAAAACAATATTGCTTTTAGTTAACAATGTTAGCTATGAATATATATTGACAGCATTTTCACTGCAGATTTGCTGCCAACATAATACAAAGCAAATAGCATTCAATATGTTGGAACACTCAGGGGAATTAAAGAGTTTCAAAAACAAATTTATGGCATTAGGTGCTGAATGCTAAATCTAATGAAAATGCAAATTCAGAAGTATCTCCTGCACATACTTCATGCAAAGGAACACAGTTTGGCAAAGTGATAAAATTAAGATTGTTTAAGTCAGGAGAAAATTATGTTAAAATGCCTCTGCTTGTTTGGCTTTTTATAAAGCCAGTTTTACCACCAAGATTAATTTTTTTCCAAAATTCTTTCTGCTTTTCTTCCTTGAAGTACATCAGAGAGAGATCATAAAAAAACCTCTGAATTCAAAATGCTCCCAAATGTTTTGAGAAAATACAACTACATCATTGTATAATTTTAATATTTGTAGCTTCACTACTAATCACATACAAACCCAAGCATCACTGTTCCCTTGAAACAACAGAAGCTGAGTTTTCCATCCAACTCTGTACATTTATTATTATGTACAAAACAAGCAAAGGAGTGCACAGAAATTATGATTTAAATCTTACTAAAATACAGTAATTTACTGCAACATTGTAGTCTCATCTCCTATATATTAAAATGTATTTTTAAAACGAAACATTTATTGGCCGTACTTTATACCTGACATGACACTAATAGTTTTTAAACCATTTACAAAGCAAATTAATGGAGGTTAACAATACCACAATGCCAAGAAAACAAAAATTGATCAGATTTTGTAGCTGTTGAAATAATAATTTTTTATTAATTTTTAGGTGAACTTGATGTTTATCATGACTGAAACATAACAAGCTGTTCAACACTTATATCTAACAGTCCTTGTAAGACATAAAAATATTATCTAAGTTTTAAAATAACTTGTTTAGATAGACATAAAATTATATTGTTATTAAAACAATTTCTTCACAGGTTGTACTCTGGTATTTGAAGGCATTTTGTACTCTAAATAACAAAGGAAAAATGAAAAAAAAAAGGAAAAGTATTTGTAGAACAATATTTAGGTTTAAGCACTGAAGTGTAAAATTATTATAATCCATAATTATCAAACTCACTATAAGACACAGAAATTTATGAATTTCAGGTTTATTAGAAAGCTGAATGAAACACATTTTGGGATTAAGCTTGGCCATCACACACAGTTTTCCATGAGACTCATACTACTTGCATTATAGACTAGCCTAAACTGCAAAATTATGCAGTACTTCCCACTCTGGCAAGAGAGCCACAACTCCACATTTAGATCTGCAAAGGAAAATCAGGAAATGCAAAGCTTCCCTTTTGCTAAGCTATGAATTTCAAACCGTGTTTTTGAGCTCACCCAGTGCAATATGGACTCGTATTCTCCAAGCACCAAACGAGCTGATTTTTTAGAAGCTGAAAGACTCTTAAACTGGTGAGGATGGAATAAACACAGTTAATTTGTTAACGTCTACTCTGTCTCTTTTCACTAACTGTCAAGGAAATCATATTTTACATTTTTTTCAGTATGTGCTTGGAAAGGATTTCCCAGTAACCTACACTAAATCTCACTGAAGGGTGACAACAGAAATCAATATGTGTCTCTGAAGAATAATCTAGCCAAACATTTACATTTAGAAAATTCATTTGTATCTATGCATGAGAAATTCCTGGCAAAAAAAAAAA
>VXBC01009543.1:1690088-1746945 GCA_013399945.1 Ploceus nigricollis
AAAAAAAAGAAATTATCTCCCTGCATACATGCCATCTCTTTTTATAAGCTGATTTTTATAATGAATACGCTTTAAATCAATAAAATAAATATATATAACTCCATGTAAAATAACAATTGACCTAGGTAGATAGCTATTTTAACCTCTGGTTCAAAGAAATCCTTCTGCAGCCATAGGGAAGAGACAACCCACAAGGAACAGCTATTGTAGTTTCATCCTGGATATTCCAAAGCCATGGAATTGCCATTCCACATGCCTGCCAGGAAGGATATTCGGTTTAATCTGGCTATTGAGGTGATTCTAAACCTAACACTGGAGGTACTCAGCATCACTGTCAAATTTGCAGAGCCAGGAAATGCCCTGCCATGGACCATACAAGACTCTGTAGTGCTCTGATTGTGGGATTAGTTTTGCCCACAGAGTTCACAGAAGATCAGAACACGAACACACAACAAGCTGCAAAGCTGCAATTCTGCTTCCCTGCATCACCCCTGAGTGCGACATGGTCCTGCATGAAAACATGCAAAGGGAAAGGAAAACCTGCCAGGAGAATCTGCACATTGGTGTAATATGTTACCTCTATTAAAGTTTTAATAAACATCTTCTGTGAAGCTTCATGAGAATTTTCAGAGGGACAATGAACACAATACCCTCCAAAAATAATGCTACACAAATAGAAAATTAAGTAAGTGCTCTGTAGAGGATCATCAGTTGAAGATAGGAAAAATTACCATTCCAATAAAAGCTTGTTACAATGTTCAAGGTTAAGGCTCTGAATTCATGGACTTTGGTGTTCAGTAGGACAATACATAGATTAAGTGGGCAAAAATTTTGGTAACATTGCTCTTCTCAAAGTTGAAAATTATAACAAGGAAGTGGTTGTCCAATTTTTTGTCTCTTATCAATGGAAAATTATTAGGGAAAAAAGAGACTGGTAAACAGGAGCCACAACCCTGCTCAGTGTCTGGCTTAGAGAAAACAAATATTTTGGGCATTTCATTTGTATTCCTTATACCAAGCCACTAAAAGCTTCAGAAAGATTATCCTTTCTATTACAATGTAAACGCCATTCAACAACATGCACTAGATTAGCAGAAAATGCATGCAGTTGTTTTAAATCTATGCTGAATGTGTTCCACTGGATATACATCCTCTAGTAAAAGGAGTCATAAAAAACTCATTTCTACTTGAAAAAACCTGCCGAGTTTTAGTTCCTACATAACATAATGCATATTTAGACTATCATGTTATTCTGTAAAAGATGTCCAAACAAGATGATTTGATGTTGGAATAGTCATCTCAGAACAACCAGAGCAATGTAAGGTAAAATAATTGTCAAGTCAATCTCTAGCTTACACTTTATTGCAGAAATAAATTGAACTCTGCTCTAGCTTTTTGACACGTAATTCTGATACTAATGGGTTCAAATCCATTTCTCTTTGCTCTCCTTTCTAACAGGAAGCCTTATGTAATACTGTGTCAGAAATCTACCAGTTACTGGCTAATGTTTCCCTTAAATAAAAAGTCTCTGCCTGTAATAGTATTAACAGCTGCCATCAGTTTACAGTAATGAGCCACAGTTCATCATGGTAGTGCTACTATGAAAATTAGAAGCTTCCATGGAGCTTCTCAAATCACAAAAAAAATTACCAGAGCCACCCTGAGCTGTGGTGTATCAGCAGATGTGGCCTATCCAGGGTGTATAGGTCAGATCCTAAACTGGGGGAACTGTACTCAATAATCAGAACCACTCAGCTGATTATTCTGCATCCTGTATAAAAAATATAGCAGCTCTATGTTGAGTCAGTTTATAAATCCAATGTTTTCCTTAATTTCTCGACAGCAAAAAAAAATTGCAGAGTCATTTTACAGAGTATTTCACAGCTTCTTCAATAGAAAAATTAAAATACATTTGGCTGGAAGAAACATAATAATTTAACTATATATAATGTAATATTTCAGGTAACCTATACAGTTTTCTAATCTCAATTAACATTAAAAATAAACAAACAAATAAAAAGAAAAATAGCTACAAATCATGGCATTTTAATTTTATTTGCTCTCTAAAAAAATTGAAAGTGCGTATCTTAATGTGTGATAGCTCCAGAGTTTCATAAACTCTCTCATAAGCATATACTTATAAGCAGTATAGAAAAGGAACAAAATATTTAATTGAGATCACGATGGAATTTTTCTGCAGCATTTAGCATTGTAGGAACTTTGCTCCCTAGGAAATCAATGGGAGACATAGATTATTCTGAATTTTAAAAAATTAAAAATTATTCTGAATTTAAAAGATAAAAAAATCTAAAAGCAGGAAAGTTCAAAACATTTCATCTTCACTTCTTCAATGTATGCTTCTACATTCTGATATAAAGACTTCTCAGTAATAAAAGGAAAATGAAACCAAATTTGCATGGAAGACAATTCACTCTGGAACTAAAAAAGGGAGTATTTAATCAGAAATCAAAAAGGTTTTAAATTGAAAGAAAAGTAATCATGTCACATCACTGACATCAAGATCATCACAGCGCTGATTTTGTTGATGACATCTATAATGTATTTTTGACATTTTGAGTGACAGATGCCACCATCATAGGAAATTAAACACACCTGGCCATTAGTTTCCTGTAGGCAAAATGCAGTGTTAAATCCGAAGAGTACAGTACCTGTGCAATAATTACTGAACACTGGAATCTGAAATGTTCTTACACACACCTGGAACAGAAAAAGTTTATGAATTTAACACTGCCTTGCCAGGAGTGAATATTTCACCAGGACAGATGTTGTTCTGGTAATGCTGATTATTTCCCGTTTACCATCCTACCTGCATTCATTACTTTTAAAGGATATCTGTCATGACAGCTTTGGATAATTTCATGGACATGCACACTATATTGCACTTACCAAAGTTTCACATGCACCCTCAATCTATTCCAAGCACAACTGAATTATTGATCCAAAATAAAATTATACGTACTTGAAAGGATTCCAACTTGGAAGAATCATCATTTATAAATCTAATTTTATACATGACCAATATAGGCACAAGTTTCCAAAATGGTAACATTATTTTTCTTCAAAACTGCAGTATGTTCAATAGATTTTTCTTTTTTTAAATGTTGAGACACACATGCAATCTATTTTAAATGTCATCACTTTGTTTCTTATTTAACTGTCGTTTCATATGGCTTCCTCAGTAAGTAAATGATTACCTCAACTGCTATAGGTATTATCTAACCCCATGCACTTTTGACTTATGATAAAATTGTACCATTTTCCAACACAGGGATCAGTAAAACTACTTTTAAAAATACAAAGGCTCCTTTGAAATAATCCATTTTAATTTTTAATACAAATTTCAGATAATTCAAGCCCTTCCCTAACAAAAAGTAACAGACTCATATTACCAGGTGCTAAGGTACCACAAGGTCTTACAAAATTTGCATCATGATTCTGCCTCCATCCTTCTTTTCCCATTTTTTTTCAAGTTGAAGGGCATGTGCTACTCAAAGAAAGAATCTCCTTACCCTATAGTAAAGCTGTTACTAAAAAGATATTATCCAAATGCAGTTACCTCAGCCTCTCGTGTTTTCTTGGCAGATAGATACAGATTTATGTACATGTTTATATGTAATATATACATATGCACACAAATACAGCTTTAAGGAGCTTGGCCAGGGCAGGATATGCAGTGCAACATTGTCATACACAGGGATGCCATCAGATTAAACAAAAACCGACTTAAAGTCCAGACTTTTGCTGTTTCTAAATTCTAAAAGGAATCCCAAAGGATACAAACACATAACTGATTTTGCTCAACTGTTCTCATATTTGCTAGTGAACACCAAAGAATTTTCACTGAAACCATTCTGTAATTCAGATTAATTTTTTTACTTGATTTTTCCCGATGAAAATGTTTCAAGACATCTTTGTCTCCGTTTTAATCTTAGAAAAATGATTATAACTTCAACTTTTATGCAGTATTTGCTCTTCTCCAAGGGAAAATAAATCATGATATGATATGACATGATAATGATGAATGATAATGACTGACAAACCCCGCAGCCTTAGATGCATGTCAAAGTTTAAATCTTGATCAAGTTCAGCCACAAGAACTGAAATCCACTATTTGATAGCTAAGAGAAAAGGAAAAACTTCACTCACATATGAAACAAAAATTTGATACTGCTCTAACTAAATCAATACTAACATTACAGTAAGCAGGAAATGAAAAGTTATAGCAGTGATGCTACTCACAGTTACATCTTGAAGTCAAAATGGGAATGTGAGCTGGTAGTGTCAGCTGGGTTACTGATACCCATTTAACCTCTTAAACATAGATGGTTTTCAAGAAAAGCATCAGAACTAAGGAAACAAAATAAATTCATATGACAAAACAAAATTGGGATGTGAAAAAGATCAGGTTTTGCCTACCTGTAAATGGTGACTAAAATACCAAAATTACAGGAAGAGCTGGACATCTATTTCTAGCGTGCTAAAAATTCACATAAGAGTACATAAAGATGGGTAACAGCTGAGGGCTTCCTAAACAGGGAAAATTCAAATAATCTAGTGATCCTCCTTGCAAATTACTATAAACAGCTATTTACAGAGATTACAGGAGCTGACCAGAAGAGGATTAATAAATTATTAATGTAAATTATTAATAAATGAGTGATGTATACCTAATTTATTAAGAAGGTATAGGCAATGAAACACACTAAAGAAATTATGCATTTAAGGTTGGTTAGGAATTGTTGCAAAAAATGCTTTATTCATTCACTTCAAATGTATTCACTTCAAAATTTCAGATCTGTACTCTTTCATAAAAACATGCCCTTTTACATATGCATTTTCCAAGGCCAGGTAAATGCAATATAGCCTTTAATGCACAGTAAAGAAAATATCTGTCTTCTCAAATGAGAAGCTGGAAAGAATATAAGACGTTACAAAGCATCTTGATACCAGTAACTTAAATCCCCAAATGACAGTAGAGCAAAGCATGTCTGCTTAAGAAGAAGAAAGTAAAAAGGTAGACTGTTTCCAACTTTAGCCTGCTTTTGATGTCATATTCACTCCATCTTACTTTGGATGCAGCTTCTGCAGGAATTAGCTGCACAGAATGAGTTCTTAGGTCAGAAAAAAAGGTTGAGTACCTTAAATTATACCTGCTTTTCTTTTTTTTCCTCCCTGCTTCTCCAAAATGTGTCAATTGGTATAAAGAGAGATATTCTCTCTCCCTATACACGTATCACTCATATCTTTAAACAATCACAGCTGTAACATCATAAAGAAGCAGTTGTCTGCTAAGGATCATTGAGTTGTTTTAGGACAGTAAAAAGAGGCCTGAACATATTACAAAATCCACTGTCAATAACAATATTTCCTGAATATCTAATCAATTAAAGACAACAGAGATCTTAAAGCCTTTTATATTTTACAAAACACTGTAGGACCAAAAAACCATAAAATTCTACAATGACAGTTCCATGCATTCATAATAATGTCCAGCTATGATAATCTCTGTCTTACCTGGGCATCCTGTTTAAATTTCTGAAGAACAGGCTATCCTTTTTCCTCGTCCATACTCACATATGAAAAACCCCAAAAAAATTCCTGAGTCAAAATTCTAGTTTCAGTCCAACAGCAACTGAAGTAAGAGAGAGAATGCCTTTGAAGTAACATTTGATTCTTTGATTTTTAACCTCAATCTGGATTGATTTATTAAGTGTAAGTAATGATCAAGTCCTAGCTGCCAAATATCCATTCTTCTCCTCTATCCTTCTTGGTATATTTTGTCAGTACCTTTGTGATGAAGAACTCCAAATGTGTTTATCAACACTTACAGAACAAAATTTGGCACTATTAGGAAACCCCTTCTGTTGGAAATTCTTTTTTTAATCTCAGTGAAAATATCATTTCTCAACATGATTCATCAGACAGCAGAGCTCCTCAGGGTACACACACACACAGAATTTGTCATGAGGCCTAGATGTGCATTACTTAGTGGTATAATATGGCTGCTGTGTGTTAAATCAAAAATCCTCAAATAATTTTAATCCTTTCATCGCTTTCCTGTATTTAACTCTTATCTCTTCCCAAATTGCCCAAAAGTAAATTTTCTAGGACAAAGATCATCTTTTTCCAGTGTGATTACAGTATCTGGGACAGTGAGTGTCAGGCACTCGAGAAAAATTTCTGGCTATGGCCCTCAAAAACAATAATCATTCTTTTCATCTGTAAAATCCTCCAATATCAGTATACCCGCATATTTTTTATAATTTATCACACGTACACACATTTCTTTTTTTCCCAAAAAGCTCAAATGAATCACTGTTGCTAGTAATAGCATTAAAGCCATTCTAGCTCAGAGGTAATCTTGCACCTGAAGCACTGTGTATTTAAAATACTTGAAATGCAATTGGGAGATGAAATTTGTTCATCCAATTTCCGACTGTGCAGAGAAGAAATTTAGCAAAATCGTAGATGGTGTTTGAAGGGCCACGGCTGAAGTGAATAGGAAGCAAAGCCTGCCCAGTAAAGAGCATTATCAGGAATAGAGAGCAGCCTGTGACATGTATATAATTAGAGAAATTGGAGGCTTTGCCCATGAGACCATGTGTTCCACAACAAATCCTATTTCCTTCACTCTCCCTTCCATGGATATGTGTAAATCATAAAAATCTATGTGTTTTCCTTGCATATAACATATCAGTTTCTTTTTTTCTTTTCCAATATTGGTGTTAATTGAATTCACCAAACAAGTAACAAAAAAGAATCATAGTTCACATCTTTTCAGACCAACTGAGTTGCAAGTCAGAAACCATGTAAGGAGACCAAAAGACCAAATTTTACATCTTGCAGGTATCTTACATGATGGCTCATTTCCTCCCATAAATATAAGGCATTAGCTTTTTTTTTAAAATCTTTTTTCCTTGTTAAAAAAAGTATAAATATAACTGGCAACAAAAAATGTCTGATGTAGAAGTCCAAATCATAAGGAGGAAGAAATTAATTTACTGACTTCCAAATTTAAGAAAAAGTCTGTTGGTTCTACTTCAACGTCAGGAAGTGAACACCAAATAAACCAAGTTTATAATAAAATTCTAAAAATAATTCTGGAAATATTAGGGCTGTCACTGGCATGGCACAGAGCTTAGCTCTATTACCTATGAAGCACAACAGTAACCTCAGACATACGTAACAGGAGCAAGGAAGCAATCACTCTAAAAAAGACTTCTGTATGATAGGGAAAAACAAATTAGGCCTGAGTTTCCATAGTGATACAGCAACAAAAGGCTGCTGCAATTTCCAGCTGTCTACAGTGAGGCAGTAACAGAGCAAAGGGACTCGAGCCCCTTCTCTGTAGATTGGGATTAGCATACTCAGAATTATCCATTAAATTTTAGTTCCGCACTATAAAGAAAATATTGAAGAAACTGGAAGAGTAAGAATAATAATAAAAACAAGAAGTTCTGCAAGAAACAAAATTACTAAATGCTATGGATTTGGATTTCATGGTTGGATTCTCTGGTATCTTAAAAATGCAAATTCCAATGAGTACTTTCTCCTATTCATCTCCTCTGTGGATTCTCTGATGTTTAATAAGAAATGATCTCATACTATAGCCTGTCTGCCAGTGGGAACACTAATGGGTCTCTTGCCCATCTGGCAGCCTGTTTTCCCTAAACTTACAGGAATTCCTGTCCAGTGGTGCTGAAACTGGCCAAGAGTTAAGAAGCTATTGAAGGAGAAAAGAGAAGAGAGGGATCAGCAGCCATACAAACACCTAGGCTAGCAAGTAGACAGTGTGATCATATAAGCTTTACTTCCTTGGGAAACTGGGCTAATTATCAAAGGACTGAAAGATTCACTTATGATGAAAGTCCAAAGGCCACAAAGTGGAAAATTACTTAAAAGGTAAAGCGGTCTATTGGATATAGGGCTGAAAGAACCAGACATGATAGCTAGGTTGACACACAAATGATGAGGAATGTTATAATTCACAGAAATATAAATGTTAGTCAGGGATGATGAGGATTTATTTGTACCAAGAGGAGTTATTACTAAGCAGAATTGCTACTGGGAATTGTGGGATTAAATAAAGGAAAGCTTTAGGCTAAAAATCAAGCAACACTGTAAGTGAGAGGAGTCAATAAAACAGTTTTGAGACATAGGAAATGGAAGCTCCATGACTTTAGAAAATTAAAACCAGAAGAATGCACAGAACCTGTTTTCTTATAGAATAATGCATGGATGGTAAGATTAGCTGGAATGTCTAATTGGTCTTTCATTTATCAGTAGATTAATAACAAAAAATACTGCACTAATAGGTAATATAAAAAGCAAAAGTAGCTACTCTTTGTGAGTCCTTACCCAAAAGGCTGAAACCAGACCTAATATATATAAATGTATAGATGTGCCTTCTTCACACATTACTTATATATCAAAAATAAATACAATATTATCCAGGTAATGATTTACAGAGAGCTATTAAAATATCTACTTTTACACACAATGTGATCAAAGGTCCTCTGTATTTGTATTAGTGCAACATTTGAGGCAATACTGAATAGTTGGGGCTTCCTTGTTACTGTTTTCTAGTAAAACATAAAATAATCAAAATGCAGAAAAGAAATTACATTACACTGTATGTTTGATGTAGCAACTTCTAACTTTCATTTAATATAGCTGAGCTGCAATGACTAATGCTGCCCATGGCCTGTAGTACAAAGACCTAAAAAAGGTTCCAGACTAGATTACATCCAGGCAGGTCTCATTTTAACGGAAATTGGAGAGATGAGAAAGAGATTATAGGAGCACACATTATAAAAACAGACCTCACAAGTCAAACTTAATAGTGGAACCATTCTCTTTCATGTAGACAACCATGAAAACAAATATCCTGTAAGCACTAGATATATATTGTATCTTTCTACCCGATCTCTTTGCCTCCTTGAGACAGATTCCCATTCATCTCATGACTATATAATTTGATCATAGTTGAGTAAGGCACAACAGGGGAAAGGGTCTGTCTGATAAAGTATCAGGCTCCAGGACGACAGATAAACAATTTCATGATTTCCAGTTGTAACAGGAATGATACAGTGCTGGATATTAAGATATTAGTCTCTTAGGAATACAACTATCAAGCTTCTGCAGTTTTTTTCTCTTTCTAAATATGTTTTATTTCCATTAAGTAAAAATGACAGACTTATTCTGATAAACTAAGGCAGGCCACCAGAACAAAATTCAAGGCACATGTGAAAAGTGAAATGAATTTTTTTTTAATTTTTCAATGTGAAAGTTAGTATATAGCTTTTGTAAGTGAAAAAATAGAGCAAGGAACTTTCTTTCTCAAGGGGCATCTTTACTGCAATAAACATTATTTAAAAGTAAGTGAAACAGTTGCCTATCAATTTGCTTCACATTTAAGCCTCCTCTTTCACAAGGGACACGTTGGCAAGCAACTCTTCTGCTACAAGTCACTAGGGAAATGTCTGCTTGCAAAGCTACCCCATTGTTCTACAGGTATTAAATGAAGGCTTGAGTGATAATATTTGAACAGCTATGATGGACTTCTTTATCCTATATTAAAACACATATATATGGTTAGAATGCAAAAGCACAAATACATGGCAGCCATTATTAATACCAGTTCTGTTAGTTGGCAAAAATTATACTGTCTTTGCAATTACCTCCTGTCTTGGATAGCTGAAAAGCATGGTCATACCCACTCCTGCTGATACCTGCTTTTGTTTATAAAAAAGTCAAAGAACAAAGATACATTTAAAAAAAATTTTAGTTGCAAACCTGGGGTGTCATCTTTTTTGTTAAAGAAAACATATACTGGAGTAAGCAATTTTGGAAGCTGTCATACCATCTAATTTATTATCACTTACCTGTGATTCCTTCACGTTCTCCACAGTGAAGTTGAACCAGACTCGGAAGCGTGGGTTGCAGGTGTCTGGCCTAATGAAGAGGTCATACTCAAACTCTGTGACGTGGTGCACACGGCCAAGGTTCCCTACCAAGAACAGATGAAACAGGATGGGTTTTAATGAATGGCTGAGATCAACTCTCCAGGAACAACACTGAGAAAAGTTTTTAAAACCTCTACCTCCATTGGTTAAAATATACAAGTAAAATAGGCCTTACAACAGTTCAGAATTATTTTTAAAGGCTTCATTGTGGTCATAAAATAAAATATATAGCAGTAAGCTACATGCACATGAATATACCAAAAAGAAGACAACACAGATTTTTATTATTCAATAAAATTGACCTTTTGTCTCCTCTTATCTGAATATTCCAATTCCGTGTCCTAACATCCTTTTAATTGTTTCCTTTTTTTATTTTTTCACTGTTCTAATGATGTCTCTGCATGTCTTTTAGTCCCCACCTGTTAGGATTTCTTTCTTTCCAACTGTTGCTCATGTTCAAGTCCCTGTAACATTAAAGAGTCCCGAGATTTCTGCCTGGCCCCTCTGGCTGTTGCTCTAAGCATCCCTCTCTCCCCACAGATGATCCAGCCTTCATCTCTTCTGTGATTCAAAAACCATCTCAATCCTTTTCCTTCACCATTTACAGCCACTATCACCTCCTTCCAAAGACACGAATGAGATTTTGCTTCAGCTTGTTCCCAGTGAATTTCATGGAATAGTATTTTTAAATATAGTCAGAGCTACATTGTCCCCTATGGCATTATTCAGCAGGCAACCACACCGGCTATAGAAATGAAGTTCAGCACTGGAAAAACCCACTAAGTGCTTTTAAATTGCTAAAATGGCATTTTTCCTTTGAAGTGTGCCAAGATTTTTAGAGACAGGGTTTAGACTGTCCATTTCATTCATACTCTACAAAAATAAGACTTTACATTTTCCTGATCCAATCCAAAACCCATCTCATCTTGTAAGACAGGGCCATGTTTTAGCTCACATGTTAAATTATATTTCTTTTTAAAAAGTAGCACTGAAAACCTGGGTTTATGGTTTCAAATATATTTCAAGGGTTAGATATATATTTTTGGGTTGGAAATATGCTGTTGGGTTCTAATGTGTATTTATAAGGTTATTTGAGCTAAATGATTCCCTCTTCAGCAAGTCCCACTGCAGTCAATAGGACTGTTCTCTGGCAACACATTGCTCAATACCAGCATGAGCAGCAAAATTCAGCTGATCTGCTGCTCTGGGCTGGAAAAGAAGGGGGAAAAAGACATTTTTAATTCTGTTTATCAATACAGTTCCAGGATTTCTACCTTATCCTAAATTGTTTCTGGCTTTACTAATGGAACATGTTTAATCTTCTCTATTTTTAATGTTATCCTCTACTTTCCTACCCACATCGTTCTTTTCCGAAGAAAAATCTCTCCACTGCTTCCCTCTGCAGAGACCTGCTCCACGCTCTCAATCTGTTCCTGAGGGCTTGCCTCAAGGAGACACTTGGCATTGGAAATATTTGAAAAAACAGCTCTATTGCAAAGCCAGAATGCCTCTGCCAAACACAAATAATGTCACCTGCCATGGTGGGTGTCCGTGCCCAGGCACTGGCAGTGGGGCTGCAGGCCTGGCTCTCGGAGAGGCTGCGCTGCCCCTGCCCCTTCCAGCCTGTTCCTGACACTCCCAGATGGCTCCAGAATGGCCTCACCCATGGCACAGCCCAGACCCTCAGCCCAGGGGGTGAAAATGTGTCCAGTGAAGGGCAAAATCCTGCACAGGCAGAGGGGCGAGGGAGCCTGAGGAGAACTGGGAAGCGAGGAGGAGCAGGGAAGGAGGTGCTCTGTAAGCCAGGACAGAGAGCCCTGTGTCCTGTGGGGAGAGGCTGGAGCAGGTTGGTGTCTCCTGGAAGAGCACTGACCCACAAAGGACTCAGGCTGGAGCAGGTTGGTGTCTCCTGGAAGAGCACTGACCCACAAAGGACTCAGGCTGGAGCAGGTGCTCCAGACAGGACTGCAGCCCTGGGAAGGGAAAAGGCCCAGGGTGGAGCAGGGGAGCAAGGAAGGATCAGCCCTCGCCCCTTGCACAGCTCCTTGTGTGGGGAAAATGATCCTGGGAAACGGGAAGGGCAGGGAGAAGGCATTGGTTTAATTTCTCTTTGATTTTTACTATGCAAACCTATTTTAACTTGCAATAAATGAGTCTCCCCAGAGCAGAGTGTTTTGCCTGTGCAAAGGCAAAACTCACCATTGGCGAGTGCCCTCCCTGTCCTCACCTCTACCCAGGAGCTTCTTCACCTTATTTGCCCCTCTGTCCTGGTGAAGAGTGGGGGTGAGAGAGCACTGGGTGAGCAAAGCCAACCCACCACAGCTCCTGGCTTTAGCTGAAGTCCCTGACACATGTAAGTGCATATTCTGCCACAGGGGTCAGACCCATCCCTTACTGACAACTGAACTCAAATCTGAACGTAAACTACAATTTCCTACAGATTATTACCCAAAGTAAATAAGAATTGTAAAACCAAGCTATTCTATTGTAATACTTTTAATTAAGTGACTTTGTTTTGCTTTATTTTTCATTAAATGTCATGTGTAAAGGACATAGCTGGGATAATAATATTCCTTGGATATTTCAGGATTCAGGTAGTCCAAGGTATTCATCCTGAAAGTTTAGATTCCAGGTGCATTACAGGTCACAGATTTAGATCTCTCTGGACAAAGTTTGGTGTGTCAATTCACTTCAGCCTGAGCTGTGCATGTGAGCCTAGCAGATTCTCTAGGGTTAAGGCAGCAGGCTGCATGAACACAGATGGTGGGCTAGGCCCATCTTGTCAACTAATAAACTAATATACATGCCTCCCAGCAATCCCAGCAATTCCAGATATGGATTAGGTTATCTGCAGCACAGAGCAGAGGTGCAAATTTTGATGGAATTACTCCCAAAGAAGGACACAGAAGCAATTAAATTCATACTTAAAGTTCAAAGACCATTAAAAATTTGTACTGCAAGGCATAAGAAACTAAAAGATTATTAAGTGAATAATTAAAACAGAGCAAAATGAGACCTTGATTTTGACCTTTTGCACATTTCAGTTTCTTTTTCAACATCAAGGTAACCTGAACTGGATGGGGAACAGATGACCCACTCAGAACTGCTTTACAGGGTCCTCAGGATCCCTGAACTAGCACTGGAGAATTGTACAGATGTCAGGGGAATCATGGATGGTGAAGAGCTGGTGTGCTGAAACCACTGCCATCCAGTCTGCTCTGGAAAACCCATCTCAAATCCAGCAGAGCCCTTAAAATGTAATCATCTGTATGCTTGATTCCTGAGGAACCCCAACATGGTTTTCTCTCTTGATTTGAATACTCCCTTCCCTCCCAATGCACTATTTTTTCCTTTTGTGAGTTTATTGGTTTATTATTAGTTTTTGCCTCTTACCAGGCACACGTCAGCTGCCATTGTCACCTGCAGCCCTCTGCAGTTTGGTGTCATTTGGACATTTCATTAGCCCACTATTTCTTCTCTGTCTTCCAGATGCTAAAGAGGCTGGACTGAGCACTAATGCCTCCGGTAACTAATTCAACAAGTTCCTCGTGCTCAATAGACTATTGTTTGTAATATCACAGCCTTTGCTCACAATCTGTCAGCCTAATTTCAGCCCACATAGCAATGTCATTAAACAAGACAGCAGTTTTGGTACAAAGAAGCCAAGAACTGTAGGAACAAAACACCTCCTCACTTTATGAGATGTTTTGTAGAAAACTGATAATGCCACTGAAAAATATGTCTTGGTGTCCAAGCAAGGATTTAAACTTCCCAATGTTAATCTCATAAAAAAACTGCCCAGTATTTTGTCCTGCCTTCAGAGTGCTGTAATCATGGGAAATGCATTTATTCTAATGGATGAGAATTATATTCCAATACCACAGGTCCCACAGTGACATGCATTAGAAACTATGGGACAGGAATTAAAACATTGATCACAGCATTCCATTTAGATATTAAGCCATTTTAACATTGTAACACTGAAAATAAACAATTTTTTTCTTAAGTGCAAACCACCTCTAAACTGATTTTTTTTAATAAATTTTAATTCCATAATTTTTTTCTTGCCTTTTTGCTAAATACATGGCAAGAGAGAAAACAATTTAATAAGTGAGTAGACAGCAAGTTCCTTCTGTGTCCCAGGAATTTCTGTGCAATTCCACAATGCATACACTGTACTTTGCAGCACCTGCAGCCAACAGTTTCTGTGCTGAAATTGTTGCAAATGTAAGAGAAATCCAGATAGCACCAATTTTGTGTAATGTACCTACCAACAGTTTTCAGTTATGATACAACTTCTGTATGACCCTTTGTGCGCACAGCTCTTATTCTGTGTACATTGCTAGTCTGTTCGCTTGTGATATCAGCAACAGAGTCTGTTCACAACCTCATTGGTTAAGTATATTCTTCTAAAATAGAGAAAAAAATCTCTACTGAAAAAAGTTTCTACTGAAACATCAGCTTTGTTTTACTTCACTTTGAGTTCATGCCCACATGAACTCATCACCACTCCTTTCCATAAATACAGAAGTTGTATATATGAGAGTATACAGCATTCTCCAAAGCCTCATCACTCCATATCTTGTGATTAGCACTATATTTGAGGGTTAACATTATAAAACACAAGATATTAATGTTATTTAAGGTACATATATTAATAAACTGATTGAGTAATGTGACCTGCAAGGGAAAAAACCCCAACAACATTATGAGCAATAAAATCTGAATTGATTGGCATTTTAAGACAATTCTTGTTTATCTTTTTTTTAATTATTTGGGTGCAGATCTTTATGTCAAATGACTTTCTGACTATATCTGAAAGTAAAACAAGTAATTTATTAGGGTAGCCAGCACTTTGGATTTTGGATTTTCTCTCCTATGCGCTCTGAAATTAGTTGTGGGGGTTTTTTTCTATTATTATTTTACTTTACAGAAATATTAGCACAGATCTTTTTAAACTGATGGGAAGATGTGAACAAATCAAATTCCCAAACGTCTATAAACTGACTTTCACTTAGCCTTGGGGTTTGTTTTTAAGACATGCTCAATTTTCAGTCACAGTTCTGTTCAATACTCTTAGCATACTGAGAAAAGAGGAGACATACTTTCCTTTAATCATTCAAGCTGAAATTCTTAATTATATTTGCTTACATTACTTCACAGAGTAATGTTTAGTGCAATGGTCTCAAAGTGTGAATAGTGAAAGGGGTCAATAGCACGTTTCAAGTTTCTTTAAAAGTCAGGAAAAAGCCCAATGATACTATTTTATTAATCATGCAACACACACTTAGTCCTCATAAAATATTAATGTTATTGCTTCTTACATCAATAAAAAGTGTACTTTACACACAGAAAGAAAACCTGCTGAAGAAAATGCTAGCTAAAGTTACTAAACATTCTAACAATTATCATAAAAATGCTAGAAAAGAAAATATAGATATGTTAAGCAATCCTAAAATCTTCTTAAACCGCACATTGTGCTTGCCTACAGAGAATTTTTAAGATGAAAAATAGACCTTGAGGGTCTTAGACAAGCCTGAGGCAATATAAAGAAAAAGGTCAAACACTCTGCTAAAAAGGACCGTTATCTTCAGAACAACAACTTATCAGCCAGCTTGCAGCCCTGCTTATTTACAGTTATTGGTCCCAGAGGAAGTGCACTTCAGCGCAGGGCGCGATTACTTTGTAATGAGTTTGCCAGAAATGGTAAAGGAAACTAATTTGTAACAATGTGCTGTTCCCGGCACATGAACTTTCTCAGACACTTTTTTTTTTTTTTTTGTCCGGCCATGAATAACTAACTTCAGCCTCCCTAATAAGCAGTGAAAACAGAAGTGCACTAAACCCGACTGAGTCGCGAGCATAAATGTGCTGAAATATCAGTGATTATCCCTCTCAGCTGTCCATTACAGTACTCATGATGACCACCAATTCCCCTGTGGTGGATATATAGAATGCAGGTTTCAGGGGGTGGATTTGCACATGAAAATTAACACCATTTGGAAGAAAATAGCCTGCACCTGTCACAGATTAGCAACAAAAGGTCAAATGCCTCCTTTTACACCTAGAGCACTTGCATATTGTATGTCTTGCTTATAGGAGCCTAATTCTAGTTTCTTAATTCAGAAAAGTGAGCACCATGGTGAACTGAGGAGAAAAAAAGAATTAAATCTTGGCTAAAAGCTATCAATAAATCTATTGATCAAGATACATATGAATGGAAGTAGCTGAGGCAATCTCTGTCTCTAAAAGAGGTAGTTTTTCAAAAGAGAATTACACAAAGTGCTCTTCTGTTTTTGTCAATATGCTGCCAGGTTTTGAAATGCTACTTTTCATCCACACAATAAAAATTTTGACAAGAAAGCAATAGAAAATCACTAATACACTTGCAGCTGCATTTCAATCTATACAAATTCTTTAAACAAAAACAACCAAGGAACAGATTGGAATATATATCATTTTCCCTAGTTGAACCTGGGATCAAGTCCAAGATAGCCAAACAGTATTAATCTATATTTCATGCAACTCCATATTTCCCAAAATAAGGTAAAATGTTGAATATGGAATAACCTCTATGAAATTCATCCTTACAGATCATAAAACACATTGAGATGATAATGCAAAGAAATCTTATCGATATGTTCTAAATGGAACAGGAACTACAGGGACTGAGATCTGTAAAAAACTTCTCTCTAGTGAAAGATGAGATATCTTCTGAAAGGAGTGCATCTAGGAATATCAGATGTAAATTCCCACTTGCTTTATGGTCTTTGCCTGTGAAAAGGATTCATAAAAAATAGTTTGGCAATAAGTCCTAAAGAACTTCTAAATAGTATTTGATTTCTAAATAGGAAAAAAATCTAGTGAAATAGGGATGATCTCTGAAAACCCATGACAGTTTTTGCATCATCTCCTAGATTCGTGCCCAGAGCATATGTCAGCTCAAGATACCTGAAACCACAAAGCACGATTTGAAAAAATAAGACAATATCATGAAAAACACTTATACAACACCTGTAAATTATAGTTTAAATTATTAAAATTGCATGTATCAAGCTCTGCAACACAAAATATTATCTTCACTACCACAGTTAAATCGATGTTCTGCAGAAAATCCCTCAGTACTCTTCACCAATATAGCATTCTTTTAAAAACCTGATGTTTCAGTTAAAACCAAAGCAATGCTTGTGACTCCACTTTTGGTCAAAATCCAGATTTCCTTTGAAAAATGGTCAAGAATATCAAATAGGCAAAGCATTTCAAAAGTACATGGCTTGAGAAGCTGGATGCTTCAGACTTGAAGTCTCTTTTCTATCTTCCCTCCTCAATTAAGTAAGTTGAAATTGTTGTTTCCATAATGTTTTAAGTTTTTATCAATAGTGACATCCAAATAGCAGTAGATCAGTAGTTTTTGTGAAAAAGATTATATGGGAACAATGACTTAGGTCTTAGCAGCAGCTAAGGTAAAAGGCCCTTCCATCTCTGCAAAGGGCAGATCAGGATGTAGAGCTCACAGAGGCTGAGAAACTCTGACTGAGCTTTTATTGTAAGCAGACCATGTGATAAAATCTAATTGTGACTGAGAGCACATGAAAATTCTAGCTTTACACTTTGCTTGTTTATCTATGTAAACCACATTAAAATAAAATGTATTGATTTGGTTTGGGGGGAGTATATAAGTTATGGCTCTCTACTGGTTTATTTGTTTTTTTTGGTGTTGTTCTTAATTCATAAGAGTAAGAGCCTGATCTGATTTTCCACACCTTTTCAGGATCACAGTCAGAGTTCCACTCTCTCCAATACTTTTCCTCCAAAGTGACACAAGTAAGGTGCACTGGATCCATTTCCTGGGGGCATTTGGCCCATAGGCCCTGGGAACACAGTTACTGCTTCTCAGTGGTCCCAAACAAGTGTAATGAATAAATCTTTAATTCCTTTTTATTGAGTTAAATTGCAGAAATATGAATGATGTGTGGCCTAGACTAAAACACCCACAGGAGTTTTATAAATTAAAACTTTTATCTGAATTAGAGTAGGAGGCAGAATTGTCTTCCACACAGAAAATTAAGGGAATTTAAAACATTTAAGAAAGAAGGACTGGTTGAAAAATGAGAGAATCATAATCAATCTTAAATCTATTCATTGAATATAAAAGAAGGAAGGGTGAGGTGACCAGTGCCATGATTTATTTTACTAAAAACAGTTACAAAAAGATTCTCATATTCTAGGAGTCCAGGCAGTGCTGCCAATTGATAGGTTTAGGATGAGCTCTTCCTTTCAGAAAAAAATACTTTTCTTGGTCACAGGTGTTTGAATGATGTCTGGGCAAAGGGGAAGGGGGTATAGAGGGATTAAATTTTATTAAGTAGGCTTGAGATTCCTCCTGCAATGAGGATACAGTTACAGAGATTTCACATTATAAATAACTGTAAAGTTCTAGCATGTGTTAATCCCAAAGGCCACCTACTGACATCACTTGCAACTTTCTTTTATAGTCCAGGAGAATAAACAATGCAATTTAGAAAGACAACACAAGCAGCTGGAACTGGAATATTTTCTGTCTTTTTACGTTCATTAAGTAGAGCAGTCTTACTGGTGATGCCAGTTTAGAGCACAGTAAAAAACAGCAACAAGTATTCCTCAATATTTAGTGATCATGATTGCTCAACAACCACTATGAGCAAAATAGCATAATATACAAGTAACAGATATCCCAAAATACTGCAAAGACCATTGTGTATACAGCAGGCTCACATATGTATTAAGAAATTATACAATACAATCTTGCTGAAAGAACTCAATAGTTTTGATCAAATGAGATTGATGTTTAATCACTTGCAGCCAAGGAGCCTTATTTCAAAATTGCCCTTTTCAATAAAAACTAATGCTTTCAGTTAAAGGACCTAAAAAACCTGGTGCTGCAAAGAATAAAATGTCAACGTTCACCAAGTAGGAAATTGTAAAGGATAAATAAAATGGAGTCAGGCCCTTGACTCCTTCTCCAACATCTGTGAGATTACAGAAATATCAGCAGAACCCAAGACTGAAGGAAAAATGCTCAGAAAAGTCACAAAATAATGTAAACACACCAACTGGCAGTGGTAAAGCAGCAACTTAGTAGGGAGTGTCAAGAGTGCTTAAAAATCAGAGGCCTGTGCCCTAAGATGGCCATCACACACCCACTACACCAAATCCACCAAATCCCCAGAAAAACAGATTTATCGGCTCCCTCTTTATCAACTCCCCAAAGGCCTCCAATGACAGATGGGCAGTTATTTATCCACGGCAGTGAACCTTTGTTAAAGGAAAATCAGAATACAAAGAGGTTTTGCATTAGTGTCACGAAACTCAGCTTTCTTTAACAAAGCGTGCGCTCCCAAAATGAGTCTCTCATGGCTGCGCTTGTACCACATCTTTCAGAGCACAGCTCTTAAAGGATTGGGGAAATTTCTGTTTGGAAGTCACTTAGCATATAATGGGTGCTATCCTAAATAAATAATTAATGAGTTAATAAATAAATTATAACAACGTCTGCAGCCTTAACCACGGAAGCAACCACCAGCCAAGGCAGATGAGGGAGTAGGAACTGCGGGACCACGGTGGGATGTACCATCACTGGTGTGTCACAGACAGAAACATGTTTCCAAATGTTTCCACTCGTTAGGGCCTGATGCTCAGTGCACACCACTGAAATCTGTTGCTCTCTACAGCCTCTGATGTAAAACATTCTCATATATACCTGCTGCCTAACAGCACAAGTGTGCAAAAAAAAGCATTAAAAATGGTTAAAAAAATTTAAAGCTGCATATTCATTATTCTTTAGTACATCACAGCAGTGCTACTTATGTAATGCTTCCTACTCAATATATTCATCATTTTGCAAAGACCCTGAGAATTCTTGTAATGCAAAAGACGAGGAAGTTCCTTCATCCTACAAGAGAGGATATTCCTGTTGATTTATTACTGCACAGTAATGGTGTAATTCTGCATTTGGCCTAGTTTGGTACCTTATACACAGAATCACCACTTTTCCAGGGGAATCCTTCCAAAGTATAACTACACACTGACACTTGAATAAAAGTTAATAGATGGAGACCTTAATCAGAGACCTATAGTTATATTATATTCTCAAGGACCTCTCAAAAGTCACCAGAGCTGTAAATAAAACCAGAAGTTTTTTATTAAAGAGTATTAATGGAAAGGTTCCAGGTATTGCCTTATAAAAGAATCTTGCTTTTTGAGATGGATCCTGGATAAGAACCTTCTTTAACTAATAAATTACTGGGTTTATAGCTGAAACTTCCTTTATCTTATAAAAAAAATCCTTGGAAAAAGGTACTGCAAGGATAGCCTTTCCACACAAATACTGAGTGTGAATAACATCTGTCCTACATAGAGCTTTTGCAGAAGAAACAGTCTTATTTTAGTTTATTATAAAACTGAATTTGATTCTCTATGCCATTATCAATCTAGTCACAAAAACAGTTTGGGGGCTAGAAATGTTATTCTCATTCAATACATTAATCCCATCATTTCATTGCCTAAAAGTGGTATCTTACCATATAATCTCCATGATAAAATTTACAGATAGACTTTCCTGCAGTCTGGGTACATTTTTAGCCATTTCATCAGATTAGAATGATACATAACTTTTCTGCTCATCTCCTCCTCCTCCTCTGTAGCTCCTACTCTGACATTCTTTTGTAGAACAAGGTGATTTCTCTACTTTTCTCTTTATTATACAGCATTTTGATCCTTCTGTAGGTAATGGAACTTGCTCCTGTATTTTCACTTATACAATTTTCTGACTCTTGTGTCTTGCTATTTTCCTTTCCTCCAGACACCAGCCTGTTCTGGAAGCACCCTTGACTTTCAGATTTACCAATATTTATGAAATGCCAATACTGTTCAAAAGATAACTACATTATGTTGGCTTATTTTTATAATGCTGCTAGAATTTATACAGGCCTTTGTAACTGTACCCACATGGATGTAACAGAAAACTGCTTCCCCTCATTTATCTTTGTTTAGCTAAAGCTTAAATTAGACCTTAAAGAACTATCTAGTTGATGTTATTTTTTCAATCAGAAGTGATAATTTAAATATTGACATTTTAGATGGCACCAACATGTTTTTGATTTCTGCTATGGTTACAATGTTTTTTTATATCTGAATGTCTGTCTTAATTTTGTTGGGGTTTTGGTGTTTTGTTGTTGGTTTGTTTTTTTTTTTTTTTGGCTGAATCCAGAAGCGTTTCCTTTTATTTCAAAGTATTTCTATGTTTGTAGTAAATTAAACATTAATCTTTCTCTGCAAATGTCAAGTGATATTTAAATGTTTTTCTGGCAGATAAATGATTATTAATATTAATGCAATAAAATCACAGCTCTTTGTCCTTTCTTTGATATTTAAGAAAAAATTAAGAATGTCAAAACAGTTCTGCAAAAAGAGAATTCATTGGTCTACCATCCACTCTTCATTAGCCTGAGAGGTAAAAAATTACTGATCTTGTGAGACAATGTGTTTATAGAATCAGAAAGGGTTGAAAATGAATTACTCTATCAGAGGTAGAGTGTGTATCACTTCAATGTGAAAATGCCTTGTTAAAGTTCATTTTAATTTAAAGCCCCCTTTTGTCATTCAAAAAGCTTTAGCACAACGAAAGAATCTTTGTCACTTTCATAATTAGCCCCTCTTGCACTAAATGAGAATAAAATCTGATCAGAAGTCCATACAGGCAAGGTCATAAATCAAAGAGAAAAGCTCCACAACAGTCCTGTAAGATGTCCAAAGGCACACACAGCTTGGAATTAAAGCACTGCAGTCAGGATCCACTCCCAGAAACACAGCACAAAAAAAGCCCCAATAATATCTGTTTGACAGGCTAAATTTATCTCCATATTCTGTAGCCCTATAAACACATTTTGCTGTTTAGATACAAAAGCAATTTCAGCACCAAGGACAATCCAGGAAAGCAAACAGCTGTTAAAGTGCTACTACTGCCGTTTGCCAAGCAAAGTCAAATTAATTTAACTTAATGCTCTCACTTCAAACNAAGACAAAAAATGCCATATATGATAATTGTCATAAAGTAGGAAAAAAGTTATATTAACAGAAAAAACTCCTTAGGAAATTAAGTTAGATTTTATACACCACAGTGAGTATGCAGCCCAGCTCAAATGTAAACTGGATTTTATTCAACTTATTTTCATTTTCAGATGAAAGTAAAAAGACATTTTGAAAGCTGTAATGGAATTCTCAACCTTGGAGAGTTATGGAGAGAGTGACAGCACATCACTCTCTCTACTCAGGGATCATAAGAACAGCAACAGATATCCAAGCCATCAACTTATTATTTTACTCCTCATGTTAACACAAAATGAGGATTTCATCAAAAAATGATGCCTAAAACATGGGGAGAGAGAAGGGCAAGGAGAGGGCAAGGTAGGAAGTTGAAGGGAAGACTGCTATAAAGTGGCAGCCAGCAATGAAAATTTGTACTCTACAATAGATACACCTTTTATCATTCCATGTATTATGTTAACATTAAATGCTAATCTTAAATTTTAATCAGATGAGAGTACTTTTAAAGTAGCTACATCCATACAAACAGGAACTTCCATGATAATTCACATTCACATCTATAAAGTATACATATATGTATTTGTATAGCTCTACCTTCAAATACACTGCTAAGTCCATTAAAATTGTGCAACTTTCCTTTATGAGATTTTGGGTTTTAACAATATTTTCTCTGCAAAACCAAGCTATTTCTGCAATTTTTTTGCAGAACCAAGGTCTTGTCTCTAACCATACCAACACCAAACTACTTTCAAAGGAATGGCTTGTTTGGAGGGCATGGTTGCTTGCACATCTGTCACATGTTCCCAAAATTCCATGTTACAATAATTATATAATGATCACAAGACATGTGGGATTGGTCTGCTAAGCAACAGACTGAAGAGATCAGTGTGACAAAAAGAGAGCACTGCCTTTCTCCATCCTCCTACAATCTCACACTTCAGTTCGCTTCTCACGCTGGCTCAGGTAGGGAGCACCCAAGTTTCCTCCTGGACACAGTCCCCACCATGCTTGAGGCACAAAAGAAATACAATTTCCCTTGTCTCTCAGACATACAGGTATTTAAAAAGTGCAATTTGCAAACTCCCATACAAGCAAAGCAAGCCTGGGAACTGTGACGAGGGCGTGCAGGTGATTAGAGAAAGAAAATGGATTTAAGATGGATGGGGTGAGAATCTGAGTCAGACATATTATTGAAATTGAACTGCCTAGATCTTTTTCTTATAAGTGAGTATTCCAAAAAGCCAATAAAGCTTTTGAACAAAAAGCAGGCTTTTTTTGCCATATAATAAACTAGATTAATTGGCTTTTAAATACAGAAAACTCAAAGTGACAAAGTATGAAGGAACAAAAATCAAAACAGAACTCCCTTGCCCACTGTGCTGTTACTTTTCACCTTTATCTGAATCTCACAACATGTGGAGGAAACTATGATTTTAAAGCCAACCACATCACATACTCACTTTTTCTGCTCTTCTGATAATTCTTTGATATCCAGAAGTTTCTAGCCTACCAAGACGCCCACTTAAGCTTGATTTAGGATTCCAATTAAGTGGAGAAAAATTTATTTTTTTTACTGTATCTCCAAGTTTTTTCTCACTGGGTTTGAGTTTGGTAGGAACATATTTTTCCAAAAAGAAAAAAAAATCTTAAAAAAAAAGAAATATATAGATTTTCAAAATAGACAAAACTTTCTCATAAACTATTTTATGAACTCAGAAAGCAAATCAGTATTTCTAAAGCACTTAATACTTAAATAACCTTACAGTGATTGTTGAGCTGTGTTATTGTGTCTCATGGGTATGAAGTGACCTTGATCAATTATACAGATCCAACGTTGCTTTTGACTCTTCAAAGGCAGGGACTTACACACACACTTGGCAGAACTATTTCTATTTAAAATTAGGCTGAATTCTAAAGAGAGGTGCCAATTTACCTCCACATATTAATTTAAAGAAATATCAAAACTTTTCAATTAAAATTAACAACAAAACATGCTACTTTTGTTACATATTATGTTATACTTCTACTAGTATACCCTGACAATATAGGAAGCTGCTGATATAATATGAGCTCTTTAGAACATAATGCACATTAACTATGAGATGAAGGGGTTAATTAAAATTGCTTATTTTAATATATTCATGGTTAATTCCAATTTTCAGTTAAAGTCTATATGTACGTGCTTTACAACACATTCATTCATTATGACATACAAAAATCTTTGTCCTATTAAATGCATTGGAAACTTTTAATACATTATAAACACTGGACAAGGACTTATATAACAAAACAATTACCACCTTAAGAAGCAAGCAATTATTTGTGGTTCCTAATTTAATAATATTCTAGTACTTTAACCTCAATAACCTGTATTTCTTTAGTTTATTCACTTGGAAGTAAAAAATCAGATATTTAATATGTTAGTAAAAAAATTTTTACATGTTTCTACCCATAGTGAAAATCTTTCAAATGAAGAAGTTAACAAATGTCACTAGCTTTAACCAAACAGACCTGCTATTTCAAAAGCCAGTCTTCAAAACCAGGAACCTTTTAAAAGTCTGTCTATTCATTTTCATATTTTTACCACACGGACAGGAAAACATTATCTCTGTGACTGAGAGATGACTTTCTGTCACACTGCTGATGTGAAGGCAGCCAGCAACAGAGGGACCTTTGGCTTTAGAACATCCCAGACTCAGAGGAAACACAGCAGTCCCACTGTCCCCTCTAAAGATGGAAATAGTTTATACTTTGGGAATTATAATTAGAATTTAAAAGACTTCCAATTCTGAACAGGGATGCAGCTTCTTACAACTACTAGGATGGCAGAGGTATTGTAAATATCAATTTATAAATTCTTTTACAAATAAGTATAAAAATAGGGGATATCAGGAAACCTAAAGGGCTAGCAGCTATATTTTCATTTTTTTAAAAAAACTAAGTTTTTGCTGTCAACAAAGTGATTTTTTTAAGTTCATATAAAACTTCACTTGCAGAAATCAGTTCTATAAACATTGAGGGATTTGGCCTCAGTGTACAGAACAAGGTATTCCAAAGTCACACGGGTATTTGTGTCTTTTTTCCCCTTTCTCTCATTATTTTTTCATTTGCTACTGCATTTTGCTGCTCATCAAGGGCTAGAACAGCCTAGAATGGAACCCATGTCCCAGACCTCACTCTGAGCATGCTGCATAGCAAGGGTGTGGTCCAAGGCGGCCCCACCCGTGAGTGTCACACCAGGGGGTTCTGACACTGAACTGAGCCTCCACCTTCCTCTGCAAGGCGTCTGACACCAAACCACACCAGGACATTCTTCCAGTATCATCCAGCAAACAAAAATAATAATAATAATCATGGAGGAATGACTGGCTAACAATTTTTAGGGGGCAAGAAAATTTTATAGAATAGACAGGTTAATTAAGAATACTACTAATAAACAAGTTTATTTCATTTGGTTAGATTTTCTTGGTGTTGAAATCTTTCTGCACGACTGGAAATAATTCACAAACATTATCTTTCCAATGTAACATCCACAGTAAAATGACATTGGATTGCATATTAATTAGCCAAAACTGAATTTTCTCCATATTTTCTAGTTCATACCCTGTGGAATTTTATGTTGCTTAAATATAGTAGCCTATATTTGCTCTTACTATGAAGTCATGTAGATAAAAAAGACCAAATCACAATTATCAAATTACAATAATACAACTTTCTGATTTCAGCATTCTTCCTTTCTCAGAAGAACCAACAATTTAACATATGTCTTCTAGTTATTATTATCAGTTGGCAAAGCTTGTTACAGTACTGTCAAAGAACACAATATTGCTTTTCTCCACATCTAAGTTAAATCAGCCAAAACTGAATAGGTTGCAGAAGATAATGCTTGTTCTCCCTCCTCTTTCTTTACTCAGCTGGTTCATTCTTCATTAGTCTGACTCAGAGAAGATAACCTAACACAATTTTTCCAACAGTATTTAAGTTTCCCCGTGCTGCTGAAATAATATCAGTTATTGTTATATTCTATCTGAAATAGTATCTATTATTCCTAATATCTGTTGAAGCATGGCAGACTATAAAATAGCATCCCTACAAAGGAAAGTCCATCTTATCCACCGTGATTCAGGATGACACATACTTTGTTCAGTTTTAAAGAGTAATCAAAGGTGTGGGTTTAAATCCAATTAGTGTGCTTCAAAGAAGATAATGTCAAAATGCTTCAAATGGTGATTCTACTGTGTAACACTGAAGCTCTGAACTTCTGGGAGCCTCGGATTTCTGGAACTATAAAATGAAAACAAAAGTACCTTGTAAAGCACACAGTGATCTCCTGCTGCAAAGGACTATAAGCATGAGTTATTATTAACTAGGCAAACATTCTAAATAGAAAATAAAATCAGAGGTCTTGGAAGTCACGTATTCACATCGTAAGAAGCATCTAGACGTCATTGTGACACTGCAGATATATGGGAGAGACACTTTCAATTGAACTCCTTGTCATCACTGAGAATGTTCTTCTTTTCCTGCCATCTAATCAGTTCTGACTCCTCTGGCATCCACTCTCACTGACCTTCGGCCAATTGAGTGACAGAGCATTTGCCCACTTGCCACACGACTACTCACTCATAGGAAGTTTCACAAGCTTATGGTCTGACCCACAACCAACAGAAACTGTAGTTATGCAGAAATTTTTCCACTGATTTCTGCACTGGACCAGGCATTGAAGATTTGGCATCTGTCAACACAGATCCCCCATGCTAGAGAAAATATTTAGAGTGCACAGTTGAAGTTGGAGTTTGGGGCAAGAAATATTTCATGTCCAAAAGAGCATGCAGACTGAATAAGGACAAACATCAGGACAATAGCTCTGGATCCCAGTTCCTTTGAATGTTAAATATATATAAATATAAATTAAGATATTTAAGAAGAAAAAAAAAATAGGAAGCATTTTGGAAAGGCAGATTTACAAAAATCTTTCAAGGAGGGATACTGGTAGAGGAAATTGTGAAAATGGGAAAATGGACAAAATGTTTACTGATTAAAATGAAATGCAAATAGGAGGGAAGGAAATAAATTGATCACTAAATCCAAAAGGATAAAGAGCACACAGGAATAATGAAAAACAAAACAAATGCTAATGGCAGACTGATAACATGGAGTCCTAGAGGTGATAACAGCAAGATTTAATTTGATACAGCAGTTAATGTACAGGCTCAAGGACTGAGGCTCAACATTCTCTCAACGTACAAAAGAAGATACTTTAGCAAAAACATTTACACAAATGCAGAGAGTAAAGAGAAATAACAGGCAGGACAGCACAGAGATAATCAAGTAAGAGGATGAGAAGTGTCTAGGATGAGTGAGAATCGCCCTGAAGCTACGGAAATAGAAGGGCCACTGAAAATACATGCAGTAATAACCAGAAGACAAGTTCCAACTTGCTATCAGCTTTTATTTCTCAGACAAAAGAATAAATTAATTATAACATTGCTGCCCTGTTCCTTGTCTTAACTTTACTTTTAGTAAGGAGCACAGCTACCATCCATCACCCCAGCGAGCTCAGGCACAAAGCTCTGCTATTTGACAGCAATGGATCTGTAACAGCACAAAACTCTGGAGTGAACTCACCCTCTCAGTATTCATCCAATCTCAAGACATTTTGAGCTGTGCTAACACTGCTAAACAATCTAATTTAACTGTGCCTACACAAGAGGCCATCAGCCCAGTGCAGGTACATGGGCAGTTTTATGTTGCATTGAAGGTGTTTCATTATACAACTTAACAGTAATATGAAATATATATGTAAAGCCTTATATAATTGGATCCTAATATAATAAAAACTGCAAGTAAGAAGAAAGACCAAAAAGGAACACAAGTGTCAAAAAGAATTCTTAGTCAATCATTCAAAAAACTCACTGTGAACATAATTTCTTAAGCTGACCACCAAAATGCTAAAAGGAAAAGGAAAAAACCCTAGATGTATTATTCCTTAGCTCTCCATATTTTATATTGCATTCATGATAAAGGCTTAAAAGTTTTTCACATCAGAAATATGACATTCACTTACAATCTTAAAAAAGGCTACTAAAAATGAATTATTCATAACATAGTACAGTAGCAACAATAAACATTCAAACCATTTTTTTAAAACAGAATAAATTATCCTTCTTATGAAAAAGCTGCAGTTTCAGATGAGAAAAAAGAGATGTGATTCCACCAGAAACTGTTAGAACATAATAATAACCCTTAATATATTATGGTAATTTACCTTCACATTATGTTATTGTAGTAGATACTGGAATTCCAGTAGCTGTCTAAAGAACACACAGTGATAATTTATGGTTTGTTCCCAGTTTGTTTTCAGAAATACAAACACTAAATCAAAATTAGCATGCTAAAGGCTGAACCTAGATGGCAATTAGGTTACTAAATAGCATTGATAAATGCAAAATGAAGCGCTGCATGTATCCAAAATAATGTGTTTCCCACCTAATAACTTGTATACAAATTCCTGTTAGGCTGAGCAAAAAATTCCAAAATATTTTCTCCTGAAATCAGATAGTATCCATCCAAGAATAAAAATACTTTTTGTTTATGAAACACCTCTTCTGAAGTATGTTTTCCAGCCAGTATTCTTTCAAAAGTACAGACCACTGTTTATTTCACAGCGTTTTGTCTCTTCTTGCATTAGAGTGGCAGCTCAAACAAGCAAAGATCTTAATTTGGCTTGTTAACTTTGGAACAGCAGGCAGTTGAGAATTTTTAAGTGATTTAAAGAACAACAAGAACAGAATCTATCTGAAGTGTATTCTAATTTCAGGGCAAAAAAAGAGAAAGTGTTAATCTTTTAAGTGATCTCTTAGGGATTTCTGGAGATTGTCTAGTCCTAGAAGAGGGTCAGCATGAGGAGGCTGTTCTGAACTGCATCTGCCCAGGTTTTGAACACCTCTGCAGATGGAGACTCCACAGCCCTTCTGGGCAGCCTGTGCCAGTGTCTTCAGCCCACTGGGAAAAAAAATCAAACATGAGCATGCACAGGATAGGATTTACAAGGAAAGGGTGAGGGAGCTGGGCCTGTTCACCCCTGAGAAGACATGACTGAGAGGGGCCCTCATCCCTGTCTGTCAGTGTCTGCAGGGAGGGATCAGAGCAAGGACCAGGTTCTGCTCGGTGGTGCCCAGCAATGGCGCAAGAGGAACAGGCAGAAACTGATGCACAGGAAATTCCATCTGGACATGAGGAAGAATTTTCCTGTGCAGTGACTGAGCACTGGAACAGGATGCCCAGACAGGGTATGGAATCTCCCTCACTGGAAATATTCCAGAACTGTGTGCACACAACCCTGTGCCATGTGCTCGAACAGGAAAGTGGGACAAGGTGACCCACTGTGGTCCCTTCTCACCACCCTGTGATTCTGTGAAAGGTATTCCTGTATCTGGGGCTGGGAAGGAAGTACAAGGAACATTGTTCTCCCAGCTGGTGCTGCCTGAGCCCTGTCCTGAGCCAAGAGCAGCACCACATGTTGTGGTCACACAGTGACAGAGAAGCAGCATCGCTGTGCCCACAGCCAGCGGCCCTTCCAGGGCAGGGGCTCATGTGAACATTTCAAATGGTTCTTCTCTGCTTTAGTCCCTTTCCTTCTGTTCCCCTGTTCTTTATAGCATCCCTGTTTGATCATATCTAGTAGACATAGTATAAGATATGAAATTTCCTACATTTCAGTCTGAATTTGGCTCACACAGATCTCATGCAAAGCACTCTCAACGTTTCTCAGCCATTTTGCACTCATTTCACACAGCTGAAATTCACTACAAAAGGCACTAGGCAGTCAAGAACCAGGGCTTTTGTGTTCCTGTCTTCTGCAAAACAGGGATAATATTACAGGTTACTGAACTAACTGAACAAAATACCACTATTTAGTCAAGCAGAATATTTCAATGTTCTCCCAAGATGAAAATAAAGCCTTTACAATACCTCTTGGCTCCCAAATATTTACTGTTCTGATGCCACTTTCTCTTTTATTCTGAGTAAAGCCACTCCTTGTGATATTCTATATAGCACCATCTGCATAAGTAGAGTAAAGAACACTTCAATTTCTTCTAGTTCTGAAGGGCTCTGATTTCAAAAGACAGAGGTTAAGCATATAAACAGGACAGTGAAGGCAGAGTACTGCTTTCAGGAAATAGCAAGGAGCATCATTCCTGGCAAAATAAACAACTCCAAATTTTTTCCACTGGCACTGCTCTACACTCTATTTTCCCTGGGTTTGAGAACCCAGCAAGATGAAATTTGGGAAGGGTGGTTGGCAGCTCTTTTAAAGGCTCAAAATCAGATAAAAACCTAAGGTACAGTTAAGGTCTGCACTGCACCCATCAGAAGAGATTGACCTGGACCTCCCAATCACTCAAAACTAACACGATTCTCTATTTTAAGAAGCAATTATTCAAAGCAATTATTTCCTTAGTCAGTAACTGAGGCAGAGGTCACCTGTTATTCTATAGAGTAACCATAGATTTATTCAAATCAAGGGATTGTATATGAGAAGAATTTTGCATCTCCTCATTAGTGACTTCCAATGGTGTTAAAAAAATCTTTAGGTACAGCACAAACTCATCTAGACATTTTTCCTTCATACTTTTAACTGTCCCAGGCTTCTATTGTGTCACTATATATACATACCTCTATACCTTCCTGATTCCTGATGTCACATTCATGTTCATATTAACATGTGCAGTTTGAAATAAACACAGCTGCATTTATGTCAATGATTTTATATTCAAATATATCTGATTATGCTGAAATAAACACAGCTGCATTTATTTCAGTGATTGTACATTCAGATACGGATATTTGTTCAGTGTAATGTAATGTTCCTTCACACTGGCAGGGACATTGCTATTCTTTCTTGCATTTCCCTCTATCATTTTTCCAGATGGAAAATTTTGAACAGAGCCAGAAAAATGGAAACTGGAAAATTTATCTCAGAACCTTTGCCTCAGAATATGTAGGAAAATCCTTTTGCTTATTCTCAAAAATTACTTAGCCATCTTTATATAAAGCATCTTTGTTGTTGAGGGTCTTTTTTAATTCTTTCTCTGTCAGAGAATAAGCTTACAAAAATCCCATGAAAACTTTTCAACCTGATGGAAATGTAAGTATCAGGAATGTGCAAAATCTTAAGAATGGATCTGCATCAGGTCTGTTTCTGGACAACACCACCTTCAGCCACTGTCCTCCTAAGAAAATAGTTCGAATGGAAACAAGAACTGTAAGATTTTCCTTCCTATTATTTGATCAAAGTATAGTTTTGCATGATGTTAATTTTGGCTTGCAACTATAACCTGTAATCTGTTTTTAGAAAATAACACAACATTATTAAATGTACTAACAGTGATTAACCATTTAATCAAGATGTATCTATCAGGTGAGATCAAGGCCATTCTCAGTAACGGCCAGAAATGGATCCCTATAGAAGAGCATAAGGAAAAAAACAAGCATTGGAAGACACCTCCCAGTACAATTCCCTATTTACAAGGCACAGTTTATGAACCTTCTCAGCCAGAAATGGTGTCAGTGTTTAGTAGCTCTCAACTGATCTTTCTTTCCTGGACTTGTCAGTTGGTTTTTTTATTGAAAGCATGACACATGTCAAGTTTTAGCATCCACAATGTTCTGCAGGAAGAAGTTCCATAGCTTAATTAAACAGCATGTAAGGAATCATTCTCCTTTGTTTGCTTTCAACATATTAACTGCTAGTTTCATTTGATGGCCCTTAGTTTTTGTACAAAGAGAACAGACAGGAAAACATTGATATTTTAACTAGAAATCATGATTTTACAGACCTTTATTCCTCAGTCACCTTTTTTCCAGACTAGGGATCCATACTGTATTTAGTTGTTTCTCATACTGAGACTGTTGAAAATCTGCTGTGAGCTTACAATATCTGATCACAGACATTTCTGCTTTTGTTTCTAGTTGTTTATTCTGGTCCCTTTTGGGTAAGTCAAAGAGCAAATCAACACTTGTGCTTTAATACCAGCTGAGGAGATGCAAACACATGGGAAGAGGGAGGAAAGGATTGGTCCTGAAGAAGGTAGTGTGAGAATCAGATGGTAAACTGCCTGTGAAAATCATAATCGGCACAATTGCAATTAATATCCTAATTCTTTACTCTCATTGTTACAGTAATACTTCCTGAATTTTCATTAGTTCCATAGGTCATTAATATCCATTTCCCACAAGTTACTCTATCTGACTAATGCCATATGTGTTGGCTGGTATCACATTGACATAAAGCATTCCCCATTTGTAAAAATGCCTTCCATACTATATCTGTTTAGATATTTAAAAGGTTAATATTTAGTTCCATTTGCAATGCTGACCTAGCAAGAAAGAAATTAATTTGGCATTACAGCAGTAACATCAATTTCCCATGTAACTTTAGTAATGCATTTACTGGAAAGAGATTAATATCAATTCCATAAATCATTCACGTGCTTTTTCCGGAGTTTGAGACATCTGAGTAATGTCATATATGTTAACTGATAGCACTCTGTGCATGCTACGTCCATTAATCTATGCCTAGTGTCATCATTAAAACACACAAAAAAATTAAAATCAATCTTTTGCTCTTACTTTTTTTCTGACTTTTAACTTGCAGTAGTCCAAAGGTATTGATACTCTGATAGAGTAACACTGCTCTGAACTGGCAACAGACATGTTCAGAAATGGGAAACATTTGCTAAATTATCCCTACCGGCGTCAATAACCACTTCATGCCTCCCTGTGAAATGTGGCATAAATTGCTGCCAAAAAATAAGGAAATAACTAAAATGTTTCATTAATCAGACACACCTTGAAGCCCCAAAAGCAGGCTGAAAACAGACATCATTACTGAAATAACACAGAGACTTTCATTCCTTTGTTTCTGCTTTACAGATGAGCATCTTTGTAGAAGTGAAAGCCAAAACAGTTCCACCTGACTTAAGTGATTCTAGATGTACATGAGAGATTATAATACAGGAAATTTGGAATATCAACTAGTTTTTGCTTCAAAACACAGTTTAGCCTTCTACTAAAAGTGTTTGCACTGGAAGAAAGTATCCTTACACATCTTTTGCACTTCCTGTTTCTACTGATGTGCCATTATGACACGTGCCTGTGTTGCTTTATTCCTGTTCTAGGATATCATCAGTGCTACTGAAATCAGGGAGAAGAAGGGTTTTTCTGTTCATTTAAACATAAACACACAGAGGGTCAGATGTTTAATAATTTTGGAAGCACATTACAATTCTGTTAGATAGCAAAAATACAACTATTTCCTAGGTGGGATTTCAGTTTTTCTTTGAGCATGATACTTAACAGTATCATAATCTGTGCTGTCTTAGTTTTCATTTTTAAATTTTTACAAACAAAAATGTCCATTTCAGAAAATGCTTTGCAAGTCAAATTTTACAATATTTTACTAATCACAACTAAGATTAATCACCCCTAATTTTAGCTGTCTAAAGTTACATGTCAAGTCTTAACAACTGGGACAGAAGCAGCCCCAAAGGGCAATCCATCCTATATTATCTGTGCTTTTGTTCAGAAGATATCTTTCATGGTAAAGCTCAATGGCCTATTTCACGCCTCTAAGTGGTTACAATGAGATCAGCGGAATTACAATCACTTACTGCAATTTTGAGTGTTGTGCAAAGTGTTTTATAAGTACATTATCCTATTTTTGAAACATAGAAAGATATTTAAAACCTTAACAAAAATGGTACGAGGGTACTTCTCAGTCATATGAGATCTCTTAATACATTGTAAGTTTTAACTTTTTCCAACTGATTAATATCATCTGCAATCCGTCAGCACTGAATTTTTTATCAGGTTTCTAATGCAAAATATTTTACAAACCTGCTGTAGGAAAAGACAAACTAATGTTTGTGAATCATTTTCATTGCAAGGTGGTGGTACAGCAGTTAACATAATTTGAGGCTTACAGTAATTGAGATTGAATCTAAAATTTTACAAAACTTTAATTACAATCTTTTGAACATAAACCACAATACAGAAATTACCCAATCATAACATTTTTTCATAAAAAAATAAGAATTCATCCAAAGGATAGAAGATTTAATGACTCTTGGCGGAGTTCCACTTTTTGGTTGAAATGAGAATAAAAGCAGACAGCAGCTTCATTTCTAATTTCAAGAAACACAGTATTTTTTAACAGTTAAACAGCATTATATTTGATTAACAAGCCAAAATATATATTTTCAAAGCCTTATTAAAAGCCCCTGTATTTAACAGTGTGAATGCTGAGATTTACAAACCTCTGTGAGCCAACACTGCTCCTTCAATTCTCAAAAGTAATTATAAAACAAGCAATTTGAGCCACAAGCAGCAGAAACTGTCAAGCTTGGGGTTTTTAACCATGCTTACAACACATCACAGTCTGCAGCCTGACTCCAGCTCCCTCCCATATTCCCTGTGCCATCCCAGGCCAGGCAGGACTGGGGTGCACTCCAGAGCATGCACAGGCCAGAGCCACCAACCAACCCATCCCTGGGGACAGGCAACCCAGTGACACCAAGCAAAAGGAACATTTGAACCCCTCAGCATTTTTCTGCAGCAAAGCCACACCTGGGAGTGTCAGCCCAAGTTTTTCATCTGCCGGTTCTCTCCATGGAGAGCCCAGGGAGGCAAAAGCTGGAGAACAACCAGAGCCCACCTCAGAATCACTCTGTGATGGAGCCAGGAAGGCAACTGGTGGCTACACCCAGCAAACAGCCTTTGCATAATGAGAAAAAAGGTGGGATTTTTTAAGGGCTGAGTAATTTGGTTTATGTTTTCTTTGTTTGCTTTGCAAAATACATATAAAAAGCTTCTCATGCATCACGTTAAATTCACGGAAAAATTTGTGACCTCATGCAGAAGCGAAGCTATTGCAGATATGTAAGCTCCCAGAAAAACAACTGGCTTCCAGCACTGGAGCTATCATCTCCAAAAACATCTCTTACAGTTAAAATGACTAAGCAGATAAAACAGCTCTTAGCCACAATACAGAATAGGCTGCTGACTTAATGGATGCCATCAGAAATCACAAGCGCTAAGGCAACACAAGACAGTAGGGGCAAAACTAAACTTTGAAGCCTGGCTAAAATAAACTTTGAAGTCCTTTAGATAAAATGTCTGAAATACCAACTCACCTTGAGTATGAAATGCCAGATTCCCTGAGGAACATGTTCATATCAAAATCTGGGCCTTCCTCAATCAGGAAGGACTTCTTTGGATAGCAGAAATGAATACATCCTTTTACCCAGAGCACTGTATTGTGCAAAATTCCCATTTTGACAGAACAGTAGGTGTGATGAGAGGTAAACATTTGTACAGTTGTGCGTTGCTGCTAAACTGAAACTGTCTTAATAATTTAATGCATTAATGAATATTAGGAAATAGAATTACAACTGATCAAATGTATACATTTCAGATGTGGCATTCCCTTTGAATTTGTACTGTGCATAGATAGCTGCGCTTCCATTTTTCCTTGAAACTAACTCATGTTTCTTGTGGAAACTGAAATTATCCAAAAAGTATGGTGTGGTATGGAAGAAATCTGAATTTTTATCAGTTTCTTTCATGCTAATGATAAATCAATGTAAAAAGTTTCTTTTGGCTGTATATATTCTTAAATATTAATAAAGATAACAAGGAAGATTCCAGGCAGAACACTAGCTTGAACTATGGGAAACACAAATTCCTCACATACTTGCAAGTTGATAATTCTCCATCTTCTTTACTCCTCTGTCAGTTATTAATATGATAAAGGGCTGAGGCACCTTTCTTCATTTTCAGTAATTGCATTTATTTTACAGCAATGATTTTTTTTCCCTAGTAATGTATTCATTAAGGGTAAATAAAGTGCAAGGCACCAGCTGGTTTAGCTCCTTCAGAAAAGGACCTGGACAGTTCACAAGTTTTATAGAAGTCAACAGTACCATGTTATTGTGAAAAAGATTGGACTGTCACATTGCAGAAGTAAATAGATTGCAAGGCATGTCATGTAATAAACTCTACACAGGATTGGCACCAGCTTATCTGAGTATCATGCTCACCTTGGACCACTGCCAATCAAGAACGGCAGAAAACAGCTGGAGATAGGCCAGAGGAAATAAAAACAGCTGGAGATAGGCCAGAGGAAATAAAGAATGAGAGAAAATTTGGAAAAGGTGAGCACTAAGGAACCATTGAAAAAAATAGCAGTTATTTAACCTGAGGAGGGAAAGGCCAAGGAAAGATATGATAGCAGCTTTCCATTAAGGCAAAAAAGAAAGGAATAATCTGCTTTCTGTGCCTATAGGACTGGACAAGAATTAATGCCTTTTTGGTAAGAACATTTCTACATAGAAAGAAAATGTTTCTTATATTGAGCAAATTGCAGTGTTAGAATGGATTGCTGCTTTCTCATTGAAACTCACTGAAAGTGTCTGAAAAAGATAAACATCTGTCAGGAATGGCAAAAATAGTTTATTTTACCTCTCAACAACAGAATGGACTAAAAAGAAATCCCAATGCTCAATTCTATTTTTTATGATTTTTTAAAAACACAGCACTTCAAAACAGCAAGCTGGACATTGGTTTTCAGACTACATAAAAACACACCTCTGTCTCAAACAAACTCATACTTTTCAATGCTATTTAATACAATAATGATAGCAATTACAAAAATGAAACCACATTAAATAGCATTTCTTCTGCATGTATTAATATTTTTCCTGATTTCTACAAGTTTAATACCCCTTCTCTATTCTTGAAATCTGTTTACTTACATTTCTACAATATAAAACAGTCATTGAAAAATAGGTATTTTCTTTCTATCAACCAGACCTTTCAAGAAAACAGAGAATGCAGCCAAAGAAAGAAAAGCCACTTATAGAATTACATTTAACACAACTTCTATTTTAGAATCATAGAATGGCTTGGGTTGGAAGGGATCATAAATATAATTTTGTTCCAACCCCTTCCTGCCTGGGGCAGAGCCACCTTCCACTAGACCAGGGTGCTCAGAGCCCCATCCAGCCTGGCCTTGAACACTTCCAGGGATGGGGCAGCTACAGCTTTTCTGGCAACCTGTGCCTTACCAGCCTCATTGTAAACAATTTCTTCCTCATAGCCAACCTAAATCTACCCTATCTCAGTTTAAACCCCTTTCTCCCTGCCCTGTCCCCACAGGCCTTGGGAAGAAGTCTTTCTCCACCTTTTTTATAGGCCCCCTTTACATACTGAGAGGCCACAAAAGTCTCCCAGAGCCTTCTCTTCTCCAGACCAGACAAGCCCAGTATTCCCAGCCTGTTTCCATAGGAAAGGTGACCCAGTCCTTGGAGCATCCTCGTGGCCTCCTCTGGGCCCCTCCAGCAGGTTCCTGTATTTCTTGTTGTGGGACCCCAGAGCTGGGGGCAGTACTGCACATGGGGTCAGTTTTACCATCTGCTCTTTGAAAAAGGCAATTCCAATAGGATATTATATTTAAGGTGCTACTCAAAGAGCATCAAAACAATCTGATAAATGTTGAATCCTACTGTTTGGACAATAGGGTGGGATAGATTTCATTATTAACAACAATTTCATAAGTTATCCAATATCAGTTAATTTGCTTTGACCAGTAAAGGTACTCTAAGCAATTACTTGGCTGACATAGAACAAAAGATGAAGTGAATTTACATATGACGTGCACACAATATTACTCTCACTCTTGCTAATACATTGTCATCATGAGAAAGTAAATGAAGGTATTAATTTCATTCATATTTGTGTTTTGGAAGTGTCTGAATATGCAAAGCAACATCACAGCTTCATCATGCTACAACGTAAATAAATACAGTATTTCAAATAGCACCTGCTTCTATCACAGTCTATTATTACCAAAGTATTTAAAGTATGAACATTACTTTTGAACTGAATGTTTTAATTTAAAAATATAATTAATTCCATTGTTCAAAAACTGGAATTAAACCATCACGCTGTGACTCACAATACTTCACAAATAATTTGATGACTGCTACTGATCTTTTTCGTTGCAGCAGAGAAGTTTAACACAATAAAGTAAATTTCCCAGCTTGGCCATGATTCATTTCTTAAGCCATTTTCTGATACAAAAATGCAAAAAACCCACATAACTATCGTGAAATAGCACCCAAAGTATTTTTAAAAATACAGAACTATTGTCTGAACCTTCAGAGACACACCTTAAAAAAAAGATACTCTTTATTATTCACTGCATTATTTGCACATTTACATAATGTAATCACAGGATTTAAATAACTCAATTTAATATTTGTCCAGGAACTGGCAGCCAGTATTCTACCCTAAGGGATGTAAGTCTTTATAAAAAGCTCATTTTACAAGACACTGGAGCAGTTTTGGCATTACCAGCACCTCTCACATAAACCATGCTGAAAACTATAGTTTATCCTGCCAAATGCCTTTTCTACATACGGTGTTTAACAGTGCTCTGTAGGTCTCAAAGCCAGTAATAATAGATTTAAGCTAAAAATCTGGTAGCACACATGCATGTAACACAAAATTTAAACAATGCTACATTTTCATAGATATATTTACCTACATAGCCCACATGCGTATAAGCAATTAAAATTACTCTTTAAATTAATGTGCTAACTATAACTCCTGTAAAAATAATTTCTCTTTCAGTTTCCAGTAGCTTCCTAAAGTTTAATTCTCCTATTGACATCAGAGGCAGAACTTCCATTAACCTCAGCAATATAGGATCAGGTCACAGGAAACCCAAAGTAATATATTTAAACACAGCACATACACATTTTTAAAATTCTCTAATTATGCAAGGATGGGCTTGGCATTTTACTGGGTTAACTGCCCCAGTAAACTTCTAAATTAAATTTTTAAATAGTATATTTTAAATACTACAACATAAATACATAAATACTACCACATAAATAATGACAGTATAAAATCCAGTTACGTATCCACGTGTGGTTAAAGATGGACCTGATGAAATTTTTATTGTAGGCAACAGCAAACTTCACAGCCTTTTTGACATTTGAAGTTTGATTTGAAGTCATACTGTGACTGAAGGGAATCAGCTGAATTTGTTAAGTAGTATTTAATGTCAGTCTTCTTTATAATTAAGACGCTTCATAAAAAGATGAGTGATAGAGTTAAAAGTGTTAATATATAGACAACTAGGTAAAATAATGCTGAAAATACTCACCACTTTCAAAACAGGCATCAAATATAAGATGTCCTTTTTTAGGCTGTCCACAGTAACCAGCTGGGAGAACAATGTACTTGCTCACGTTCCCTGCTATGATATCATCACTTCCAATGGCACTGCCTGTTGAAGTAAAAGTGAAAAAAAACCCATTAGCATAAAACAAAATATATTTAATATAAAAAAACCCCACACATTTCTATATAAAATAAAATTTGCACCATTTAACATCTGCACCAGTAAATTAATTCTTTATTTTCCAAGTGTATATAAGAATTTTGATATAATAATGATCTCTTAAAGGAACAAACCACCCAGCCTGGTTTCTTGCATGTTGATGACCTGTGGCTGAGCCCTCTCATATGCATTAGTCTGATATTCAGCTGAATCTACTTCTTTCAACAGAAACTCTCAAGCTCTAGATCCTGCTGGATTCCCTGGAATTGAACTCCTCATCAGGTTCTTTATCACAACCCTCAGAAGCATCTTCCTCTCTATCAGCATTAATGGGATCTTCTTCCTCTATCCTGCTGCCTATTTTCATGCATCTTGAATGACCTTAGAACCTTTGAGACTGTTCAGTCCCACTCATATTTGAAATTTTAGAATTATTAGAAGGAAGAGACATACACCCATAGAGCCATGTGACTACCTGAGCCCTCCTTGTTAGGAAACAAAACACAGAAAAAGAACTTGAATAATTATTTTTTTAATGGGGCATTATTTCATGGTAAAATATATAAGGACATAAAGTTTCCACACAATGGCATGATTTTTGTCAAAATACATCAGTAGTGAATACACTGAAAGTTTTATCCTTGCCGTAAAATTGCAATAACAAATTGCAGTCTGCAAAATATTTGTTTCCAAATAGGGATAGAAGAACACTAAGGTTTTTTTTCCATTTGAGATATGTACAAGAAAGCAATCAAATAATTGTATATTATATCATACATTTATATTATAGTGTAAGAAACACTCAGCTTCATTACTTACAGCTTGGACAAGAAATATTTAACAATAGAAAAACTATCTTCTGTTATAGAAAATGAAGAAATGCTATGGCTTCAAGTGCAGAAGGCATTTGACGGGATAATGGGATGATAATATCTTATTTCACTCTGATAAATAGGGCTACTAAGGCTTCTAGAAATAGACTTTTGGTCTGTACTGATTTTTTTGACATTTAAATGGGTTATGGGGGATGATAAATGTGACATAAAGCTCAATTTGTTTTATTTTTATATTGAAGATTATTTCACACAAATGTTACAAGCAATTCATATTGTTCCTGAATGAGGAAAACAGCTTATTAATTAAAAGTGACCTTTCCATACATACAAGTATTCCACCTCTTGAGGCAAAACACCTTAGCTGAGGTAACAAATTATATCAATGTATAAGTGACACCATAGTTAAAGGGTCTGTCAGGCTTTCTATCATATACCCATATTTTCACAGGTACATAAATCCCACATTAAAAAATATGCAAATCCAGGTCAATATTTGGCATATGAATCCCCCATCTTCTCCAGGAAGAAATTTGGAACTTACTCTCTTTGGGAAGTACTACAACAGAACAAACAGAATTTAGACCTTTTCTTACTTTATCATAATCTAAAAATGTAGATATTTAATAATGCATGATAGTATTTTTTAGCAAAATTATTATTTGTAACCTCCAGGTTATTTGTTTTAGACTGACTAATTACCCACAGACAGCAATCTGTGGCATTTAAATTGTTTTCTTTAAGTGTATAATTGATACTTAGGATATTTTAACTGGATGGTTTTTACCAGCGTGCTGATACAATTTGCTTAAAGCCTGGGAACACCAGAGGCAAACTGAGGCCTGGGGGGCATTTGTTCATCTGCATGGCTGTGATCCCGTCCCTTGATAAAATTTACCCCTCTGCATTGTGCAAGCTGCAGTGCAGAGCAGCAGCCAGAGGAAAACCACTTCCTCAGTTTCACCTGAGCTGGATTAATACATACCTCTTGCAGTTAAGATTAGTCAAGTTGGTCATTTGCAATCAAACATTGTGGAATTAAGGATACAAAGAAAAATTAGTGGAAAACCTGCAAATCACCATGAGTGCTTGAGCTGCCAGGGACCAAAGTGAGGGAGTCACCTGAGTAGAGGTGTTTGAAGACTGAACTCCTCTTGGTAAATGTTCCCTTTCAAGTCTCAGCTAAAAGTAATAGACCTCTTAGAAATTGTAAAAGATAACTGGGAAACATCACTTAAAGATGGAGAAACTAGAAAGGATTACATTCATAGCACTGCCACCATAAGACAGTGGAAGAAAAGCAGGCAGAAGAGAGATTTACATCTCCCTGGCAATTTAGAAAATCTGCCAATGGAGTCTTTACACAATGCAGAAGGAAGCTGTCAAGTAACTGTGTCCCAGCAAAAAGTTTCCATCTGCTCCTCCTGACCTAATGTAGCCCTCCAGGAATGAGAATAAAATCATCAAATAGCCTGCAATTCATAGTCATTTAACAATATTACTCTCCTAGCATGTTCTTTATTCCACAGTAATTAGAATATTCAGAACGCACTGTTGCTATATTTTGAGTTATATTATCTTTAATCTCTAAACATGCAAAACTGCTGTCTTTGAACTTCACATTATTAAACAGCACAACAGCACCACATCCCTTCTGGCATGTTCTCCTTGCGTGATAAAGAAAAGGCCAGAGCAGTGCCCGAAAAGGAGCCTGTGTGAGTCCATTATAAACCATGGCTTCATGCCTGTGTGTTCAGCAGATGCAGAGAGCAGTGCTGGGAACACATTACCATCCTCAGATGGAGAGAACAGCTACCCTGGGCTCCAGTCCTCTGGCCAATACAGAGATCCTGTCCTCACCACTGGGGAGCCCTAAGCAGATTTTCCTGGCTGGAGACAAAGATGTATGACAGAACCTTGTGGGGAAGGGAAATAGCTCTTCAATCTGAAACAAACTGAAAGGGAAAGAAGAGAATTAACTGAAGTACATCCTGCACATTCCACTTAAGGAGACCAGATTCTCCTTTGAAAAAAAGGTTAGATAAGACAAGCAAAGGCAAAACCTAGCAAAGAAATTGTCTCAGAATGTAGTTCTTATTTTGTCAATTATTTTTCTTATGAGTTGTAAGACACATAGCTATTTTATTCTAATTCTTCATAGCTTAAACTCCAGGAGGCTCCAGCAAATCCCTAGGATTTACTTTTACTGCAGTATTAAACTTTAATGGTAATTTTCTATCAGGTATAAAATCTGTGGGTGCCTGAAATCTCTGTAAGTATATAAGGCTTTAAAATAAAACCTGGGCAGAGTCTTCTGGTATCTGCATTCATCACTATTGTCATTGTGGATATATTTCACATCAAACTAGTGAAAATGAATAGAATCAGTTCCAGGAGACTGAGATTCATGGGAGGGAGAGTTTGGAAATTTCCAGAATTTCTTTGCCCTTGTTAAATTCAAACGGTAAAGCCAACTTTTTTTTTTTTTTCCCCATTTAGGAAAAGATGAAATCAGTATTTGCTACAATAAACATCATGCAAATTTAAGTACATTTTCTTTAAACACTGTAGCTTCTAGAGGAAGGTACCTCTTTAGAAAGTAACAGTGACTCCTTGAATTGGGTAAACAATGAGCCCAGCTCCCAGAAGTGCCAAACATGAAAACCCATGAAGTAAGCAGCCAGCAGCTACCCTCATGCTCCATTAGGCAGGAGAGCACAGCTACATTAAAACAGACATGGAAAAATATAGCAGGAATTTGCCTGGAAAATTTGCCTGCATCTTTCTTCTAATCACTGCCTAACAATGACAGCCAGTTAGAAAGGTGAGGTAACACAAAAACCTACAACAACTGCAAGGAAACTTTGTAGAAGTCTTTCTGTAATTACAAATGTCATCAAGATACCCTGCATTCTCTTAAGAGATCCTTATTTTAGAATAAAATTAGAATACATTTTGCTGCTGGAAACATCTATGGTATAAAGATCTAATAGCCAGATCCCTATCATCCAGGGGCCAGGAAAAGTTTCCAGAAAAGCTCCACCAGCCTTGAGCCATACTGTTAACAGAAACCCACACAAAGAAGTGAATCTGAACTCTCAGTACAGTTTGCAACAAAAAAAATAATTCAGATGACCAACAGCAATTCCTATTAGTTCCAAAACATTCCAAGTCTCCAGATGAACACTGCTCAACTCACGCTTTGGCTAAGCAGCACTTATGGAAGTTATGCCAGTAACAGTCTGCTCCACAAACCTGAAAACAATGTCATTTTAGCAGAATTCTTTTAAATGATAGCATTTAGTACTGGTCTATAGTCTCAATAGCTGATTATGTTCTCTTATTCTTTGACTTTTTTTTTTTTTAATAAAAGCTTTTATATCATTGTTCCTAGGCTTCAAAACACTGACATTCAGGAAGACAAACTATTTCTGCTATGACTTCTGAATGCTCTGTAGCCATTCTAAAAATCCTACAGGTAGCAGCAGTCAAGAACTTGGAATCCAGCTCCATTGACTAAAAAATGCTAAGAAAAAGAAGAAAACACAACTGTAATTTTGATCTTCACAGCCATGAATCCCGAAGCAAGGCTTGGGCATGACCCAGAGAATCTAAACATACTGCAGAGTGCTGTCAATCTGAAATGTACTTAAATCACAGGCACTGTGATCTCAAAAGAAAGGGAAAAAAATGTATTTAGGCTACAAATCCCAGGGTTTCAGACAATACCCAGCATGGCAGCAACCACACCTGCTGCCTCACATTGGGGTACTGTGCCCATTCTGTCACCATTACCTATTTCAAAACTCCAGCAAGGAAAACATTGGTTACCACAAGAAGGCATTGTCATATGGCTTGGTCTAGTTCTAAAAAATGGTTACATCGTGTTGTCATTTAAAAACCAAAGTTGAGATAAAGCAGCTTTGCAGCAATTGTCTCTTCAAGTACTTTCCTCCGACGGTTTGACCAACACTCTGCTTGTCAAGTCTGTCTCCAAACCGTGAGATGATATTCATATCCAAGAAAGCAAGCAAAGTAAAGATGAACTGTAGTTTAGCAGAGATTATCAGGCAAATTCTGAGATTTGTACAGATTCAGAGGTTCTGAAAGTAGTCAGGAGAAATCAACTGCCATCTTACTGCCAGGGACTTGAAAGAGCTTGTGGTTGGTTGCATAATAGGAAGGAAACAAAATTTATGGTTTGAGTCTTTAATTTATTGCACAAGTTACTCTTTCTTCAGAGGCTACCAGACAATATTACCTTTCAACTTTCCTAACACGACTCCTTAGCTAATCCACCATTAATTTTTATTTTGGGTTAGAAGCATAAGTAGATCTAAATACCTCGTGCCTCTTTAGATGCACGTACCCAGACTCCCTTACTCTAGCAGAAGGTGTGGAATAGGTGTCTGAGTCAAAGCTCAGGGTGGAAAATCTTGTTCATATGTGCAAATATGTAAAGCAAAATGATCACTAAAGCTGGTGCCAAGGGGGGTGCCTATGAAAGGCTCAGTGGCACCACAAAGAGGACTTTGCCTGCAACATACTGAGCAGAAAGCCCAGGGCAAGCAGGGACAAAAAGGTAGATGAGGTGCTTAGCCCAAAACAAAGCATTGACCACTAGGCTGGTCAAGTGTGAAAAGGTGATGAGAAATCTCCACTACATTGTCCTTTCAAAAAGAGCAGATCCATGCAGAGATACAACTATCAATCCAAGGTCAATTATAGCTCCTGTCCAAAATCCAATGAGGAACATACAACTGGAGATATTTGGCAGACAAATACTGCTCTGCACAATGACTCCTCACTCCCAGGGGCTGGCATTGTCTTATGAGTTTATAGAAAAAGAAGAAAAGTCAGCTTGTGTGGAGTTGCACTTGTTTCATATGTGATATTTGTTTCCAATCTTCAGCCTAAAAGCTTTACTTCAAGACTACTCATTTATTATCTCAGTGTGGGCTATCCCCAAGGATATACCTTTCTGTTAGAGACAAATGGCGATGAAATTTTTTGTATCACTTTAGTGAAATCCAAAGTGTGCAAGAAGGTATGAACAGATTTTTCTAATGAAAATTTTAAAAAGCAATTAATGCTTTGAACTCAGCAAGCAAGAAAAAAAAATCCATTACTCTTCCTACTGTACTTAGAAGCTCTAAACTAAAATTCTACTGCAAATGAAAAATAAAAAGAATGGAAAATACAGTTGTATTAAATACATTAACTGAAAAGATGTTTATTTTAAAACATTGTAAGGATCAGTGATTTTCATGATATATAGATTTATTTTTAACAAGTATTTGGTATCTTGATAACATCAAAGGTATCACATGATCCAACAGTTGCTATAGTAGCAATATTTAAGTAAGAAAACACATCAAACAAAAGCATAAAACATATAAACAGTAAACAAAATTATAGTGCATAATATGCAACCCCAGCTAGCAGAGAAAAGAGAAGATAATAGCTATTGAATTGAACTAGTCCTCAGAGTTGCATCCACAAAAAAGTATCAGCAAGTCCACCTTTTCTGGGAAGTAAGGGATGGCTCAGAGAATTAGGTCTGCACATGAAAGAGAGGAGATGCTGAAACACCAGTCAAAGAGTACACAGGAATTCAAGTTCTGGGTCAAGAAAAAAAAATTGGGGACGTTCCTACCATTCCAGGGGAAAATCTGTGTCTAGGGGTTCTGAGGCAGGAAAAGAATGAAGAGCTAAAACCAATCCCTTGTGTGCTACCACAGAACTTCGAGAAGTGAAACTCTTCCATAGCATCCCATATCTTTCTGAAATTTGTATGCAACTCATTTCCCAAAGACAAGGAGGGCGTGTGACCTGCAAAAAATACCGAGTCAAGCAGGCAGGCAATTGCAGGGTTTGGAATTGTAGTGGAGGAAATTTCAGGTAAGGGCAAAACCTGATATTACTCACAAAACTGGAAAAAGATGGTAGTGGTTGAAGTAACTCACTAGTATTTGCTGGTGCCATCGTAAAATGCTGTAAATATTTCCCATGCTATTTAATACTGAAACAAATCAGCTTTTATATACCTGGGTTTGTGTTATATGTGAGGGAGCATAGAAGAAGTGGAAGGAAAGGGAGAGATTAATGGATATGTGTTGTGTATAAATCCATATATACTCCTGGATAATATGTATATACCCATGTTTCAGCTGCCCTGAGTGTGAGACACTGATTTAACAAAAGCACGTTATCTTGCTTAAACTTGACAGCATAACTGGAAGAATTCATGAAGAAATAAATTTCTAAACTAAAGATAACTCACATTGAGCCAAGCTAAATGTAAATAAAGCATCTTAGATGTAGCAACCAATGCAGTGACCCTGACCCATGATTATATAGCCTTTAGTGACTAACAAAGTTTAATCTCTCCAAGTTAACAACTTTGTGTGTCTCCTTTCTTGGGGACCAACTGATTCTCAGCTGGGAAACTGAAAAAGACTCAATAGGTAATAAATATTCTTGATATAACAGAGAAGTAGGTTGATTTCAGCATTTGCAAAATGCCAGGGCTTTATTTCTTGTCCTGGTTTTCAGACTCCTCAGCCCTGACTACCACATTCAAAATGTTTGTCCACAAAAGATATCTCGTAAAATACCAAGTATGAAGTACTATGGAAGGCTTTCAAGAATATCAGCAAGGTCAAGTATGAAACATATAAACAGGACTTTTTCTCTTTATGAAAATTAGCCTGCTCATGCCAGACTCCTAGCACTTTTCATGTCTTACTATGTCTGCTGATTGAACAGGTACTTTCCAAATTTATATTTTAAAGAGATGTCTATGCCATAGTGTGGAAGCATGAGGTTATGTGCTGAAGGCCAAAGGGAGACAGCATAGCTGTGGTGCTGAGCTAGCAAGCTCGATCATGGACATTATTCCAGGGTTAGCACTGAGGGAATACAGCTGTGCTTTCTAATTTGGATAGGGCTTTTATCTCACTCTCAGCTATTCTTCACAAGCAATCAGCCTGGTGAGCCTCAACACAGGTCAGCTGTGGCAGTACACCAAATCCACTATTAACAGCTATTTAAATTTTTTTCATACCTAAAAGTGCAACTACTGTAAATTTCTTGCAGATGCACCTGCCTGAATTTTTAAAAAATTATTTGACTATCACTAATTCAAGTGTTCAGGAGACTTCAACTCAATTTCTACCTCAACCACTAACATCATTATGGTGGTAATGAATCTTTACCCATGGGAAACTGGGCCTTCCATGAGGGCTCCAGGGCAGGCACAAAATCCTGTGGGGAAACACATCAGCAGCTTTGCACAGCACCATCTCTCTGTTCAAGACCTTGTATTTCCCAAGTGATTGGAAGAAAGGTGGTCACTGCAGCTGCTTGGGCTTCCATCCTGAGTGCGGTAACTGAAACCTGGGCAACCTCAGCGCACGGACAATTTCCATCCTGGTTATTACACACCATCCCTGTATTCTTCCTTGGGTTAAACTGCTATTTTTCTTGGCTCTTGCTTCCTATTCACCGGTTGTTTAGGGATGTAGGGATGTCTTCCGCCAGTTAACTTAAACCAGCAGTAGTTTCAGTTACAGTTTCTTCACTTTTGAGTTACACTCTTCTTCAGTATTGCATATTTAAAATAATTTCAGGATTTTCGTACTACTTCTCAAATAATTTGTTCCCCCGGGTTGCTGAAATCAATTACACTATTAATTACTTCCATAGTTATAATTACTCATTGAAACAACTCCTTTAACTTCTTTGTTTAGAACAGCATTTCTCCCTACTTTCCAAAAGTCCATTCCAAAAAGTAGTATTTTAAACTATTGAGAATTTCTTTGATTCAAGCATTGCCCACTCACATTCCCTTTATTTAAGAACATAATCTAGTATTTCATTTCAAACAATTAGATCATTGCAGTTTTATTTTATTCACAAAGCACCGTATAGCAAAAAAAAATTAAATATTCTTTCAGAATTCCCATTTTCTAACATAAAAAAATGTCAGCAAAAACAAACGATCTATTAACTGTCTTGCATCACCAACATAACAGGAATAAAAGTACAGAGAACACTACTAACTAATACAGCATATTCAGCAGGTTTTTTTTAACTAAGCAAATACTAAGTTGATACAATATTTATGGGAATATGAAATGCATACAAAATATTTCAAATATTCAGAACACAAGCCAAAAATTCCACCTTCAAGAAGGCTTACACAGAGAAAGCTCTGAGATCAAATTACTGTTTATTTGTACCGCTCAGAAATAAAATAACCAGCAGATATGGTGGTATTGTGCCTAGTTACAAAACATCTGCTGCTCTGGAGCACCACAGGCTTTGGGTGTAGGTAAGTAGTACGGAGCCAAGTTTATCTCACAATCCTATTTCACATGGACAGCTCCCATGAAATAATGCTGCTGCTTTTGGATTTGTATAGGTTATTTGAGGAATTTTTCATTAATCAAACACACCATACTACCTCATCTGCATTTTATATGCATGAAAACCTGATAGTCACTTGCCAGGCTTCCCAGCACTGAAGTTGTCTGTAATGGCAAAGTGCCTCTGCTGCTTATTGCAAATGAAAACACATCAGCAGAGCTGCAATGAATCCAAACGGGCTCCCTTTGCGATGGATTCCTGTTGCTCTGCTCTGGTGATTCATGGGAACTGATGTTCCACTTGCTTTAGTGGAGATTGAAATTCAACACATTTTTCAAGGTGCTTATGAAAGAAAATGTAAAAGGAAAATCTTGCTAGTTTTCACTCATGATTGTGAGATCCACCGCTAAGTAAACAGCCCTGTGAATTAGTAGGTAAATGGAATCATGAGAGAGCTTATTCATCTAATAATAATAATTTAAGACAACTACTTTTTCCTCCATCCCCTTTTCTATGCTCAATTTTTGACATAATGAAATTATGAAATCAGCTAGTTTACCATACTGAGAGAACAGGGATACATATGTATATTAGAAAATATATGTATCAGAACATGTAAATTTTAGTCACTAACCTATATACATTCCTTATCCGAAAATAGAATCAATCACAAAAAGCATTTACTATACACAAATACATCAAATTCATTGCCAAATATTTGCAGGATGAGAGCCCTAGATTTAATACTGAAGTCCACATTCTGAGTTTGAGAGTCTGTGACAAAATGAAATGGAAATCATTATTATTTTGGTAGAGGAGTTTTTCAAACCATGTCAACATAAAAATAGTAAAGTTACTTCAAGAAACTTATGTAAAAATCCAAAGTTAACAAATATAGCACTTCTTAAATGGCAGGCTTGGCCTCTGTGGCAAAGTCAAGAAAACTAGTTGTGAGGACAATGTGACAAGGAAGCTGGGATATGGGATACATTGATGTGTACCCATAACCAACTTCAATTAATTGTAAATTGGTTTACTTCTATTATAGATTAATGCCAGACACAGCTTGAGCCCAGAAGAACTTATTATCTCAGGTACAGTGCAATCTAAACATAGAAATTCTGCATCAAGGCTCTGCATGCCAACTACCTTGGGGGATCACTTGAGAAATCTAAGCTGGTTTCTATAGATTCCCATCGTTCTGGAAAAGGGCAGCAAGATCAATCCTCCAGAAAAAAGAGTGATGCAGCCCAATGCACACACCCAGGTGGCTGTGCTGGTGCTGCTCAGCACCAGCAGCACTGCTGTGAGCAAAGCAGCACGGCTGCATCTCAGTGACATCAGCAGGAAACAGCTGCACAAACTCCCCTCCGTGTCCTCCAGCACCTCTTTTATCCAGGGGTTGCTGCTTTCTGTTACCAAGTTATCAGACATCTTCATTAAAAAACTTTAAAAAGGTAATGACGACTATTCAGCCATTTCCTTCGGTCCATGGAGGAAAGAGGAAGAGGAAGGAAAATTTCCCAGCATAGACAAGGTGTTCACCTCTCCTGTGGCAGCTGACAGCTCTTGTGTGAGGTGTCCTACCTGGAGGGTGGGCTGGTGCTGCAGGTCTCAGTGTCCCAGTCCTGTTAGTGGCCCCATGTGGAGATCAAGCTGGTTCCATTGTAACACAGGGACATGTCTTTAAAAACCTATTTTATTCAGCATGAAATCTATATAGCTCCATTTCCAAAAACAGAAAAGCTATGTAGGCCACATAAATGCATTCTGAGGTTGATCTGGCCTTTTGCATGAGACTTTTGCCTACTAAAAGCAGCAACAGCCACACTAAAGAAACTTGCAGAAACTTCTGTTTTACAAATTTCAGTATAAAACCTATTAAAATTCTCAATATGTCTCATTTTACTTTTTACAAATTCAAAAGCCTCCTCTCACAAGTGCTAGTAATTAATAGGGTGCTTTGAACTTCACTGAAAGAAAAAACGTTGGGAGGCTTGAGGTAAGTAACTTTTCAAAGCTTTGATTATTCGTCAAAGAAAAAAATTTATAAAATATGGCTAGGAAATGGTAAACCATTCAAAAATGGCAACTGGAACACCGAACACATTCCTGTTTCTTTCTTTTTCTGAAATTATATCTTCTGGCTGCATAAAGCCTTCATTAGTATTTCTCAGGTCTCCTTATATGGCAAATTATGTAACAAAAATATGATCAAAGCTTTAAGTACCAAATATACATTAGCAGCTCTTCTTCAATGAATTTTTCTAGTGGGGATTTTTTTTCCCCTGGATAACTGAAAAATGTTGGAAATTACTTGAATAGCAGCCTACTGGCAACAGAGTCTAATGAGAACTATAGTACCTTTCTGCAGCGACTAGAGTTAATTTCTGTACAGAAATTCAATGAATATTTCAACTTACGCAGTCAAAACTGAAAGAGTTAATAGTCTTACAAAGGGCCTCAGATTTACTAAGAAATCTTTCTCTAATGTCCCCTGGACTTCCAACTGCTCTGGCTGAAATGTACCAATGCAATCAGTAAGTTCTGGCAAATGCTTTTATTGAACAAAACCCATTTTAGATTTGTTTACAAATCCATCCTGCAGCATTTTATAAACAACTGCAAACAGCTCTTTCTGCTGTGTGAACATCTGCAAGGCTGGGCCCAGTCCCCACACAGTTTTCCACTGACGTTTGAACCCTCCTCGTGTTGATAGGAGGAGACAGTGGGCAGATCCCTTTCAGCACGAAGGCTGCAATGTTTTTACCCAAACACCGGAATTCTGCTATGCTCACAGGTTAGTCCTGTATATTACAAAATAAGCTCTGTTGTTTGTATACACTTTAAAATTCAGAAATCATTTAAGAAAAGTTAGTTCAATTGAAGAAATTAAGTTTACCTGGAGAATCAGAAGTACCCCTGATGTACGGTGTTATTTTAATGACCAAGATTAAGTAATATTATTAGAGTAATTAGCTGATCTCTCCTATTTTAAATTTCCTCATGATAAAGCTGGTGAATTAGTTATCAAAAAAGCCTATATTTAAAGACAAATTATTTTCTTATTTAGTTTGGCTTTTTATTTAATAATTAAGGCCATTGAAAAGAAAGCAGTTATGTTCCTGATACTAGAATGTTGTCATACCACATGTGATTAAATATTTTTAAAAGAATAACTATTCTTTTTTGAAAGAATAATGAAAAATTATCTTCAAAACAATCCAGCTCAGCACAATCATATTGAAATCAATTAGAAAACACTGAAGAATTTACACAGCTGTTCTATTGGCCCCTTGGTGTGCAGATCTCTGAAATAATGGGCTGAACACCAAGTGGTTTAGGAACACTAATTAATACACAAACTTTGGGTGGGGCTTGAGCATTCAACAGAGGTTTGCAGATTTCCTCCCTGAAGCCAGGTCACCGCACTGCTGTGAACACTTTGAAAATTCCAACCATTCTTAACATGAAATGTGACTCAACACCACTCTGCAAGGTACCGACTGTGACATGTAAATAAACATTAAAAACTCCACATTCAGCTGGGAAGCCTGCTCATTCCGATAACCAGGATTTTTGGTCTAAAGACATTTATTTATATCCTGTCCAGTACTGTGAGTAAATGCCTTTTCTTGCTTTCACTATGATTTCAGTGATGATGACACAATGAAATACCAGAAATACTAATATCCACAAAATGACTAGCAATTGTGGAATAACACATATTAGAACTGTCAATCCAGGCTAATATGCAGTTGCCTCAGATAGAAAACTGTTACAGAACTCAGAGATAACCTGCACCCTTTGATCATTCAGGCCTCCAGATGCAAGTCCTCTGAAGGTAATACAGATGCCTTGAACAGAAACCTGGGGAGAATGAGATAACTAGTGAAATTCTAAATTGGAAAACACTTTCATCTGGTTCATGGGTCAAAAACTTTAGCAAATACAGGCATTCTGTACTCACTGTGACCTACTCCTAAACCTTCCTTAGAGAAACTAAAATGTCCTCTTTGCTGCAGAACTGGAAAAATAACATTCATCTGGTTTTGATGAAACTTAACTAAACTGGTGGTTTTCCTGTATTCTGTATCTTCCAGAGGTTTATGACAGCAAGGTCAGCTGAGCAGAACAACTGGAAGTCAAACCAAGAAGCTCCTGAGAGTAACTAACTAGACTCAATAGTTCTCATCCTCCTGCAGGCTTCATTTGTGAAGGTTTATGTTGCTTTTAAGTTGGATTCCCAGTTTGAGACATGAAGGTTTCAGCCTGGAAAACCAAACAGGAAGCATACAAATTCAGAGTTTACTGCAAAAAGCTGATTTAAACACTTTCAAGAAAGCAGGTAGGACTAAGGAGCCAACTAGAATGGTAAAATGATTAATTCAGAGTAAAGTGAGCTGATTTGCAGCACTCTAACCAAACATTAGAACACAGAAACTATTTTAATGGATTAGAGCAGATGTCTGCCTAGTCCAGTGAGGATAGCAGCAGAATATGAACTCTGTACTAGACAGGTGTGAGATAATCTACCTTCCATATTAAGTCTCAATTTTACTTGAAATTGTGCTGAAACCATGATGTAGAGAACAATGCTGAGCCTAACAGTAGACTAAAAGCTGATGGGAATCCCTCTTCTGAAATGCTTTGTGCAATTCTGTGTGTCCTAATCCCCCTCCTCAATTAAAAAAAAAAATTTAAAAGGTTAAAAATTTGCAAAAAACAGAAACGAAAATCTTCTACTGGGAAAAGGAATAGAATATGAATATGTTTTCATATCAGGAAAGAGTAAGAATAAGACAGATTAAGATACTTACTTCCCTATAACAGAAAGAGATACTAATAAAACTGAAACAAAAAATTCTTGCTTTATAAAAAGATGCATTTTCCATAAAGTATAATTAATTTACAAAATGTTTTGACACAGTGTATTTTCAAATCTAAGAGTTTAGAGGGGTCATAAGCATCCTAGATGTGGACAATTCACTGTCAGATAACCTTTAGGAAGAAACTTAATTTTTATAATCCCTTATCTCTAAGGGCACACTGTATTTTTTCTGACATCGACTCTTGTCAAACCCGGGTTCTGAACTAAATCAGTAAAGAATGGTCCATCACAGCAACCTGTGCTGCTATAAACCATGAATAAGTTACCTTCAATTTCTCTGTAACACAGTTGCCTTATGCAGAAATTGCAAATAACAATCAGTATTTCAAGATGAGATGAGATGATGAGAGTTATTACTTGTGTTTTCTGATCCTTGACTAAAAATATGATGTTGCTGTTAAAAAAAAAATCCAGCAAGTATAACATACTCATACTCTCATACTGGCTAAATTGATTTATATGGTTTGAACAATGTTCAGTCCTTCTGTAATGGCTTTATTCTCCTTGCATTTGTGCAAAATGCAGGTTCCAGAGCTACATTCCTGTATCTCCTAAAGACTGCTCAAGACCTCACACATGATGAAGACACATTAAGCGGTGAGGATGCAGCAGGAACATTCCCCAGTTATGTGTTCAACAACAGTGTCAGTGTCACCCAGCAGTAAAAGGAAGGAAAAAAGAGATTCTTTGAGGGATTTGCCATGGAAAGAACCTGCCTGTCGACTTAGTGTCAGCTGACAGTCAGAAAAAATCCAAAACACCCCGCCTTTTTTTCTAGTTTCCATGACCTTTCTTAAAAGTGGGCCAAGATCACAAACTTGCTTCTTTTTCTCTGAGGGTTTTGGGTCTCCTCCCTATCTTTGTGGTTCTTTGCATTTTTAATTCCTTATCTGGTTTCTCCAAAACAGATGGACCTGCAATTTAAACTTGCGAAGTGGCCAGACAAGCATTGTATAACTCAAGCAGACATGGACCAGGACATGCAACTAAACATGAATTCAGCACAAGGTGGAACATAACATTTATGAGAAAATCATTGATTAGTCAGCTGCAGTGGTCAGAAGCGGGAAAAGTTCTGGGAAAGGCTAAAATTAAAAAACAAATACTGTGACACTGCAGGTTTAAGCAATACAGCAGAGAACACAATGTAAGTTAACCTGGAAATAGTATGAAAGTTACATTCCATGTTGAAGTTACTGACAAGGGCACATGTACAGGGGGTAGGCAGGAAAACTGACAAAGTCCAATGGCCACCAGAGATCTGTTCCCCAATTCACAGCTCAGGCAGAGCTGATCACCTGTGTTAGCAGTGTTGCAGAGTGCAGAGGATGAAAATCATGTGTCTCATGGACAAGTTCAACACACAATAAGCTTCACAGTGTTTTTCCATGGGTTCATAACAGTATGGCTGAACACAGGGAGCTCAAGAACCATATGGACAATCCATGTAGATGTAGACTCTGTAGTATCATTTCCCAGAACACAACAGCATTTGACATACTTATCCCTTTTTTTCACCTTAAATGGACTGTGGGTAATGCATATTTATTTGGAGCCACTTCTGAGGCTGAAAAGCAGAGGTGCAGCAGCTAACATAGCAGGCTGGGAAAATGAACTCCTGGTTCAGGAACCCAGGTAATTTATGTATGGTACTGTGGGAGATTAAATATTCAGGAATACTGTCATCTTTGTTCCACCTTCCAAATGTTAGTATCTCTAATTTCGCTATATATTTTGAGAGCTTTCACGTGTTTTGGAAAAGACCTTAACTGGATTTTGTCACAACAGGAAAGACCCCTGTACCTAGAGGGTCCTTATCATTTATGAGGAGACACAAAACTTCAGTTTCACAGACAAACTTATCTCACATACACAGTTAAAGCCATTGCTAATACATCCTGAATAGGAAGAATAACATCTGGCATCTTCCTTAAAGAAATCCTCATTAACAGTGTAAGGGATGGGAGCTGTCAGGTGTGCTACTCACTCGCTGACTCTCTGCAGCCTCCGGGTACTTTACCCCTCCCAGACAGGTCAAGCAGCACCTGCAGGTCAACCCGCAAGCTACCAGCCTTGTGCTGCAGTTACAGTCCCAGACCTGTGTCTTCACGTATTATTTTTTCATGCTAATTCACGCAGGCAGTCGTTCCTTGTGTAAGGGGAGCTCCTCTGCACCGCCGGTTTGCTCTGCTCTTCGCCACCGCCACCTTTGCCCCTGCGCGGGAGGATGGAGCAGGGTGCGGGCTGCCCCACCATCAGCCTCCTCCTCTGCCCCACCGGGGCTGGGCCCCGCACCGCCGGCCGGGTGAGCCGGCCTCTGGCCCTCACACCTTCCACGCCACAGCGGGTCAGTCCCGTTCAGGCAGGCCTGGAATGACGGGGGCTCTTCCCTCTCTACCTGCTTGAAGGAGCTTTCCCCACGACCACCTTGTCTCTGGGAAGACTCTCCTCATCCCCCAAGGGAAGGGGCTTTGCCCTTCATCACAGCTCCTCGGGCAGGAGCCTCTGCCGCGATCCCTTCACCACCTCAGTGCCCTCGGCCAGAGGTGCTCCCCCCCTCTCCCCCAGGAGAAGGGCTCCGTCTCCGCACTCCGCTGCGAGCCAGGCCCCCTNAGCACGGCTCCCTCCCGCACGGCCGCGCCCGCCCCGCCCCGCTCCGCCTCGTGCGGCCGCCGTTTACCGGCCCTGGTCGGACGGGGGAAGGAGGACTCGTTTTCCGCTCCCTGGTGGCTGCCCGCTACCTCGGCAACTGCCGTCACTGCGCCCCGGAGGACGGTGTTGTGCCGGTACCGGAGCTCCTCCCGGGGCTCCTGCCTGCCCGTGGGAGTCGGTGTGGGCCTGAGGTGCGCATAGGGCGCTAAGGAGGAGAGGCTTGTTATCACAGAATATTAGTTAGGTTGGAAAAGACCTCTGAGATCACTGAGTCCAATCTAAGACCAAACACCACTATGTCAACTAGACCATGGCACCTTCAAGGACGGCGACTCCATCGCCTCCCTGTGCGGTCCATTCCCACGTCTAATCACCCTTTTTGTGAAGAAATCTTCCTATTGCCTGATGTCCTGGTGTTACGTGTCCCCCTCCACACAGCTCAGGGCAGCGGGGGGCAGAGGGGCCGGCAGCCTGTGTGGGNCATGGCGGCGGCGCTGACGGCCCTCCCCGGGTACAGCCTGCCCGGGGACAGCCTTCCCTGCGAACGGCTTCCCGGGCTCATCCTGCCCGGAGAGAGCCTTTCCCGGGAGCGCCTGCCCGGGAACAGCCTGCGCGGGAAGAAGCGTCCGCT